>OX388314.1:8768000-9371851 GCA_947579605.1 Athripsodes cinereus | reverse complement strand
ATTCGAAAGCCCACCACCAAACAAAAACACGCGATGTGTCCGCAATGACAATCTATACATACATACCTCGTCGCGAAAAACTTATCAACAACATATATATATTGATTGAATTTGTAAAAATATGTTAAAAACTTACTTAGGTACGTAAAAGACTATTAGCCGTTTATGATAGAAATAAATAAATAGGTTTGTCTTTATTTTTCGAACACTTTCCTATTAGGTACAGGACACTCTTAGTCTTACGGAAAAGAGTGGGAGACCAATTCTTTATCGGATACTCCACGATACTCAATTCATAAAACCTCATACTACATAATTATTATTTTATGCTAGATCTCCCCACAGTATGAATATCCATTAATCCTTCTACTTCCCCCATTACACCCACTGTTTATTCCTGCATAATACTAGGTATTAGGCAAAACTATAACAATTAAAATAATAATCATTAAAACCACATTGCAACGTGACCCGGGATCATTACTCCATAAGGTATTTTAATATTATAACCTTTCATGTTAATATTGTTACAGGTGAGTTCTCCACTTCAGTTCCGTTTATGAAACGAGCGGTTCCAATTTCAAGCACACATGGATAATTGGCAAGTAAAATTTTTGAAATTACTGCGGCAATTTATAGCAAATAGGTGAATTATAAATTACGTATATTTTATGAAGTAATTAAATAATCTAGAATATCTCTATAGTTTTTTTTTTGTATCATAGGTACATAGTCTTTTGTATTATTTTTAATAAGGTAGATATATTTTTTGGATTTTATTGATGTAAAAAAAAGGTAATCTCATTTTTATTTTTCAATTTTCTCATTAAATTTGAATATGTCAAATTCATAATTTACATTAGGGAAGATTTTGCAATTTGGAGTCAGGTGAAACAACGTTTTTAATTTATTTACCTACTGAGTTCGTCTTAAGGTTTATAACACCGTTGTTTGTCTTCCTAAGAGCGATAATAGTTGTTACTTCAGTTTTGATAATAATATTTCGACAATAAATTGCTGTGGGAATCTAAAACTAAACATATTGATAAACGTATCTATATTTGTTTAATTTTTATTATTTAGGGTTAAACGTTCTTACAATTCATCTGATAGTCATTGTGGCACCCTATTATTCGACTTTGAAATGTTAAACATTCTCCTAATGGTCATAATATGTAATATTAATAAAAGCATATTATCGACGTTGTAACATTATGTACACATTTCAGATGTATATACATATTATAATGCTAGTACATAGTTTAGTAAGAATATTAGTTGTAATACATTCTCTTACTAACTACACCGTACTTATGAAGCATGTAACATAAAATTGTGGTCATAACCGTAAGAATTAACAAGGTGAATATTATTATTATTATTATTCTGTTTTCCTGCGTTGTACAATATTGTAATATTTAGTTTTAAACTCACGTTTCTCCTTTCACATTGTATAGCGGTGTAAACAAAATGTTGTCCTTAGGAATCGATTCCTGGTTTCTCAATTGAAAGTCCGAGATTTAATTAAGTTTCTGATCACCTACAGTGAGGTGAATATTTGATATCTGTAATTATTTAATTAATTAGAGACTAAGCTATTTACTTTTACACGTGGAGATTAAAAATTAAGCAGCTATTTGTATTATAAACGACTAGTTTTCAAACCCTCCGAGGTAATCAACGAATTAACAAAATACGCTGTAAAAATTTCTTGGCGGGTTATGGTGAAAAATGTTTTTATTACAATTATTTGACAAATGGTTTTCAACTTTAGACATCATAGGGCTTTTTTAAATTGATATTCATCTCGATATTAATATTAATTCAGTTCAATAACATGAGCTGAAAACCTCGAATTGCTCATTCTGACGATGAAATAGCTCTGAAGTATACTCCATTCCCACACAAATCATATTTATAAGCATTCTCAATTAATTAACAGTTTCTTCACTAGGAATTTAAGGTAGGTACACCGTATGAATTTATGATCTTAAGAAATATTATGTCGCATTTCGTCATTTTAACTGTTCTGTATCTACATATAAATACCTATGAAAATGTAATTGATGCCTATGAAAGTACCCATAAATATGGAAAACAATATAACTAAACATATATTATACCTATGTGATATTTTTCAGTCATTCAGTAGCCGAAGGGCCAATGTCATATTAAATTCAAGAACGTGTGTCAAATTACTTTTGTGATTTATTGATTGCCTTAAAATACGCACTATTGTCTTTGAAGTATTATTTATATTTGTCCCTTGAAGTTAGAGATCAAATATTTTTTTTGGTGAATGACTTTGAAAAGAGTATGTAGCTGTTTGTTTGAATAGACGAGACAGGTTTTTCTTATAAATAAACCAAATTAATGAAATGCTTTGTAGATGGTAATAATAATTATTCTTCTACAGCTATTTCAATATTATTGTATCACATTGTTCCACTATGCAAACCAGTAATGATTTCCGCTACGGACAGTTTTAGTTTCACGACACAAGCATATTTTGCTTTGCGTAAATTTGTTTTTGATGGTCCAGACTCATCTTTAAAAGAGAGTTAAATAATTTGTATGGAATTCGCAATGGAAATTTTCCATCATTGTATTCTAGATATTAATTTTACTGTAAGTTTGTATTGAAGTTCCACGTGCTTGGATAGTATTGAAGACGATTGCGAACTATTGTGAAACGAATAGAATAATAATGATTCAGGACTAATACACTTTAATTAAAGGGGCAACAACAGCATGACGCATTGTTTTAGGGGTTGATAATGGTATCCGTTTACACTGTTTACAGGGTGAGATAACAATACAATGGCCATCGCGAAGACCCACTATTAAATTAGTAGTACAACTCATATAATATCACACTTAATACAGATACGCCGTTTTACGAAATGCTTTTATTCAACAAAAATACAAAATAATTCAGAATAGGATACAGATTGAAATATTAGAAAACGATCTATTGTAATTAGCCAACATGTCTACATTTTTTATTTTTTGGTAGATAGAGGGTCAACAGCTACTGTACCTAATTATAGTTCTCGAAGTCAAAATTATCCCAAAGATTTCGATTCGTGCATCTAAGTTACCTATATTAAACAAATTAGGAAACCATATTTACCCTCCGTCTTTTCACTGAAACTTTGATACGAAATATGTTATTTTTTTGTGTACTTTGTAACTGTGCAATATTCATACTAGTATTCAATATTTATTTAATTGTTGATACTCGTACTACGTTTATTTAATCATATTGCATTTTATATAATAAAGAGAAATTGTGGTTTGTAAATCTGAGTTTTCGATTTTATTAAACATATCAGATGTGTACAATAAACAGATTTTTTTGTGCTCTGGATGGAAAAGTTATTATGAGAAAGTTAAAGATTTATGATTTTACCCAATAAGTCACAGAGTATAATCTTGGAATTATATATCTAGTTGTATTCTATACAATTGGAGGGGGACTGTGCAGTAAGTATAAAGATATCAAAGAGATTTCCTACTCTGCCTGAAATGTAGGTATTTATCGAAATACGAACTAAGATCCCGTGTTCTTCCTTAACTCTCCCGTCACCATGTAAACATGTAAATTAGAGAATTGTCAGAACACAATATTGTTTGTTGTGTACTCTAATCAACATACCACCTCCCTCCCACTGCAACAAAGCAAAGATGCAAATTATCTAGTACGCACTCTCGTGTAAAATCTAGCGCTTCTGTCCTTAATTGGAACACTCAATTCAGTATAAAGTTTTTTTTATTACTTGGCTTTAAATTAATTAGCATTTTCTAAAAGTTTTTTCCCTACCATTTATCCGATTGAAAAAATGTACCACTTTACGAGTATATATAATATATGACTGGAATAGATTGTCTGACTGTAACGCATCAAGAAAATAAACAGATTATCAAAATCAACAATAATTGGTTCCCTTATGACAAGGTCTTGGGCTTTCAGGCGAGAGATTCTGGTCTTCTTGCCACCGAATACTCTGCCTTCACTAAAGAACCACATTGCTTACTATCAGGATGTAGTAGGTTGATTCTGACTTAAGTCTGCAGACAATCTATTCCATGGTGACGTTGAAGCTCCTCTCTATGAATTTAGAAGAGTTCTACGAGTTAGTTAACAACAATAGTATCTGAACGAAGTGATCTCCTTTAAGTCTCATATGTATGTGCTTGCCGTTATCTTTGTACAGTGAATGTCAAAAATGATTATATTATCATTGATTAAATACACATTTTTCCAAGTTTTCCAGGTCAGAGATTGTCTCATTGACTCGCATGCGCTTTAATCACCACAGATTAGACAGTCATCTATTTAGGTTAGGTTTGGTCTCGTCTCCTTTTTGCGAGTGCGAGCTCGATGTGGAATCTCTGGACCATGTCTTCCTCGGTTGCCCAATAAGAGACTCTTATGACTTGTATTATGAGATAACTGAAGTCCAGTATCCGATCAACATGTCTTGCCTCTTGCACACTGTTACCCTCTCTGTATATCTCAAGATTTTAAAATCTGCCAAAATAAATTTTATTATTTTATAAATTAATGCCTTAATATTACGTGATATCTTCTAAAAATATTGTACTTGACACAAATCGTCCCATAAGGGACGGGTTGCCGTAATCTTATAAATAATAAATACACATTTTTGTGTGTAACAGCGATATGAAATATTCTTCTCGAGTTTTTTACTTCATAATCTCAATATATGAACAAAAGTTTCCCTCAAACTGCTTTGTCGCATGACTTTATCTGTAGCAGGATTCAATATCAAATGTATATCACAAAATAGTTTCTACTATATTATGATATAGTTGACATATGTTCATCATCTGTGAACTTATATCATGTACAAAACTAAGTTATCTTTAGCGATACATATATACCTACATAGATGCCATGCGTTACATAGTAGTAGGTAATGGCTTGCGTTTTATCTTATCTTCTGTAAAATAGAGTTCTGAGATTGAGAAACGTTTGTTGCATGTCAAAACTTATCAAATTTGACATATTGCTATGTTTGTTCCTTTACAGTACGTCATGTTATATATGTATGTATGTTAAATTATCGTCAGTAATAGGTACGAAGATATTTTGAATAACTATTTTGAATACGGATATCATATTTCAATGATTAATCTTATCAGTGTTAGGACGATTATTACATTGTCAAACAGGCCTCTTTCCTATAATCAGACATTATATAGTCATAGCCCAATATATAGTTATCGAGAATTTTGGGATATTTTATTTCTAAACAATCTGCCTAATGTTACTTATATTTTAATAAGATCAAACAAATAATGTGTAAGAATAGATCGTCTAATAATATGTTCCTTCTATTTATTCTTAATAACATGAAAATCAAAAACAATAAACCAACCGAAGCCACACATATTTGTAAATAAATAAATATGATAATGGTAGTGATGATGATGATGATGATGACGGATGATTTCTTTGACGCCGTTTAATGCAATATTCATCCATCTCAAGGGGACAGAAAGCTCTATTGGAAGAACAATATTTTCAGTTTCCTCTTGCATTTTGTAATATTGCATTGATTTATTCGAAGGTCCTTGGAGAGCTTATATCATCTAATCTAATGGGTCATGCGACACAAACATAATGATAATTATTTTGTTAAATATAGACAGTTGAGTAATTAATTTACTCAAGCAAGATGTAGGTACATGCTGAGATGAATTGTAACATCTTAAAACAATAAAGTTACATCTGCTATATTTTATTATTTTATTTTATTTAATGGAAACAAACAGTTAATTAAACAATATACCTACATTACAAAATATGAGTTACATAATTAATAAACCAAAACAGTTTGCAGTAATATTACACACTTTCGTTGACACGTAATATATTTTTTTAAAACTATAAATAGTGTTATTAATTAAAGTGTGTGCATATGAATCAAAATTATATGCAAGTACTTTAAGTTTATAGGCAAAAAAAATCTAAAGCAATAATGATGCGTTCATGAAGTAGGAAAAGGAGAGGGAAGCAAAACCTCTGTAGCTGATAGTACCTACCGATAATAAGGGTATGAACAGTTACAATATAGGTAAGTACAGTGAATGTGAATATTACACCCCCAATAATAATAATAACATTGCGGTAACCTACATTCGAGTCTATTTTTGTTTACGTAATCCCACGGTAATACCTACGGCGTAGAACATGTTATTATACACATAATACTATCTTATTACTACTCTTGCCACCTGACCATATACACAGTATGTATAGTACTTACTTACAACCAAACAACTGAAGTGTAATACCTTATTGTTTATTTATAAATATTTTTCATCACGTACCTACCCACTATACTTCGTACATACTATATTGTAGGTATTCATTATGTGTTTACTCGTTCTAGTAATTATATTTAGTAGGTATTCGTCGAATATCTCCACGTTGAATATAATCCAAACCTCTGTACAAATAAAAAAGATTTACATTTTAGACACGAGTTTCTCAGGGAAAACTATAAAAGAAAATTAAATTTGTATAAAAGTAAGTATGTTTATAATTTGACATATGTCTGCAATTCTTATGACTTTCATTGTCGGTATCGTATTGTCTGGTTATCGGATTCCCCGCATCGAACTTGTTTTTGGTTCTACCTTTCGGCGAACGTGCTAAAAACTTCAGTTTTCCTTCGAAGATGAAGATGGCACGCTCACCGAATGCTCGAGCCGAAAAATCCGAAATCCATACAACATATCTACACTTACATGTGCTGTATGTTGCCTAATAGCTTAGTAGATTAATTATATAAACTCGTAATAAAAAATCAACTTGTAATATTTCAATCAATTTTGTTCAGCGGTTTTCGACACACAAAATTTTGTTCTCACTTGACTAAAACTGCCATGACCTGTACTATACAACAAGTATAAAACTTTAAACAGTTTATTTGTTCACATAAAATAATATGGCGTTCACAATATAAACTTTAACTCAATCATTAATTATCCTTTAAGAAAGATTAGTAAGAATCTTTATTTGTTCTTCATCTCAAAACATCAATGTCTTATAATAATTATCTGTATTAGGTCAATATTAGGTAGGAAATCTACGTTTAATTTTTAATCTTAATAAACATCATCATAAAATGCACGTGTTTTTATTCAGTAGCTCCTACACAGCCGACTTTTCTCTTTTATTAATAATATCAATTACAAAACAAAACTACGTAAAAGAATAATACGAGCCATCACATAAAACACGTGATCGTGTCACGTGTTTATGTGGGAGTATCTACAAATTATATTTATTATAGCTTCAAAGTAAACTACAAAAGCTCTCAAGATTGTCGAGCTGTGCAGTGTGAAGTAAACCCTTGACATAATTTTGAAATAATGAGGACGCGAAAGCTCTAAATGAACGTTGCTACGAGTTCTACACTTATTAATTATTTTAAAAGTCTAATTTTCGCGAAACGTAATTAAACTGATCTAAATTACATATTTTCATTTATGCATTTTTTTTGTCGCTTATTAACTTAAATGTATCAAACGTACTTACTTCATACGTGCATAATCATACAATGTTAATGGCATTTATATATTCAAAAATTGGTAAAATAAATGTTATAGACAGTTAAGTAAAATCATATTTCATGTTATATATTTCTTTAAGCTTTACATTGCGTAATAGACAATCAAATACAATAATGAAAAAATGAAATACATTTTTCAGAAGTTTTCAGAAATACAATACATCGCGAGTTCATGGCAAAAGGTGAAAATATTTCGAACGTACACTCCATGTTCGAAATATTTGTGATATTATGATTGCAATTACTGCAAAGTTTTTTGAACAAAAATAAACGAAATGTGCAAAGATTCGATTGATACTTACTTTACTTATTAATATTTCATGTTATCTCTTTGCCACTTCACTCGTAAGTCAAAAGAGGGGATAGATACTTAGGTTACTTACAGGTTCCTGGAATTATCGGCGTTTTGATTATAATATATTGTGATGTTTGCGTATTATAAAGATAAGCCTTATCTCAATATGGACGTAGGTATAGCACATATAAATAATACTTTAATCATACTACGCGTATGTATTACACTTAACGTAGGAATGTTGTTTTTCAGCGTGCGTAGTCGATTACCTCGTTCATGAATCACTAATCTTATATCGCAATAGCGTAGGCAAACAATAACCATACATAATAACTTCAGGATACAGTGTGTGGTTATCATCAAAATAAATAGATTGATTCAGATAATAAATATTATTTAGCTGGTATGATTTTATACTAAGTATCTTATGAAATAATTTCAATGCATTTTACAGATTCTTTTTATATTTATTTTTAAAAATGTGTTTAACTAACTTTCAGTATAGCGATTCCAATATGCCTAATAAAATTACCGCATAGCGGGATAAATAAAACAAACGTTATTTTCTTTATCTTTTACGTTTTTACTAGGTCACGAATGACCCAAAGACATCTCCATATCGGTATAAAAAAACGTAGTTGAAGAAACGCTCGTTTTATTCAATAGGATTATACGACCTATTTATTATTATTTGGAATCCCCAAATATTGACTTAAGCGTAAGGAAGAACCTTACTAAAGCCTTTGTATGGAGCATTCTGCTTTATGGTTGTGAGACATGGACCATCAGCAAGAGTGAAAGCGGACGGTTGGCGGCCTTTGAGATGTGGTGCTACAGACGCATGCTCAAGATCTATTGGTCGGAGCACGTCGAAAATGAAGAAGTATCAACCAGGGTAGGCGAAAAAAGGCAACTCCTTAAGAGAATCAGCCAACAACGAGCTAACTGGATTGGCCACAACATCAGGCATCCAGGACTACTCATCGCCATCGCAGAGGGTAAGACCGAGGGGACAAATGGCAGAGGCCGACCAAGAGAAGCATATATGGACCAACTGAAGAGAGACATGAACTGTGGCTCATACGTAGGGCTAAAAAGACTGGCTGAGAATAGGGACGAATGGAGAAGAAAAACCAAACTCGTTGCAGACCAATCCAGTGGATTGTAACTCATTATATATATATATATATTATTTATTGTCTATAAATGACACCACTCACATTTACATTGTTTACTCATATTATTATTTTTTTAATTAGATTTATGGGCTATTCTCTCTGTTCTGCTAGGCTTTCAATACACAAATTATAGAAACCAATTTTAATTGTCTATCTCGAAGCAATTACCTACATTTTCATTGCCAAACACCCTTTGAATCATGAAATTGAAATAAGTTTAATAAACATATTTATTAAAATTGATACACCTACATACAAAAAGGTAAGTCCTTTAGGCTTGACACGAAAACGCTTTGATATTTATAGCATTGTACTTACCACCTACATTATACAAATGGCACGTAGATGTTTACATATTTTCTGATTTCTGTAATTAAATATCCTTTATTTAACTTTTCTGCTCTTTCTAACAACTTGTAATCAAATCATTGTTAATTTATTTTTATTCCTCCATGACGTAATTTTATCATTCTTAGAAGTAAGAGTTATGCACAGAATTCTTTTGAACCAATGTATTTACGACCTCTAGTAGGAACGGGTAGGTACCTACTCGTATTTAGAAAGGATTCAATTATTTTTAGGTAGACATTGTATTATTTTTCTTTTGCATATTTCCTCTAAATTTTAATTTTATTTCAAACATGCGTAAAGTAATTTTCAGAATTTTTATTAAAAGTTTTAATTAAATATTACGTATTATTAATAAATAAACAACATTTCAGTAATTATGTGAAATGTTTATGAACTCTAATTAAAAAAATACGTTCACATAATTGTAAATGTTTATCGTGATCGAGTTCGACTAAATTCCGCGCTGCATTTAATAAAAGGAGATTGTCCTATTGCAATGACTATATTGACCTGAAACTTCGACTATTAAAAAGAGTATGGGACATGGGTATCATCTTGAGGAAAGAATAAATTAACATAAAACTTAAATCATCTGCTATGAGGTATGAAATCGACAGCTTTTATTATATTCCAAGCTTAAGGACTAATTCAGATATCGGATGTCTTTAACAAATTGCTTTCCAACTTTTTATAGTTCCTTATTACGTTTGCTTATATCAAATATTAGAGGTTAGGTACGTTTTATTTCGGCAGAACGCACCTCAGACTTGCGAATTGATTGAAAGATCAAGTTTGATTGAGTGAAGGTGTGTATGGAGTCCTCCAGGTCGTGTTGTATTACAAGACGGGGGTGTGGACGCGTCGAATTATTTTGTCCCTGTCACTCAAACCTCTTCATATTAACGAAATTTGAACCATTTTTTTTCTTTTGCCTTTGATTTTCATCCTGGCAAATAGAGAGAAGTCAGTCTTCATCCTTTCAAAACTAAATTAGAGATTCAAATACTATTCACTTTGATGTCTTCATCTACCTTCTGATTGTCAGAAATGGCAATGTGTCGAACATGGCTAAAATGCTGGTGCACAATACCATTGTGGTACTGACACTTATGATACAAGAGAAACTTGGACGTTGTTGAAGAAAGACGAGAGTGAAATAAATGCTGGGGAGATGAGTTCACTGAGAAAAATGGTTGGTAAAACGTTGCAGGATATAGTGAAGAATGAGGATGAGAAGAATGTTTTGGATAGAATACGTGAAAAATAATTACGATGGTTGAGCGAATGCAAGATGAAAGAATGACGAAGAGAATGTTTTTTTATCTAAAAGAGGGGGTGTGAGGAAGCACGAACCATGTAGCTTAAACACGTGGATCAATTTCTAAAGAATGGTCGCGTATTGAGTAAGAAAAATCGGCGTGCATTTATGAGAAACTGGATGAATGTGGAGGAAGCGAAAGAAAATTGTAAGGATAGATCGATATGGCGTTCCGTTCTCTCTGCCTTCCCTTCCTGGGACACGGCATAAAGGTATAGATAAATAGATAGATAACTTGCCTTAAATATCAAGGATTTGCCTTTTTGATCAATGACCAGTTAAATATTAGTCGGTAATGCAGATACATTAATGTAAAAAGCGCCTAGAGCTCAATCTCCAATCTCGTGGCAGTCGAATCTATTTATTTGGGCAATTTTATGAGGGGAAAGTATTAGTGTTATTTTTATTATTACGGGACGCATTAAAAGTTTACTGCTGTCTTCTATCCCATTATCCTTCTACGTGTCGACTGCGGATGAAGGCTTCTATTGGTGACGGCCAGTAATGATCATCTCAGTTTATATTATGTAGTCTCCTATCAATCGTTACTTTTAAAGGAACCAACTAAACGGATTGTGAAATAAAAAGGATATTGTATCGTAATTTTATTTTATTGTACGTTCGTACTTATTATTTCGTACTATTATTATTTATCGTGTCGAAACTGATCTCCAGTACTGTGCAAAACGCACAGCAGGTGGAGATGCGTCAAAAATATCCTCCATAGTGCAAGTGACAGGGCACAATGGACACTCCAACAAGTGTGGCATAGTCTGTGCTGCACCACAGTCACGTGCTCCGGATTTGTCCTGTAGGAAGCCCCATCGTTTTCAGTGTGACTCACAGATAGATTGCACATGATTTAGCTGCACCCCCTCCAAGCTGACAATGGGCGATCTGTTTGCTTCGCGATTCCTGAGGTGAAAGGCACTAATTTGCGTTTTGGTTGGGTTTGGTTTGAGGTGGTTAGCTCTGTAGTATTCAGCCAGTATATCCATGGTGGAGGAGAATCTAAGTTCTATATCTTCAAAACTCCTTGCCTGGGCTGTTACTGCAAGGTCATCCGCGTATGGGAAGTGTTTAGTGTATGGTGGAATCGGTGTTTGTACTGAAAAGCAAAATAAAAACGTGTAAGATTTAAGTGCTGCGTAAATACGCAAATATTTATTTTTTTACGTTACGTTAGGTTTACATAAATATGTAAACCTAACGGTATAATTATAGCTTGATAGATAAGTTTAAATGTTAATTACTTGTATATAATATGTAAGTTGTCTTCTCCATACCAGAAAAATAAGACATTCAAGATGGGTGGCAAACCTAATCGCTGAGTTCAAGATGTGAAAAGTCGAACACTTGCCATTTGCAGGACACTCGAAAACTTATGGAATAGAGTGTGAGTCTCTCTTTGCCGGGTGCTCCACGGAACAAGTAATGTTCAACAGACACACTTTATTACGTACTTCATACTAATTTGTTTGCAAGCTAATTAAAGAAGATTGTATCTTTTAAATGTTGATAGTTATATAAATCAGATCGCCATCTTAAATAAAAAAAAATTATTTGTTAGTAATTCTCTTAATACCAGCTTAAAATATATCTTATTTGTGGGGTCTTTCTTTATAATTGAAAAAGTGTTTTACTGTACTGCGCTATATTATGTACGAGCATAAATTTAATACTGAAATTATCAGTATTGGATGAGAAAGTATGCTCTATGAGGTAGGTAGAATTTACCGGTGACATCCCTCAAACAGACTGGGCCGTATTAATTAATACGCTCATGAATGTTTTGGCAAATGATGTTAAAGCACCTTTTTGTAATGAAGAAATAGTCAAATAAAAACAGGTGTCCCTTTCACCGCTTACTAACGGGTTACTATAATATGTATATATATGTATTTACTCATAGAGAGAGGTACACGGCCCTACTCTCGTATGCGTCACGTGTTTCCCGCCAAAATCGATCCTTTTTTCCCTTTGACGAACACTTGGTTCTCATAACCCCTAATCAAAACAATGCGAAAATCATACGAATACTTCAAAAAGTCTTTACCGCCTACAATTTTATTTGAACGATTCGTAGAGATGAACTGGTCCACTGTGGAATTGGCGTTTTGTACATTGTGAGCGTAGTTTTTGTGCAGATGTGAGTGATATTTGCGCGCGCACAATCGTCTGGGTTGCCTTCCCGCCTAATTTAACGTCAAACAACCCACACTTTATGAAGTTTACTTTTACAATACCCGATAAATTTTTTAACACTCTTGGGTTTGAAATTCGGGGATTCAGTAAAATTTCAGTTGGCACCTTCACGGTTTGCCATGTTAAGTACATAATAATATATACGTTACCTTTTATATCTAGGATTTGTAAACTGTGTAATCTCAAAGAACGTTAAAGATATACAAGATTTAGATGAATTCCTTTTTCTCCGAGAGATGACTCTTTTAGTGAGACTTTTATGTAGCTGGTGATTGACCTCTAGACCACCTTCTCACCGAAATTTGTAGAACTACTAAAGTACATGAACTACAAATATAAAATATTTTATGTACCAATAAGCTTTCCATACTCTTTGATTTTCTATCTAGAAAGTTCATTATTTTGATTGAAGACAATATATTATTTATGATTGCTGAAGGGCAGTTTTTCCAATTATCATAAAGGTATACCTGTATTACTTACATGCCTACTTATACTCGGGTTTTGCATTATTTATTTTGTGAGTGCTATCAGTGAATTGGTATTTTGATTATGGGGTTTTTAAGCTTACTTTTTTTTATAACACTTTGCTCATAAAGTCACTATCCCATCTGATAAAAGTTTGAATACATGCACATCAACATACTTCGCAAAACAATATTTTACTTAATATATATATAATAAGTTACAATCCATTGGATTGGTCTGCAACGAGTTTGGTTTTTCTTCTCCATTCGTCTCTATTCTCAGCCAGTCTTTTCAGCTCTACGTATGAGCCACAGTTCATGTATATTTGATTAAAAATACTTAATATATATTTGATTAAAAATTACGAAGATTTTGTTGTAAGATTTTTTAATTATGCTCATCATCATTATCACCTTCTCGCCGCTTCCCTTGAGGGTTAGAAAAAAGATTGAACGCCGTTTACTCCTATTCTGGAGACGTTTTTTTCCGTTGAACACTGAAATTTAATTTCTCATTCATGCTCTCCTATTTAATGTACACAACCCTTCTCCGTGCTGTAGGATCTGCAGAATTATATTATGATCTTACTTTTTAATCGTCGGACGAATATGTCTATATTTTCTCAGTCATTGTGCCCTAATTCATTCTTTTCACGTGCTCAAACCACCGTAGTTTGTTCACTTAAATACTAATTACTACACCGACTTTCATTCCACAATTTTCACGTATTACACTATTACATACTCTATCTTTCAAATTTTTACCACACATTGTTCTATGTCTAAGTGACTAAATTTTTACCGCTTTCATCCTTCATCAACCAAGTTTCTTTTGCATACATCAATGTTGGCCGAGCGCAACAACCTTTAAACTGAAATAAAGATTTATTTTAGAAAATATTTCTATTAGAAACTATTAGTTGGATAACACCGTTTACCCAGTTGCCAGCAACATTTCTTGTTTTGATACTGGAATCGCAATGTATTTATCTAATAACGATTAACTTCAATCTTCGAACTTACCTAAGATCCCTACCACATTGCTTTTGCTGAATTGGATTATGTAATTTTTTTTTTTTTAATATTGGCGATGCATCCTTGTTTGGATGATTTCCGCCATTTAAAATCATGGGTTTATTGTTTCAGGTTATAACTATAGATTAAACTAATTAGTTCAATAATGAGCAAAAGTGATCAATTCTTCAAAGTACAATGAAATTTTTCAGAACAAAATCAAACAACATTCCATACACCTTATCATCCTCTAAACCAAGCAGATAGCTGATGGTAGCCGATGATAGTGGGTATTCTACATTCCGAAGGGAGAAATACAAATCACCGCGGTCCCAAAGTGGGCACGCGAAAAAGACGTGGTCGAGAGTCTCATAATCTGTACCACACTCACAGTCAGGAATTGATGCGAGACCCAGTTTAAAGAGATGACTCTCCAATCTATGGTGATTGAATCGCATGCGCGAAATCGTGACAATCTGGGTTCTATTTATCTTCTTTTTGTGATTTATTTATTTATTTATTTATTTATTTAATTCACAATCATACGCCAACAGGCACAACATACAGATTGAAAAACAGAAACAATGAAAAGAAAAATAAAATAAAATTTGTCAATGCTGTGCCCTATTACAGGCATAAATATAGTTTTACTCGGACCACCCTCCCCCCAGCCCAAGCCCACACCAGCACCCCCGAAGCATCCAATGAAACTCCAGAACCCGAAAGCTCCGGGAGGCCCCCCAGACACGACAGGAAAAGCCAGACAGACAAGATCCCAGGAAGAAAGAGGCCCAAGCACACCCAGATGTATATATAAGAATTTCAATTACAAAAATAAAGTCAAACTTACACACTAAAGATCAAAAGAATACAATATTAGTTATTAGAAGAATGGATCGCTTATTCAAAAATGATTTGTAATATTTGGAAAAAAGAGAGAGAGGAGAGGGGAACGAGATTGTTACGGCTCAAGTAATCTTAAGATACACCTTTTAAAAGTATGAGAACTACTGCAGAACATGTCGACATCCTTAAATTTGTTGTTGTAGTTTTTCATCATCCTTTGCAGAGGATTTCGCAAGCCCGAGTTAGTCTGGTGACGGTTCAAGTGGAATGGCCAAAACGACCTTCTAACCGAAGGCACTGAAAAATCTACCAATTGCAGTAGGTGGGGAGTGTCCAAAGAGGATGTACATATCCTTCTCAATAGACAGGCATCAGCTAGTTCACGTCTCAGTGAGAGGTCAGGAATGTTGTCAAAGTAAGCTCCCCTGAATCTACGATTTCCAATGCGTATTAGCTTGTGTTGAATTTTTTCCAATGCAATATTGTATTTGTCGTATAGAGGATTCCAGACCGGAGAGCAATACTCGGCTCGCGATCTAACTAATGAGACATATAAGGTCTTTAAAGAAGTGGGACTTTTGAACTCCCTAGTCACCCTCAGAATAAAACCTAACATTTTATTGCATTGTGTCAAAATATTATCTATGTGAGTGTTGAAATGTAATTTAGAATCAAAAATGATACCCAGATCCTTTACCGAGTCGAGTCGTTTCAGAATGGTGTTGTCGATGGAATAATTGTGTAATGTAACAATTTTGTTCTTTGTGAAGGTTATAGAATGGCATTTCTTTAGGTTTAGTTCCAATTTATTACGCAGACAATAATCATGAACCCTACCAAGATCCTGTTCCATTAGAATGGCGTCTTCCATACATCTTATATGACGATAAATTTTTAGATCGTCAGCAAATAGTAAAAAATTTGAATGGACAAAGCAGTTTCCTATATCATTTATAAATGCCAGAAAAAGCAAAGGATACCAAGGTTTTCTTGTTATCTGTTTTTTAATACACTTATGTCATTTTATAATTGAAAAAAAAAAATGATAAAATACTTGAATGAAAGAAAACATCGTTTTTTTATTTATTTGTTTTTTTTTTTAAATTAAATTTTAGTTTCATATAAAAGCTTATTAATTTTCAGATTAAGCTAGAAATTATTGTGTTCTGTAATGTGCATTTCAACAATATCTTATTTACTATGATAGTATCTTTGAATTTCATAATATCGAGTGTTTATCTCTTTGGTTGTAGCATGAATGTTTATTTTATAATATGAGTTTCGTGATTGTGGGTGTATTCTTATCTTGAAAGTTTCATGTTTATTTTTGTAATTGAAAAAAGAATGCTACTTCCTGCGGGGCCATTTCCGCATAATTTTTATCTACCTTATTATTAAAGAGGTGTCATTTCCGGTAAATTTATCTTACCCTTAGAGGGTAAAAAAAGTTACCCACTTCGTTTCCCTTAATGTATTCTCTTTCTGGATGTCTCCTCTTGCGAGATAAATTAATACACATTTTTGGTGTAAAGGAAAATTCGGGTTCTAAAATGTTCGAAAATTCAAGAGTCAAATGTTATTATTAATATTTGTGGCATCTACAATGTGA
Organism: Athripsodes cinereus; assembly: GCA_947579605.1. Taxonomy (NCBI): domain Eukaryota; kingdom Metazoa; phylum Arthropoda; class Insecta; order Trichoptera; family Leptoceridae; genus Athripsodes; species Athripsodes cinereus. The sequence continues at coordinate 9,354,961 of OX388314.1, read as the reverse complement.
TAATTTCGCGACATGATTAATAGAAATGAGTATTCTTGCTGTGTTTTTAAATAATCACTATTAATTTTAATTTTGCGACGGAAAACATTAAACATTTCCATAGATACCTACATATACATAGTTAATTTTTCGAGACGTGAACTTAAAAAAAGTCGTGAATAATTATTTTTCCCTTTGATTTCAATCAAGATTATAAATATAATAATAATTATGATAATCAATGGCGTATGAAAATACGTAATTAAATTAATCTAAACATTATTATTATTATATGATTGCGTCGGTTTCGGAGTACCTAATGAGTGTTTTTTTTAAGCGAACACCTGACAATTTAAATTTTAAATTTTGACAGATATAGTTCCTGTACTATATAGTACATCTTTTATTTAATAATTTATATATGCATCAATTAATGTACCTTCAAAATAAATAAAAAAAAACTTTAATAATCTTTCCTCGTGACGTGTTGTTGACCTGTATTTATAAATATTCAACTGTCGATTTTATCAAAACCAAAAGTTCAATTACCTTGTTAATGTACGTTTTATGCGATAACAGTAGGTGAATCCATTAAAAACTATTCACAATTTATTCAATCAGGAATACATACAGAGGATGTTGTGGGATGAAACAGGAAAAGAAAGCGGTTATCCCAGGTATCAATTTTATCCATCCATTGAACTTTGACAAAATTGATTGAATCTATCTAGCAGCTTTCACCAGTTTCCTCTACAATTATTATTATAATAATACTAAATTTACTGCATGCGTGTGTTTAATGGTCACAATTTGACGACTAGTTATGGTGATGATGGCGGATGATTTTTTTGCGCCGCTAAATGGAGTATCATAATATTTTTTTATTTATAGTAAACAAATCAACGAACTTTGAATGAGTGTAATACGTCCTCCTGAATAAAATACTTAATCATATACATAACTTTATTGGTTCGGAAATGAATGACTTGCATGTTTATCACATGCAGTTTTAGTCTGCTGGCTACCCCACATGTGGAAAGTAAATTCCATGGTGGTATGAATGAATGAAATACTACGAAAAAAAATCAAGTTTATCTTGTAATTATGTCTTGATTAGTACAAAAAACTCGTCATAGCTTCAGTGTAAAATCGTCAAAAAGTTTATTTAGTATCGGAGTTGAGTTTATACCTTTGATAACGACAAATCGATGATAGATATAACCCAGCATCGTGATCAAAACTAATCCGCACTCAGTTATTTATTCATTCTTTACTGCATATTGATTAACAAATGTGTAGAATAATAAGTTCAAATAAAATAAAATAAACAACTCATCTAATAAAATCTTAGTAAAACACAACTATAAAACCTATCATAGTTTATTAAATTAATACATTGACATACTTAAAAATTAAGGTTAAGTTGCAGTTTAAGGATAATATTGTATACCTTGAGAATATACTATCTACCCCCAATATATTAAAATGATAATAATAATATGTTGTGTTGTCTCGAAAGAAGGCAGATGGTGGGATCAATGTCCTTTAGTACCTTTAGATATTATTTATAATAATAGTAAAACACTCACACAATTTTATTATAACCGATTAGTCCTAAAATGCGTATGTGTGTGTGCACATTTACGAGTAGGTCTCTCTCTATAATATATCGCTAAATATATATATTTTAAGCTCTATATCAGTAAATCCGCACATAAAATATATTCTAGCCCTTCGTAGGCACAAATGTATGTCTGCTATTGTATTATCACTATTATCCTCTGAACTAGTAAAAATAATGTCATTCAACGTCTTCAGCGATATAAAATTACTCTCTGCATAAGCTCCCATCCTTTGAGTAGGTACCTGTTTTCCAGAATATTAAATCATTAATTAATTTTACGCCTTTATCGTATGAAAATTGTTTATATGAGGTACATAATTAAATTTATACTGAAAATAAACCACTGATAAATTAATCCTGATAAATATTCAATACTTGCGATAAATACACTGTCCTGATAAATGACATATTTTGTTTATGAAAACAAACAATCTGTTGTTGAGTTTCACTGTATTTATTAATAGATTTAATTATAGTAACCTGGTTTCGACTTACAAAGTCATTGTCAAACTACCATATTTTGTAACTTTTCTTAGATATGTCGTTAAAATAGTTTTTCAACAATATATACCTGTGTTACGAAATCAATATGTAGTAAAATTAATAAAATCAAATCGCTTATATTCAGCACTGTACTTCATAAATCTCGAGGCAGCTTTCAAGAGTTTCCACTCTCTCCATTAGGCTAGCGTTGAGATTACGCGATTAGAACCGTCAGTCGACAGCGTAAACTAAATATTTTGTGACTTTATTAATTAACCGGAATCCTTTACAAAATTTATCAGAGATGCCGATGGTATAAAAAAATATTTTTTTAACGAAGCCAGGTTTAATAGCTAGTCTTTTTAAATATATATTATATCTACTCTAAATAGGTACACTTACCTATAATGGGAATCGCGTTATTTTACCTTCGAATAGACTCGTGTGCTGTTGTTATAAGAACTATCAAGAGATGCACCGTTTGTGTAAAAAAACTCAGGTAAACTCACCGCACATACATAACTACAACACACATACATAGATAGATACCTACATATATTATATTATAAAGACACGTTCATATTATAGTCTCATGTCTAGAGCTATTTAATGTTATTACGTTTAAGGTTACCCACCTAAGACATAACACATACATACATACACATACATATTTTTCGTATAGTAGTTTGTAGAAGAAGACAATACATTCAAATCTTATACTTACGTATAATAAAAAAATAATGTTGTGTGTGATAGACGTGAATGCATGCGTTAATGTCCTCTTATAGACCGCAACAACGAGAATAAAAATCTTATTTGAACCTTTCTATAAAATACACGTGTTTTGAGCATTTGGTAATATATTTCAATGGAATAAAATTATGTTGTTAATGGAAGAGAAATTTGTTAAAATGGTTTGAAAATTTTGTGAGAATGATTGATGAAAGAGGTACAGCATGCAGCATGGAATCCAAAAGATGTATATTTTTAAGAACCACGTGAAATATAAATTGTGTATGATGTGATGGAATAGACATATATCTGAAATTTGGCCTTACCAGCAGGAATATGCCCAAAAAATAATATTGGATGAAGAAATGGTACCTATTTACCTACGTCTAGCAATAATGTCTTTAATAATTACAGAGATATTTAAGTAATTTAAAAAATGTTTAAAAATTCCATCATGTAGCTTTCTTTAGATTAACAAAAATTACTATACCTAGTGGAAAATTAAATATAAATTCTACTTTTTCGGTCTAAACCATAGACTCACAATATAAAATTATGTTGAGTGTGTTAGCTCGTATACTGAATACTGATGTTGCTAAAGTTCGATTGCTTCGTTAAACCACGTGGTTGGAGCTTTGTATCACCACGTGTGCTCCTTAGAAACCTAGGAAATCTTAATACACATAGTACACGAATATCACAGGTGGGTTATACAACATAGAATCTACTCTGCATGTAGTATTTTGTCTTCACTAAATAATAATTTAATTTTTAATGATCATCAAATGTTTCGTACATCATTTGTTTCGCCTCATTATTGTCGTAGTTCAGCAGATGTTTTTTGTTTGGATCCCTAAACTTTCAATGTATCATAAGTATGTATTAAATGCGTTTCTGATTGTTTTTTTTTGTTTCGGAAAAACGAAAGGGGATCTATAATGATGATTTGGCGGGAAGATGCCGCTCATTTGAAAGGAAAGAAGTAGAGTTCAGTTATCTATGTGGAGAGTTTTTTTTTTATTCTATCTTGAAGTAATAAGAAGGTTGTTGCTGTTGTTTTTATTGTTATTATTGATGCAGTCATTTGTTTTTCCATCCTTGTTTCGTTTTTGTTCAACCTGTGAGAAATCTCAGATGGCGTCATATTGTAATTAGGAAGGTGAGTATGTTACTATAGCTGATGATAAATGTGTTTTTAATTGGTCTAATGCTTGATGCATGGTTGTTACGTGAAAATAATTATTTTATTGTTTCACCTATGGTTATGAATCACATTTTACATCATTATGTCATATTTGTTATTGAGTTTAAATATGCTTACCTTCATTTGCCAAATATACTACACTACACCATCACGACATATCCCATAAGTGGAGTAGCCAGTAGATCACCTGTATGTAATAAACATACCTACAAGGCGTCCTCTCTGTGTCAACTAAAATTAACACATTCAGGATGGGTGGCAAACTCATCACTGAATTTGAGATGGAAAATGTCATTAGTTTTTGAACACCTGCCTTTTACATGACACTCGAAAACTTACGAACAAGAGTGAGAAACCAATTCTTTGCTCGACGGGTTAAATTTATCGAAAATTCTTAGGTATAGCTGAACTAGGTACAGTACCTACAACTAAAATAAAACGTGTTTTTTTAAGCTTAATGAAATTGTACTTTGGAAATTGAATCCTTGTTTCTAATAATAAAATTATATTAAAAATTGTTTTTTCTTTTCACATTCTAAATTTTCAACATCATAGAATTTCACTCACGCAAAAACGGTATTCGGTGGATTGTTCGACACATAATCTCCCCGAATCGAGAAGTTTTGTTTCATGCATTCAGTTCCTAAACTTTTTATCACTTGGTCTGAAAAAAATCGTTAGTGTTGTACACGCGGCTCTTGACTTTTGACGCGTCTTTTCATATTGTTCATACTTCATATACCTTTTTATTGTATACGAAGCTTGTATATTGATGTAGTTTGGCTTCAGTTGGATGCATTCGTTAATAGGAGGTAGGTACGCATCGCATATAATATCTATGCTTTCTTGATTTTACTACATGCAGTGTTACTAACTAACTGAGTTTATTATTAGTTGTTAATATATGGCAATAATTATTTCATTGCTAGTATCTGATTACTTGTTACCTATTATATATATATATATATATATATATATATATATATACCTTTGCTCACAACGTAATAATAGAACAAAAAAAATACCTATTAACTTAGTATTTGGTAAAATAGACTTGTTTCCTTCCGTGATAGTGCAGATTCATAGATAACTTTTAACAAGGTGTATAGGTACTTGCTTTTATTTTCTTACCACCCTTTCACGCAGACGAGATCAAACATTAAACTATTCTATCCTTACGTAGGTAAATGCATTTTCCATACAAACATACTTCATTCTGAGTAATCGCATAACATTTGTATTACTTCTTTCTACAACATTGCTTGTGCTCTGATTTATATTAACCTTTTATATGTCGTCCCTCATCTGACTAACTGTCGTAACTGGTAAAATGTAAATTGTTCAGGAGAGCATTTTTAGTGTTTTGGCGTGCATAGTTTCGTCTCTCCCAGCTAAACGAAAGAGTCTAAATGTATTTTATTATTTTATTTGTATTTTTATGAATCTCTGAATTATTTTTGTGATAATTAAATTTCCATAAGTATATTGGATTTATTTTTATGCACCGTCAAAGTAGATAGGACCCTTTGTGAGACTTTTTTCCCATGGCCATATTTAGTTATGCTCAGATAGGACTTAACTATTTTAAGAGTCAAAGGTGAAAATAAAACGATTTTATAATTTAAGAAAGTATATTAATTAACAAGAGTGTTTACACTGTAATAAGAGCAGTTTTATGGGAAATAAAATGATAGTAAATCACTAAAAAATAAATTATTATGCAGATTATGGTGTTCGAGAATTCTCATCCTCATCATCAGATGTTAATAAATAAAATTTCGTGATTATTTTCAAAACAACGAATTTAGTGATGGAGGGACTTATAAAACTCAGCGTGCTTGAGTAATCTTATCATCGGTGTATCGCCAGTAGTCAAAGACATCGAGTCAGCAGATTTTGCCTAGGAAATTTTAGATGGAGTGGATTTGAGTTGAGAAATCTCGTTATGCAATATTATGTTAAATACTTGTCGTTTCAAGTATATTGAACGATAATTTGTTTCGCCATCACTAGTTTTAAAAGAAAACTTAGTAAGACTGTGTTTTTCTACTGAAAATTACGTCATCTCCGTTCAGTTTACATTTAGCCCTGTGTCGTCATTCGAAGGGAAAGAAGACGTAGCTCAATGGATAATTTCTTAAAATCCAAAAAATCTGAACAGTTGAGGGGTGTAACGATGTAAGGTTTGTTTCTACCTGCTTATTTGAAAACAGGAAGTAATTGACTAGGAACAAAGATATTACCACTTTTCGTAAGCGCATAGTTAATAGCACTGTGTACCGAATCGCCTTCACTTTGTCCGTGACATGGAACAGATACGTTATTTTATTTCATTATTATTTCTTGAATTATTTATAAAGTAAATTAAGGTAGAAGCGATTATTGAATTTTTGTTTTAACCGCAACAGCAGTCGGCAAATAAATATACTTTTTATAACATTTTTCATCATACGAGTACATATTCAGAAAAGAAAAAACGCAGATTAAATTTTAGAGGAACCCTTCTTGCTTGCACCTTCATGCCACGTGTAACGATAGCACTCACCAGAAGGTATATCGTATATTGTGAAGTTATATACTAATAAACGTCTTTTATAGAAAACTGCCCTTACATTGCTGATTGGTAAGTTGATAACTTGCTGCATATCAAACGTAGCACACTGTGTTATAGAATCTTGCTGAGCTTTTGTTTTGCCAACCATTCTAGCAGGACGAACAAGTATTTTTTTCATTTTCATGCTTAAGATATTGATTTTTCAATTTAGTTTTAACATCTTCTGAGCTTTCGCAATATGTCGTTCACAAGCTACACTGATCCTTTTTCGGTAGATGGAAAGACAGGTTTTTTTTTATATTAAAACTCTTCTGTATGATACAAAACCTAGTTTTTCAGTATTGTTTTTCAAAGTATCCAGAAACATAGCGTACATGTTTCTCAATGTCAAGTCACTATGCAAGTATTTTCATGTCGTCTTTTCACGACAATAGTGAGACTCAACTTTTGGAAATCTCTCAATTTGTTCCTCAATATTGCGACTCATTCTCAGATCAATGTAAAAAGCTTTTCGATCGCCTCGATTTTCTTTATCTAAAATCCTCGCCGAAGTAACTATCGATAGCTGTTTCAACCGTTTTTTTTCCAACACTTATGTATTTTAAAAAAATGGCCGGCATATCTGATGTCCGTCTAGCAGATGATGATAATAAATTGTAAAATTTCTTCAAGACTCCGAAAATTTTCTCAAATTATTTCGGGAGTATATTCGTTGAAAAGAAAACATTGACGAGATGCTGCCTAACAAATTTCAATGTTTCACGCAGGTTTTAGTATTCACTATGCAACAATATTTTTGGATACTTGGGTCATATACTCCATTCTGTGATCTTTTAGTTGTTTATTTTTATTTATTTTTATTGACCTTAGAAGATTTTTTTCTTAGTATTTCCCTCAGTGAGCCGTCAACTTCAAAATCTTGTGGCTGCACTTCGTAAATATTTGACATATTAATTCTTTCAGTACTTAAATTATGATCGGGATATTGAGAATTTCTACTAAAATGATTCCAACAAAGAAAAATACTATCCTATGTGAAAATAAATAAAAAGTTATTCCCAGTTAATGTCTATACTATGTAAGTATCGTATTTCAAGATAGGACCTACATTGGATATGTTTTTCATTTATAAAAAATCACACTAACTGTAGTATCTGCACTTACGTCCGTTAGTAAGATATTATTTTGATTAATTCGTAGATACGACAACAAATCAGAAAGCTGTTCCAGGATAATGGCAGCAGCTACAGCTGTGATCTTCGGTGAGAACATGCGTATCAAATCACAATACATGGTGGCGGTCATAACTCAATTTTGCCAAAAAAGTCAGTTACGACAGTTAGTCAGACGAGGGACGATGTATATAAAGTTTAACGTTAACTGTGTTACGAATTACTTTATAAATAATAGTGATAACATCACTCAGAACACCTTTTACCTTTCTAGAAAGATCTGAAAACATATTTATGCATGGATAATACCTATAAAGTACTAATGTATGTTCTTGATGATGATGTCTGCGTCTTTGATAATGTTTATTTTCTAGTTGATTAAATAAAATTAACACAGTCGTCGTGCCATTGTGAAATGAAAATGATATTGTTTTAGTGATGTTTATTTAGTTATTATATTATTATTTACATAATCATATAGTTGCTTGAACAATAATATTAATTTTGCATAGTCATTCCTTGGTCTTTTTGGATATCATGCTGCTATGGTTTTGTAGTATTAAAGATAATACGTTGTTGCATATTCAAAAAGGGACATGTGAATTCGTAAATGTTTTGACATTTGTAGAATAAACTGTTTAGGTATAATGACATCAGAACCATTTTATAAAGTGTAAAATTCAATACCTACTTAAAGAAAAACATCACATGCCAATAAAAAGTCCAATATACAAATTTAATGCCTTAATGAACAGTTTTATAAGAGTATGCCTAAATAAAATTATGTATATAGTTTATAGAGTAATTTAAACTTGTCGTATTATAGTATTTAATTTCAAGTATCCGTTAGATAGATAGATAGTAATAACCATTTTTAATGTTTATTGAATAATTGAAACGATAATGATATTCAATTAAACGATGTTTTATCAAATGTTAAATAGACATTATCTTTTTTGGTGTTTTATTTAATTACATACTGTACTTACAGAATATAGTGAGTACATCCAATCGATGACATCTATCTATCTACCTATATCCTCGCGCCGTGTCCCAAGAGGGGTAGGCAGAGAGAACGGAACGCCATATAGATCTATCCTTACAAACTTCTTTCGCTTATTCCACATTCATCTAGTTTCTCATATATCTACTACTACTACTACTACTATACCATCACGGCATATCCCACAAGTGGGGTAGCCAGCAGACCAGCTCTCATATATGCATATGCACGCCGATTTCTCTTACTCAACACGCAACTGTTCTTTAGAATGTGATACACGTGATCAAGCCACGTGGTTCTTGGACGTCCGCGCTTTTTCACACTTCTTCCTCCAAAATATTCTCTTCGTCATTCTTTCATCTTGCACTCCCACAACATGTCCAAAACATTTACAATATTACACGCATTCTATCCACAACACTCTTCTCGCATCCGCTCATTCTTCACTCTACATAATATAACGCAACGTTTTACCAACCATTAGTTTTGCTTTACATTATATTAGTTTTTTCTTTTTTATATGCCCTTTGTTATACTATTAAACATTTACAAACCCCTTCTTTTTTATATTAAACAATTTATTAGGTTTGCTGGAAGACATTGCCTCAAAGCAATATGTACGCCTTTTGTACAAATGTTTTATGACAATAAAGTGTTTATTTTTATTATCATATTCATATACCTATCTAGAAAAACTGCGATTCACACTTTAAGATTAACCTTCTGGTGTATGTAAGCTACTAACGATGTAGGTAATTAAGGAAGGATTCACACGTCTGTCATCAAAATTTCATACCACTATCATCAACCTCATATAAGGTATTTGCTCAAGAATACATATAACTTGATATTTCCATAAAAGTCGAACAATATAACGTGCATAAGTGACTAAATCACGAGTAGGTAGTACTAAATCACCTATTTCATAAATTTCCTTTGTCGCACATAGACTTGTGAATTGTGTTGAAATCATTTCAAGCTTGAAGGTTTTTTCGGTAAATTCAAAATTTAATGATAATGTTTTTTCATAACTATAGGCACGAGAGACTTTTCTGGTCGATTTTATTTTTATTATGCTACACTATACTATACCATCACGGCATATCCCACAAGTGGGGAAGCCAGCAGACCAGCTTCATGTAAGAAACATGCAAGCTGCCCTCTTCGTGCCAATATAAAATCAAGACGTTCAGGACGGGTATTAGTCTATGTAATTCGAATATAAAAGTACACATATGCATAAAAAAATTAACGTACCGTGGCTACATAAGTAATATCGCTGTCAAATAACTGATCTCATAGTAATTAAAAGTTTTTTTTTTTAATAATAATAATAAATACTTTATTCAATCAATATCAATGTACAAACGTTGGGACAATATATCACCAATTGGCTTCAATTAAGTTGCAGCAGCCTCACTAGGTTGCCCTGTATCGAGGCGTGCTGCGTAAAAAATATTTAAAAAAAATTTAATTGTATAGGTAATGCGAAAAAATTTCACTGTAAACTGACCAAACATTATGGCAGTTTCAATTTTCACGGAAATCCTTATAGCTACATACCTATATCAACAAGAATTTATCATAGATATGTAATGATTTTTTGATTGCAAATCTTTCGACAGACTCTGTTCGTTAGATATTTGCGGTTTGGTATTTATGGATACCTGCTTACATATGTACCTATTTATAGCACAGATCAATTTGCGATTATGGGATGCTTCACCATTATTTGATTGTTTAGTTTAAACGCACTGGTACCTATATCGCTTCTATATTTAAAGTGATCACAAATGTATAAATGCAATTTTGCAATGCAATTGTTAAATATTGCGTTATATTTATTCGCGTGTAATGTTTCCTAATATTTTTCCAACACTCACCACGTACATAATATGTCTACTTATGTTATCATTTCTATGTATCTATGTATAGGTATTTCACTGTAAAGCCGCGATAAGATTGCAATGGCACTAACATTCCTGTTGTTCCAGGAATTATTATTGTACATGTTGTTATTAGTATTGTACATAATATCATATTTTATGTAAATATGAAAAAAGTATAATCCAACTTACTTACTAATGCGAGCCATCTATAAAAATGTGATAAACATAAATACACTTGTATATTTTTAATTTTTTGCATTTCAGCGGAAGAGATCACATTAGGATTCATTTTAATTAAATATATTTGATATACTATTTTATTTATTTATTTATTTATTTATTCTTTGCTGTACATTGATAACAAGCAAATTCACACAAAAATACATTTAAAACAAAGACAATCAATATACAGAGGGCGAGTTTATCGCAGAGGCGCGATTTCTAATATAATTATGGTATTATTAAAAGTACTAAATCGCTTTACGAATATGCTCACACATAATATTATCTGCAGAGAGTTTTGCCATTGTGTTGCAGTAGATGTTACAGTCTATGATACTTTGCTAGCTACTATCAGATATAGTACTATACTATACCCTCACGCCGTGTCCCAGAACGGAACGCCAAACAGATCTATCTTTACACACTTCCTTCGCTTCCTCCACATTCATACATTTTCTCATACACGCCCGTCGGTTCCTCTTACTCAACACGCGGCCGTCCTTGAGAATTTGATCCACGTGATCAAGCCACGTGGTTCTCCGACGCCCGCGTTTCCTCACACCCTTTCTTTCAAGTATCAGATATAGTCAGTTATGATAAATAATAAGTTTTAGGAGATAACACTTTTTGAGAACCTACCTATTTTATTGATGTTTGATATATTTACAAAATGTTTAATATTTTTATTACACTGTTTATTTTGTTGTTATTCTAACCGCAGAGTGATACAGGTTCACTAGAAGTAGTACATATATGTTATACCTACCTATATTTTGTAACAGGATAAGATTAAACCACTTGGCGTCTATTTTAGTAAATATTGCGTACATAACAAAATAATATATTTTGTATCTATATTACTATCAATAACCTATGTGAACTTTTTTTTGCCTTCATTTTAATTTGTTCAAAGATTATAGTATAAATATAGCACTATGAGAAATGCTTGGTTCCTGTCGTCATTTTTTTTATCATTTTATTATTAGTACTACACCACACTTATTTAACAAAATAATATTGAATTCTACAATTTTGTTATAACATAAAAAACTGATTAAATAATAAACGTTACATACACGATAAATATTTAAATACTAATAAAAATATTTTAATATATTTATATACGAAATATGGAACCTCAACCTTATTCGAGTTAATACTCCCTATGATATCCTTTCCCTCCTTGCGTTCCTCTTTCACAATACACCGTTCCTATGACAACGACATCAGAGCGCAAGGAATGTCGTGAAAAGAGGTGACGCAATTGGCACAGAGACGCTCTGAATGGAGGAGGCTGGTTTCTGCCCTGTGCTCCCGAGAGGAGTGTTGAAGGCGATGATGATGACAAAAATACTAAAATCGTGGGGTATCACTGACAGAGTCACAGGGACAAAAAGCTTTTGATGTTTCTTGAGGATGATGGTAAGACACCCATCTGCATGCCACATGGCCTGTTATTTATTCCCAGTTTTCTGAGACCATTTCACAAACTAATAGGTGTTAAATCATTCACAGACAACACTATAGTCACGATGATTGTGGTTGGTGTTCTCCACATAATTTCTTTTCATTTGTGAGCAAGATCCCAATGATGTGTGTTTTACGAGATTTGCTATCAGCCAACCCAATATTCGGTCGATTTCCTAAACTAGTTCGACCAATTTGGATTGATCGTATCCAGTAAAGTTTTGCTCTATTGTTTTCAAAAATGGAAATTGCAAAATAACCACAGTACTGCAATTTTGATCAAAAGTAGTAGTACTATAATAATGGAACTCCTACATTGACGGAGTAGTATAGAGACTAACATTTTCCAATAATTTCCCGCCTTTCAAGCACTGTAAATAATAGAGTATGTAGATACAACAAAAATGGGTAGAAAAAATACTTGTGCTATTTACTCGTTCAGTAATTTATTTACCTGCTATTTTTCACCCTTACGTGCGCCTGAGGGGGTAAATACTTGTAGTAATATTACCGGGTATATACTATTGTTGTATGTAATTATTTGTCTATTAGCGACCACTGTTCATAGAACAATAACAATTTCCATACTATATAAATACATACCCGCCTACTACGTAACACATGTTGACTAATTGCTTTGTAAACATCCAATACTATTATTTTCACGGTACTATAGTAAATAATTAAATTTATTGGAAACGGGTGAACACTTATATATAATATTTGTCTATAATACTATATACCTACTAAGACTTAAGAGTAACAAACTTTATTATGTCGTAGACTGGATGTTATTTAGTCCTTTTGCTAAAGAGCGAAGGATTTTTTATTCCAATCACCTAACAGCTTTTGTAGGCCTTCAAAACAATTGCATTCCATCTTGAGCGTCCTGTAAGAGACAGATATTCATAAAATATTATAAGTCATTTGACATTTTCAGCTCAGTGGTGACAAAGTATGCTGCTCATCCCGAATGTCTGTTAATGGTTCAGGGAAGACATCTGTATGCTCATTAAATGCAATTCGTCTACTTGTAGGAGAAAGTCGTAACGATATGAGAGGATGTATGATTGTCTTTTCTGTTTAGTCGGTCTTATGTCGAAAATGCTTATCTCAATATTATTATTCTACTCATGGAAAGATACAATTAATACACTTTCGTTTGATGTTTCTAGAGACAGGTACGTAGGAGGTATTACGCTGTATTTCATGACGAAGGTAGTCCATACAGTAAACACTAATTAATGAATATATAATTATGTACTAGGTATATTTAAGGTGTTGAATTTTTTTAAAGAATTAGTGAAGGGTTTGTACGCCTTAATAGCTAATGAAAGTTTTAGAAAAAACTTAATAGGTTTTTATGAATGTCAGATAATTTACTTGGCGCCGTTTGATGAACCATCCATCTCAAGAGTGCGGGAAACTTGTTTAAACAGCGACCTCTTCAGTTTACTCATAATCAATATTGTTGATTGTTTTTTTTACGGAGATCCTTATATTATTATTATTATTTGTTTTTGTTTAATGGGTTAGTTGGAAGATATTGCGCTTCAGCAATAAACTCGCCCATTGCACAAAATTATTAATTCTATTGTTGTGATACCATGTTTTTTGTTCTTCTTTACATATTGATTTTGTGCAATAAAGTTTATTATTATTATTATTATTATTATCCTTGGGGAACCAATTGTAGATGACGGTTCCTACGACATCAAAAACTCTGTCATGGAAACAAGATTTGTTAGCTCTATTGATCTCTTCCAGTTTATAGGTGGATGCCTTGCTGAGCGCAGACATCTACTTGTAGGTGATTTGAGAACGCAGAGCTCAGAAATTGACTGACGTGCCATATTATTCAGAGCCTTATAGACCATAAGATATAGTTAATATTTTACCCTTTCACCCACTTTTCACCAATATAACTTTTTCAGCGAAGGTATAATGTGACAACCTTCATCCTCGTGGAAAACATTGATTGCCGTATTTGTAGGCGGATCAGTATGTTGCAGTAGTCTAGTCTAGAGACAATAAAAGTGGATATTAATGTTTTTTGTGCTCTTATGTAGGTGTAAAGTTTTTTGACAACGAACGAATTTCGCGGATGTAGTAAAATGCGGAGTTCATCGTCTTTTAAATTCTGGATTCCATTGATAGGGTGTTGTCGATACGGGCTCCGAGTATCGAGACGTTGATAGACGCTTAAGCAGAATATGCAGATGTAGTAGGTGGGTATATAATCTGAATCAAAGTATTCGTTCGTAAGTAGTTCAAAAAGAGTTCGTCGGTAGCCTGGAGGTAGAGTCTCGGCCTTATGAACATGAGGTCCGAGGTTAGATCCCAGGTGCCGGCAAACTCCCCTTTGACGACACAAGCTTTTAGCTTTCTGTGAAAGGTGTATAAGGTTGTATTTGGGTTTATAACAAAACAAAAATGTTTCAAGAAAGCTATTGTATACTGGGTCAAGTATAACAATATTAGGTTCTTTTTGAATAACGACACGTATTTTTATATTTACACAATATATTCAATAAATAATTCCTATTATAATTTGTCGAACACAATTTGTCAAAACACGCAGCCTAACAGTGCAAGTCAAGGTTCTGTCAATTAATGAGCGTCATTCTCTATAGGTGGCTAACCTATATAGGCAGTAGCGTATTGCTACTCAGTCATTATCTTTGCTTAGCTTGTAAACAAGTCCAAAGGTCAATGTACAGGTGCAGTGTACAAAGTTCATACACTACACTCTCCCCTCACAATCTTGAAAATCTTCCTATTCTACATAATTCAATCTTTATACAATTAAATGCGAGTGACTGTGTTCTCTACGTATTTCAAGACTCTATACATATAAACAAAACATTACAAATACACGCAGACATGTTCTTCCTTCCGTCCAGGGCCACCAGATAAAGTCTTCTACCAGCCTAAGTCCTGGGTCTCAGCTGTCCTCACCAATGGCCTCCAATCTGACCTGAAAAATTCAGAACCGGTGAGTGCTTTGCCTTCAAACAGGGGGAGGGAACCTAAACTCCTACCATTAATCAGAGGGACTGTCATCCCAATGCACAGATCCCACAACTATCCGATCCATATGTCTTTTCCAGAGCTGATCAGTACCTTTGATTCTAATAAGAAAAGTTCTATTTCCTAATATCTTTTCAATTTTACCTAAAACCATCTTTTCACTCCTGAGATCTTTGACAAGTACTGATGTACCCAAATTAAATTCCTTTTTCCTCCCCGAGACAAACTTCGAGCCCCTGGAACTATCTTTACAAGTTTCCCTATTTACATACCTTTCCTCATATCTATACCTATTTAAACATTTACATCCATTGTTATTCCGCTTTTTCACTAAATTCTTAACTATATTCTCAATGTCTATATTAAAATTAACCCAATAAAAATAACTTCTAACAAATGATTTCATTTTCCCAATAACTGAATAATTTTTACACAAATAATTTATCACAATACCTTTAACTGATTCCGGAATAACAATTCTATCTCTGTAGAATAAATAATCCTTGTACACAGTCAAATGTTCCTTCACATTAAACAACTTCGCAATAGATTCATTTAACTGTCTTTTGCACGGCCAATTATTTTTTTCCACATATTTAACAACTTTTTCCAATTTATAATCACTTTTACTTCTCTCTAAAATTAATTTCGAATTAAAACTATTATTTTTATTTACAAAATCTAATTTTTGTTGTTTCACATTACACGCAAGCGATGCGTTCGCACTGAAATTCGGAATATTTTCAATGGGCTTACATGCAACAATATTGTTCAATTCACTGCCTTCCGTGCTATGTACTTTGTAACCTATATTATACCTACGCATAAAATCTGTACCCAATATTATTTTATTCCCGCTCTCTGTTACAACAAATTTAATATTTTTTTCCATTCCATTATGATTTATTTTACAATGTTTAATACCTAACACATTCAAACTGTGCCCGCTATACGTAGATATATTAATTCTATTACACTTCTCTATTATATTATTTTCGTTGAATATTTCTTGCAATTTTTGAATAGATATACAGCTAATATTCGCTCCCGAATCTAAAATACATTCAACATTTTTATTCTCAATTCTTACATTTAATTTTATAAAATCGTTTTCGGTGTCTTGCGAATTATAAATACCTTGTATCTTATAACAATTTTCACTCAAATGCCCTTTAGATCTACATTTTCTACAAAAAAATTCTCTATTAAATTTACATTCACTTTTATAGTGATTTCCCTTACAAATAAAACATGAAACATTTTTATTATGCTTATACCTACTCGTATTTACATTTGAATTTAACCTTGAAAATTTTGACGGTCGATTATTTTTCTTATAATCTGTATCTGTATTACTTGAACTACTGAAACTATTATTGTTTCGCCTGGAAATCTGGCTAATTTCTTCAAAATTTTCTTCCTCTTTTTCTATTTTTCTCTCTAGTATGTGCTCATAACTAGAAGCCAAAGCAACTGCTTCGTTCAAAGATACCCTATCTTTATCACATTTCAAGAATAACTGCTGTTTAATCTCTTTATTTCTAATTCCGATTATAAACAAATCTTTTATATTACTTTCTAATCTAGTACCAAACTCACAATTTATACTTAATTCTCTTAATCTTAAGGCAAAATCTTTAACATTTTCCGAATGACCTTGAGTAGCCTTGAAAAAAATTTCACGCGATTCAAATACACTTTTTTCCTCTTTAAAATAACCATTAAATAACTGAATCAACTCTTTATAAGACTGTTTTTCCACAGAAGCTGGAAAACACAGATCAGACAGTAGCTTGAAACTGCCTTGGGACAACGATGTTATGAAGAAAGCACGCTTCTTCACATCAGTCCAACTTTCATCATTTAATAATAAGGCGTTCTCCCACCTTGTTCTGTAAGAAGGCCAACTCATTGTCTTGTGACAAAACGGCTCTAAACCTCTCGAAGTCATTTCGGAAAATCACAGGCAAAAACAACTAAGAATAAAAAAGACTTAACTTATGAGAGACTCCTCCAATCGCCCCGGTCTTCTGGATTTCCTTGCAACTGCAATGGACTCCGCCTGGCTGACTTGCAAGAACTCTCCTCTCCTGGCTTCCTGGATCCACCAACTGGCTCCGCCTGGATGCTGGTGACTCCTGTCTTCCACTGCCGCCTGCACCTTGCCTCAACTGGCTCTTGAGACCTCCTGTCTCCCTGCTGCTATCTGCAACCTGCCCACTGGCTCCTTGAGACTCCTGTCTCTTTGCTGCTACCCGCAACTGCTGGCTTTGGAGACTCCTGCCTCCTTACTCGTGTAGACTGGCTTTCACTTTTTTCCCGCGTACCGCCGACAATAATTACTTTCGGCGCGGAAAAAAACTATTGTTGCGTGTCGACAATATATTATTTGTGAACTACCGAACTGCGCCACGTATTGTATACTGGGTCAAGTATAACAATATTAGGTTCTTTTTGAATAACGACACGTATTTTTATATTTACACAATATATTCAATAAATAATTCCTATTATAATTTGTCGAACACAATTTGTCAAAACACGCAGCCTAACAGTGCAAGTCAAGGTTCTATCAATTAATGAGCGTCATTCTCTATAGGTGGCTAACCTATATAGGCAGTAGCGTATTGCTACTCAGTCATTATCTTTGCTTAGCTTGTAAACAAGTCCAAAGGTCAATGTACAGGTGCAGTGTACAAAGTTCATACACTACATAATGTTTTTTGTGCTCTACACTACATAATGTTTTTTGTGCTCTTATGTAGGTGTAAAGTTTTTTGACAACGAACGAATTTCGCGGATGTAGTAAAATGCGGAGTTCATCGTCTTTTAATTTCTGGATTCCATTGATAGGGTGTTGTCGATACGGGCTCCGAGTATCGAGACGTTGATAGACGCTTAAGCAGAATATGCAGATGTAGTAGGTGGGTATATAATCTGAATCAAAGTATTCGTTCGTAAGTAGTTCAAAAAGAGTTCGTCGGTAGCCTGGAGGTAGAGTCTCGGCCTTATGAACATGAGGTCCGAGGTTAGATCCCAGGTGCCGGCAAACTCCCCTTTGACGACACAAGCTTTTAGCTTTCTGTGAAAGGTGTATAAGGTTGTATTTGGGTTTATAACAAAACAAAAATGTTTCAAGAAAGCAATCATATTTCTTTATTTATTTATTTAATACGGAAAAACATGACACTATTTGACTAAGTACCTCGTTTCCTCCTAAGGAGAGTTTGCACAAGCTACTAGTTGTGCAAATGAAGTGTACGAATGTGTTGAGTATGTCCCTAATGTCGCTATTTGTCATTTATCAAATAAAAATGCTCACTTTGAATTTTAAATTAATTAATTACAAAAATGAACTGTTTGATTTTCAATATAATTTTTAATTGCCTCGAAAGTTTTCGTCCACACTGGTAGACATACATTTTCAAGAGCCCTCTTTATTACTAATGAATTTTCACAGATACATTACGATTATCACTTTATAAGATGTATCATTTTACTGTTTTTTATTAGATAATGTTCAAGGCTTTATAAATATTTAACACGTAAGTTCAATGTCACTTTCATATCGGTGATTATTTATTATTTTAATTATACCTACCATTTATCTGTATGCGTATGTCATGGCTACATATACCTTCGTTATCAGATAATATAATTATTATGATTGTATTGTACCATACTTGCGACATCAGGTGTGCGTATTTCGCATATAGGTAGGTACGCTATTTTTCAAACTCTTATTGTATTATTTATTGAAATAGGAGGTAGGTAGGTAGTTGTGGCGGAAGTAAACTTTTTAAAATGAACATGATTCGTAATGTGATTTTTTTTGCTCCTAACTTCATAAAATCGTTGTAGGGTAAAGAGAAATGTCCAAGGCCTTTGCATTTTGGGACCTTTTTTTTACTCGGTCCAAAATAATAATAATAATAATCGGACTATTTATATGTGGCGCCGTTTAATGATCCGTGACCATCTCAAGGGCGCCGTGACTTCTCCCGAACAGTAGTGTTTTCAACTTGGTTCTAAACGTGGTTGTGGACTGATTCACCCTCAGATCTGTGGGCAGTCTGTTCCAGACGGATGGCGCGGCGGCTCTGAAGCTCCCGATTATGCCCGATTATTATTGCGTAGCATGCTTCATAAATTCGAATAATATTCTTTGCGTCTTTAAATAATTCTGTAATAATACTTATAGTTATACCTTTTACCTACTTTTATAGAAAACACACCGTTGCCAGTATATAGTGTCAATAATTATTAAGAATTTGTAATTACACATTGGCATCTCTGCTTCGGAGGATTTAATGAAGATTGGCATGTTATTGAAGCGGAGTAGGTACTGAGAAATAAACAATGACAAATGTCTGTGTACCTGCTTAAGTACTAACAATATTACTTACAATAATATTAAATTTATATGAATTTGTCACTCGGCACACAGCAGCGATTCCTCATTCGTCTATCGTTTTATTCTGATGGTGTTTGCTGATTGTCTCACTCCGCTCCTCTCGATATATTTTCACAGTGGAAAAGGTTCCTCCCAAAGAGCAAGCTCATACAAAATGGTACCTAATACCCAGTGGCGGGACTAGGCTTTTCACATCGGGAATGCTTTGTACAAATATACTATTTTACTCGCAAACGAGTGGACGTCCTTGAGAATAATATAATATATATATATATATATATCGGAGACGGGACTAGGCTTTTCATGTTGGTCTTACATTCGTTATAATAAAAAAAATGAAATAAATAAGAAATCCAGAATGGTTGACGTACCCCTTTGCTGAATTTAAGATATTAAATGGTTTATATTCGATGTCTCTTAAAAGACTTAAAAACTTTAGTGGGAGATCTATTGTTTGCCAAAGACTTCATGGGTCCTTAATATAAATAAATAAAATACAAGAAGTCTGCGATACAAATAAATACTATTTTTAAGTATGTAAGTAACTTTAAAGTTAAATGTCGTAATTACTATACAATTTATTTTGTCTCGCGCATCCATCATAATATTAATCAATCCTTTATGAAGAACGTTTCAAGTCTAAAAACTATTAGCGGTTGCACATAGTATCTACCTTCAAATTATTTTTAACTGCCTAGTACGTTACGCACGACTCACACAATCATCACACAACCAATACAAATCAAAACATACTCATATAGGTACATTATGCACCCAAACGTTCTTCGTGCAAGCTTGCTTATTTTGTCCTTAAGATTGCACACATACAACCAAACATACCCGATAATACACATGTATGGCGCGTCATTGCCTACTACGTATTCACACTAAAATTTAAGTGTGTGTTAGTTGAGAACAGATGCTACGTATAAAGCAATAACTGACTATTCCATTAATTTAGCTATCACGGTAAATTACTGGATTTTATTAAAAAAAGTCAAAATAACGTATCGATTGTACACGCACTTCAATACAAATAGTACGCACTTTTGATAAAAACTCTAAAACTTACAAAAATTGTATATTTGCTGCGTATATTTTTGTGAATTGTTCTCTTTGCAACGAAATGTTTGGCGGCAAATTCAAACTAGTTTTTGATGATTTCAATATTTTCTTCATAGATTCTATGGGCATGCTGTGCTTTTTTGCATGTATGGCAGGCACGCGACTGCTAATACCTAAATACTTGCCAAATTATCTAATATTCAAATCAAAATATGAGTTATTGATATTAGTCATGGCGTCCTTGAGATGGACACGGATCATTAAACGGCGCCATATAGGTACAAGTCGTCCATATTATTATTATTAGATAATTGTTCAGAAGCATCTCTATTTGGTCAATGGTTCATGGTAGAAGTTTATGTAAAATAATTAGAAATATCTAGTAATAATATCTAGAAATATTTAGTACTTCCTCTGTGACTTTTCACTTCACTTCCTCGTAAAACTAATGATGAGAACGGAAGCTCCTGAAAATCGACCAAACTTAAGTTGTTAAAAGGATGAGATCCTGAAATACTCAAATTCCCATACCAAATTAATAATTTGGCGATAAGTGAAGGCGTAGAAATAAGTGAAGTCAAATATTTTCTTGAAGTCCTTTACAAAATTATGGCAATTATAATTTTTTTTTATTACGAATACCTGCATGAACAAAAGGTATAATCAGTACTGTCCTACCACTGACTAAACGTGAAAGATAAATTATATATTCTGATACTGATTAGTATTAGTGTATTTTAATGATGCTTGAGTTTTTGTATATTTGATAATTTTTCAGTAACCTGTCATAGTAGCTAACGATAATATACCTATGTTTCATGATTACCTACATAATAATTATGTAGATTGGTAGGTACCTACTTTACATGTATTACTAAATGACGCCTAGAATATTTTCAGTCTCTTTGATATCTGATATTCGGTAAATACCAGTTTATGAGTACTTAGTGTGTTATAATATTATGTTCTTATATAGGTAATCAGATACATCACCTACCTAACTATCTATCTGATGCCTTCAATAATTACCTTCAAGAAGTACCTACCTACTTATTTTTAAGTAATTTACATAATTATGGAGTCACCCGTTAGAAAAGTGTAAAAAAACATAGTTCTGTTATTACCCGCATGAAATATTTGTTGAGAAAAATTACATTAATTTCAGATATGCATTGTAAGTAGGTGTGTTAAAGTTCTAAGCAATCGTAGCAAAATCATACACTCAGCTAAGATTAGTGGAAGGAATCGTGGCGATGACTCCACGAGGTAGGCTCGCATCTACTACAGTATAGCGTACAGCTACTCAGCATAGCGTACAGTTGAGTCTGCTGGCTGCGCTCTTGTATGTAAACATACAGCCGACAGTCCCGTCCCGCCAAATACGAGATTCAACTGAGTTTACTATACTCACAACATAGGTACATACTACACAGTACACAGTCTGCCCATCCGTGTATTGACAACGGATACAAGTACATTCAAAACGTCGCTGTGTGTGTTCTAATCACTTACACAACTCCGATCTCCCCTGTGTACACGCTGTATACGCACACGGCCTCCTACGTATACATGCAACCCCGACTCCATTCGTGTACAAACATTCTTCTAGCTGTACTACCATACCCATAGAATGTTACGTAGGCGCTCCTCGTAATACACTATACACACGCTACACACACATGCACAGGTGCACTTGCGCGTACGGTATATCTTGTTTGTTGGTATACGTTGGGTTATTTGAACTGGCAGTCGTTCATTTCTCAGTTTATCTTTTACTGCGCTGCGAGGTAGACTGCGCTTTGTCGTTCTACAATTTGCATCGAGAATTTGTTTTGTATTGTTATATTTTATTTTACAAATTTTGTTTGAAAACCATTATTTTTCTAACATTTTAATAAAAGTGGCAGTTTCTTTTGACAGTTTTAAAGCATATGTACGCGAGCATTTCGTCAGTTCCGCCAGTTTGTTTTGATTACGGACTGTTGCGAAATCATCAGTGGGGAACTTTCGAATAGTTGTTTGTAAACACCGTTGCTTTTACCTGCATTTATAGTTGTTTACATTCTGCGAACTATTTAACCCACTTTATAAATCTTGGATTACAATAGTGATATTTTAAATACACATAGTTGAATAACCATTTTAATTTTGTAATAAAAACACCAACGGACTTAGTCGTTTGGACTAGTGTTTGAAACTTGTGAATACTAAAAAGTTTTGTGAATGTCCCATACGGGGCATAATTTGTGAGTATCTTGCGATGAACTCATTGACCGTCAGGACCAAAAGGAGATCCAGGGGAGCTGAGACGCTTTTGGTAGCAGCAAACAGAATCCTCAAAATTTTGGGGGTCAACACAAGTAAACACATCAAGCAGCCCACACACAAACCCAAGGTTTGTTTGAAATTCTTTATGAAAGTATATATGATGACAATTGAGTAATTAAAATTGTGCAAATTTGAGTTAATTTTTCAAAATCAGTTTCCCGTTATTGCCGCACCGGAAAATAATTTGTGGAGAAAAGTAGTTGATAACGATCATATCTTCAAATCTTTCCAATACTTATATAATTTGTTCAATGTGTATTCGATAAAAAAAAGTTTGTCATTTTTTATCTAACTTAAAAAATTAGACCTACAAATAGATAGCAATCATTTGAATATTTTCCAATGTGCGCAGTTAAAATTAATGCACTCGTTTTTCTATGTATGCATTTACTAAAATCTCTCTGGACTTTATCTTCTGTGAAGGTGTCTACAAAATAATGCTTTCACAGCGATTCGTTATGTCCGAGTCTTCCAACAGGTAGAGATTGTTTTAATATATTTTTTGTAGATGAAGAATATATGTGCAGTAATTTATTAAAGTCATCTAATTTCGTAACTAGTAAAAGTTTGCACAAATTTCTCACAGTGTGTTGAAAAATTTGATGAAAATGATAAATTATATATTACAATTTGATGTTGTGTTCACATAGTGTTGTGTCTGGAGTACAGTTACTCTCGTCTAGTATTATCATTCACTTTCTTGTGAGAGGCGAAATAATAAGCAACATTATACATACAAACCGATGACGTAGTATTTCTTTAAAAGTTATGCTCTTTGGAATGCGGCCGACTGAGGTTCAGGCATTTCACATAACGGTGCTCCGACGAATACCAAACAAAACAACAACTATTATGTATACCTACCAATATAAACATTATAATATTTATATGTTGTTCTGTAGTGTATGAATATATAACTTGTAATATACCCACTGGTTGGTACAAGATGGCTAAGTGCTGTGCCGAGTCTCACAGACTCGGTTCGTGAGAAACCTTATTCGCAGAGGTATTCACGATACAACCAAATACAAATTTAATAATACATACACACAATACTTTATCTCTGCAAACTGTTATTTTTCTTGGACAGTTCGTAGAGATATACTGTACAGCTATGACCATAGCATCAGATATCACTCTACGGAAACTGTATGTTTTATGTTTGAGATGAATATTATCCTAACGTTTACTCGATATTATAGTTTTCCCGCTGTACGTACATAAATGTTTATTGCGTCCAAAACGACAAAAAACCGTAGATATCTAGGTATAGCCAAGTATTATTCCTTTTTTATTTATTGTTTCTATATTTATCATCATAATCCACTTGACAAACGAATTCGTTGTTGTATTGTTTTTACTTCACTCGTATTTTCTTGATACGAAACACTTGTTAAACAATTTTTAAAGATATACACATCTGTTTCTATAGTAAATTAGTGAAAACCAACTTTACAATTCTGTAAAAAAAATAAAGAATACATTAACTAACATTCGCGTTTTCAGTATTTTTAACTCGATAGCTATGTTTCTTAGTGCATATTTATTTAATTTGCTGTATTTTTTTATTAATTTCAGAATACGTACCAAAAAATAAATAAAATGATGGAAAATAATTGACATCATTACTTACAGACCCTACAGTTTTCTAGAAGGTGGACTAATTGTTTTAAAATGTCTTGATTTTTATACATTTTTCATACTTACAAAAAAATAAAAAACAAACTACCTTATTGTAGTGTTAATTTACTACCGTTGAATCTTGTATGAATGTATTTGCAAACAAAAATATGTTAGCAAAAAAATTGGGTATACTGTATAAACTTAGCTTACATAAAGTTTAATTGAAAAAACTGACAATCAAATAAAAATCTCGATACAATTTTTACTTTTTTTTTGTTTTTAAAACAAATAAATCCTGCAATATTTTGTTATTTTCATTTTTGCGCATCATTGGTCACAGTTAGAATTGAATAAGTATATTTTATTTCATATATTAATTTAGTCCAAAATATATTTTTTCTCAGCGGCATAATATATTTATTGCATATTGCGAGAGAAAGGAGCCTGTCTGAAGCTTATTGGAAAATTTGTGTCTGTAGAAATGAGTATGATGATATGTACCTAAACAGCTGGTATAGAATATCTTGTATGTTAAGTTAATTGAATAAGATCAGTAATATAAGACTGAAGTTTTTGTGTGATCATGATTGTCCATATCGAGACTTATTTGGTTGTATAATGCAGATAAGTGTGGATGGCAATTATGCCGCCACGTTACTAAAATATAAATAGTGACATACTATTGTTACAAATAAATTAATCGTGGCTGTAGGTACTCTAAATTCGCTAAAACAATAATGTTATGTATAAACAATGTAATGTCCATACCTAATGTGCAATGGACTCTGCACAGTTACTGACATTGGACTATTTTGCTATTTTTAATAACAGGTAATAGGTATAAAGAATAATATATCGGTAGAATTGTAAATGCACATAGTACTATATTCCTCGCAAATACATAATGTATCATAGACGTGAAGATCTCATGTTCTTGTAGTTTATCATGACCCGCCAACGTAAGAGTTGAGATAGACGGGCATAATATCTGCCTACACATACACTATGCAGTTCGCTATCCAGTCATAACAAAAACAGTATAGAACTGTATGATTATTTTATTATTATTAAATACTTATTGTACTAACATTTTACTCTTACCTATATTGTGTTCTCCTTATATTATTATCTCATCTCATATACTGTATACCTACACTTTCTACGTGGGTGTGTTATACCCGTATATCGCGATGCATGTTATATTCTCAACTTCCCAATAAGTGTACGTATCTACTTCTTACTACTTATCTTGTTATTATGACTTATTTGTTATTATTACAGGAAAATGTACGTGAGTAGCAATTTCTAATGTTGCGACTAATATTGTAAATAATACTTCCTGTACGCCCAGACAACCACTATAATATACAATTGCACATTAAATAATATCCATTTAGCAGTTCATTTTTGCACACTAATTCAATACTTGGACTTTTGTTTTGTATAAGAAATTTTGTATTGTTCAGTTAAGAGTTAAGATAACCGAAACTCAGATATACTTACATAATTACATAATTAAATTTTCTGTTACAAAGTCTAGTTCTACCTGCAATTGTAGTATTAATTTAGATTAAATCTTAATAATATTATGCACGCAAACATTCATTTTCAGCTTTCACATTTAAGTGATTATTTACAATGATATTTATTTATTATATTTTAGCATCGTTATTTGCCTGAGATCTTATTGCTGTCTATTATTAGTTATTACAAATCTTTGAAATATTTGCTTCACTTCCGAATGGTTTTCCCTCTAAGTCTAACCTATAACAAAATAATGCACAACTACCCAATAAATATTGGCGCGCATTCCTCAATTGAAGTGAGCCGAGACCAAACATACAGCATCATGTTTTGTTATATGTAGGTACCTACATACCTATTTATAATAATAACACAAACACTGTAGTTTTCTAAGAATTTTGCATGTATTGCTGTTCTCATCATAACATTGCAATGTTATTTAACATTCCTACCCATATCCTACACAGCACAGTACACCAAAGTTGAGGACTTATATTATGTTATGGTATTGCTTACATACAATAATAACGCATTTAATATCATCTTCTTTGGGGATATTCTGTGAAAAGTCGGCGGACATCAGACGACAACAGCAATTAATATATTCATAATATTACTTGTCCATGATTCTTCCGCTCTAGTTTCAGTCTGCATAACTCTGTCTACTATTCTGTGTGATGTTTACTAACAGTAATCATGTTGCACTTGTTTTATGATATACACCGCTTGGAAATACGCCGTATATAGAAATCATGTTGTTTTAATCAGGATAACATTTCAAGCATTGTCTGTGATGGACGTCGGACTTTACCATCTACCAGACGTAAACAGGGTGGAAGTTCTAAAGAATGCAATTTATTTATTATGACCTTATTTTTTCGCATTTATATTAAGTACGCTTTCGTGATGAATAATTCCGACTTTTAATTATAATATGATATAGATCCGAGAGACGCCAAATCTCCTTCCAAAGTGGTAATACACACAGAAACCCTTAAATTAAATTAGGAGAGTAAAGTATTAGCAACAGGATATGATTCACTCAGTACTCAGTGTCTGTTGAGTCTTGAATCACTTTACAGAATGCATAATACTATAATATATTATTATGTATGTTAAATATTCTCAGTATATTTACGACGTTTTCACACAACACTCGATACAATAATACCCATTCACACAAATATTTTACAGCACTGCCCATTGGAATAAAACATTCCAAATACGATGCGGCATCCTGCAACAGACCGATTGTAATTCAATATTTCAACGACTGAGGCGCCTAAAAATGCATAACAATGTCACGCACTTTTATTCATTATATAGAATTGCACCTGAAAATGCTAGACCCAATAGACGTAACCATACTATACACCACTGTGACGCTATAATATTGTATTTTTCGAAATATCGAAACGTCAAAGAATTATGGCTATAGGTATTGTATGCAATAGTATATGTATTTTTGGTACAGTATACAGTGGATGAGCTTTGCGGCGCATCAAGCGTGAGATGATGCAGTTCGATGTGTTGCAAGTTCTGAGAACCATTCAAAATACATACTAGCCGACAATAATAATACATAGTTATCTGACGCCCAAATTTTATTTTTCCCGGAATCGACCTCACTCGGTGCTCTTGTGGATGCTGTAAGATACATTTCGTGAATGCCTATTATTGTCGGTGCACCAAACAAACTCTTGTTTGTATTGGGTGTCGGATGATACAGATTTATATAGCTACCTGAACACAAACTAATAATAATACATAGTTTATTTATACATTCTACCTTATCCTGTTTATGCAACGGAATAAACTCCAATAAGTTATTATTGATAGTACAGTAATTCATTCCTCTTGAAAGCAGTGATTTTCTTGATTTCGTATCAAAAGCAACATATCTAGCATTCGTGATTAAATAATTGTTAGGTTATTGTAGAGAATATAAATACATATTTAATAAATCTCAACAAGTTCGAAGGGTCGTTTACAATTATTGCCTCAACAATACATTTTTGTCCTGTGTAATAATAATTTTTGAGTAATAATATAATTTTGAAAATTTTATAAAACATTTTGTATTATATAACTCAAGTTGTAATTGTGTCTTATCATTGAAAAAGTTCTTGACTTCAGAATATGCGGTTTCAAATTTTCTTTGTTTTACTTACATATTAATACTTACATTAAAAGATTTTACAAACTATTTATATTCTTAATGTGTTCATAGCATTTCCTTCGAAAAATCGCCACCGATCTCGCTCCTCTTACCTCGCTAAGCAGCTTATTAAAGAACTTAAGGTCATTGTAATAAAGTCCTTTTTCTGTGGCTGCCAACCTAGGTTATACAGCATATTAATACAGCCATCATAGTAATCTTTTTTCTTGACTTAACCTTTTTCTGTGGCTGCCAACCTAGGTTATACAGCATATTAATACAGCCATCATAGTAATCTTTTTTCTTGACTTAACCATTAATTATTATTGAACGGTTTTTCATCGGACATGTCGCCGTTTTACGATCGTCTTTATCGATAGCAAACATTGAAATTTGCACTCATAAAGTTTATTTTTATTATTACACAATGGATCATCTCAGATTCTCAATAACATAAAAAAATTATTAATTTATTATGTTGCATGATTTTTTTACAATAATTGTCATTAAAATGTTATTGTAGTTGATACGGAAATAATCGAATAATATGTGTTTTTATATTATCCAGTGCATTCTGGTTTGCTCATAGGAACGAGTACAGGTAAAATCTAAAATAATTTTATAACAACAACACATTGTATGTATGTGAAGTAGTTTTATAGGTTTTATATTTCGATTAATAAGTATGAAGTATAATATCTTTTGATTATTGCCTTTAAACTGATATAGGTACAATATTATTATTTAATTCTTATAGACATAGACCACCTATTATATTAGTTCATAATATGTTGAATGCAGAGTGATTCATTTTACTATATTTCATATACTTAGTTACATTTATGTTTGTTTTGTGTTAGTTGCCATGAAATTTTATACTGTGGTTGGAGGAACTTCGAGTTATCTGTTACGCAAGTGATATTGATTGTTGTTACTCTTAGGTATGTGTTGACTGTTTGTTCCTTAAGAATAAATGAACAAGGTACCTCGAAACAAACATTAATTTCATTTATGTAAAGTATGCGGTATGCATCTACATTGATTTTAAGTGTATTTTAACAATATTTTAGCTTTTCTGTTCGATGTGGAGATATATGTAGATAGGTACTTGAGTGATTGTGAAGCAAACTTAAAACAAATACAATCAGTTGCCATTATTAAAAGTACATTGGTCCAATGTTTTGTAGTGTTACAAAATGAAATGACATCTATGTCACGCCATATTGTACATATTATGTAGATATATACATACCTACTTATTGTGATGTGTGGATATTATTATTTGTAAGTATCGTTTTATTGAACCAATTAATATTAATGTCGTTGATGAATAGAAGTAGCGAGTGGTCTAAAATATTATATGGATCACATACTCACTGACATTTGGAATATCGGTGTGTGGACAGAGATATTATATTATGTGTTACACAATTATGGTGTTGTTAGTTGTTAGATGGTACAGTATAATGTATTATAGATATTATCACATCATATAGGATTTCACTCATCATAATAAATCTCAATTATTAGTATTGTGACATTGTATATATGTATTGTATTGGATCAAGCACCTCTTGATATTATTGTTGAAGTAGTATGGACCGTGGATAACATTGTCCACTCCTGTAGTAGGTACCACTAGAGACTAGAATCAATTTTGCCTGTGTCGGTGTCTCTCCTGTTGTCGGCAATTTTCCAATGTTCATTTCCCTTCTTCTATTGTATCGGTGTCCCTGGTGGCATTGAATCAATATAATCATTATTCCTCCGAGTTCTTGCTCAATGTTGTAATAGTGCTTGGGTAACTAAGGTATCTAAATGGAGATTAGTCTAGAAGCTTTCTATTACGGGATTAAATCGTGACTGAAAATGCAAAGTGATTGCAGACTAACGACGATTACACGTGCCATAAAATGTGCTCCAGTAGTTCCATATTAAATATTGTACGTGAATCAAATACTCGTACCTACCTAGTTATCAAATATTTACATCGGTGTTTATCAAATAATTCCAATGTTAAATTGTCTTAATATGAATTTGATTCTGTATAGGTGTATATTATGTTATGTTAGATATAATACTATAATGTATAGAGACTGCTCGGCGTATCTCAACAGAGAGCAAGTTACCTGTACCTACCGCGTAGTGAGTGAGTGAGTTATGTCTGTTTTTGTAATGTTTCCTCTCATTTAGTCGGCCGTGTAGCCAGTACTAGTGAGTACTTAGTGTATTGCAGCATCCTGCACCTGACCTCTTGTTGGATGTTTACGTTAGCTTGGCCTTAGCTTCAATACGCTGCGATTGCTGTGGCTGTTGTATGTATTATATATAAACAACGTTATACTATGCAATCTATATACAAATTAATGCCGGTAGTTACACCTGTCACATGTGATATAAAGTTAGTATTGTCATAACACGAAATATCTTATTTTTCACATCACGACGTACATGCGAAGTAATTGCACTAAATACCCAATTTTAACGTAGTTAAAAGTTTCACGTTGCTTTCATGACATGACAATTGTGACAATTATTGTGGAACATAGTTAACTTATAGTTTATACACGTTTTAAGATCATTTGTCCAATTTATTACATTACAATGCATTTTTATTTAGACATATGTCATTTCAAGTGAATTAACTAATATACTACAAGTAAATACATAATGTACCTATATGCTAACCTTGCGAAAATTCTATTATATTTTCATTATTCAGTTCGTAGTTTGTTCATATTTTTTTATCCACTAGTAGCAAGTGATTAAAATCACACATTGCGCTATATGCATTGTTATTGTCAGATATAATATGTAATTTTTGTGTTATTAACTGTAATTATTAATAATACTTAATAATTATTCACACTTTATGTTGTGTATCAAGAATCATGAGACCTTACAATGAGGCTAAATGTCAACATTTTTATTATTAGTGTTTCATTCAAAGACCCGACATCCTAACATATTTTATACAAGTTCATTTTGTAACTTCCTTACTTTTATGATGTATTATATTTAAATTGTCATATTCATCAATATCAGCCAGTACTGTATTTTATTTCATATCTAAACTAAGAACTTTCCGAAGATTACGCTTCATAGTTAAATACTGTAGTAGATGCAATAATAAATTATGCATAGAGTTAACCTTTCCAAGTGTTCAACATTATATTAATAATGTCTTGTCCTAGAGATACAACATTATTCAGTCGACCTTTGTTTTATTATTTTCTTCCTATTTAATATATAATATATCATTTTCATTCACGTGCTGACTGATGCAGTTCATTAAATTGCGAAACTTACGAGTTGAGATCGAATTTGATCAAATGTCTACCTGCGTTGTATTATTCGGTTGTCAAAGTTGTTTATCATCCTTGTTTGAAAATAGATTCATTATGGCTCTCCACCACGATTGATTAATCACCACGATTGATTAATTTATCGTCTGTGTTGTTTTATAGAAACATATGAATTTATGGTTCAATAGTTTGCGAACCACGCCCAACAATGTCCGAATAGAGATGTCACGCGAAGTCCTACTCATTGCTGGAACAATTAGCAGCGGTCGCATATTTGAAATTCTTCTCATTTTAGCAATGCGACATTAATTATGTATTATATTACTATGAATGTAGATGATACCCAGTCGCTATATATAGACATGAATGATTCATAGAATTTATAAATATGTACTCTGGTTAATACGTAATGATTATTGTCCCGATCTTCGTTACCAAGTATTTGCAATTCATAGTAATCTATCTATTACATAAATAATGAAGTCATCCCATACTCTGAACATTAAGTATCAAAACCAAATGTTTTATTAACATCACAGTGACTAGGTTATTAATCACTAAAAATAACAATAATAACAAACAAACATAACTCAACATCACATTTATGAAAATAAGTAATTAAGACTTGGCCTGTAAAGAGTATCCACTAAATTATAGAGAGCCTGAGAGAGTATCAGTCAGTTACCAAGTTGACAACACTACTGTTCAAGATTAGTCACGGCGCCCTCGAGATGGTCATGGATCATTAAACGGCGCCAACGTTTTTGTATTTATAGCGCTATAGTGAGGTATGGATAGTTGCAATTTCGATAAATAACATGGGCTTTTACAATAAATTTTATTCACATACTCTGCTGTATGATAATGGTCTCGTTTAGATCCTTCTTTGTCACTGTAAGAATGTAATTTTGAAACCCACGTAACACAATTAACTCCCGACTTGCATCGCATATATTTTGGTAATGGTCAATGCAATAATTTCCGATGCATTCCATCCAATATTCTCATTGTCGTGTTACCCGACAACCTCCCACGGCCGTCATCCCATATAAGGCCTTCGACCATATGTTTTTATTATTGCATACCCGTGACTCACAATATCTCTCCGTAAAGTTTACACAATATGTACTTGTTGGTTATTTTTATAGTAGTTCAGTATCTATAAATTTCGTAGAATTCATTTCACTCAGCGAATTGATAATAATAGCGCGTAATGCCATGACTTACATACTTACATCCAATCTGCCTGAGTCATTTTCTTCTGTTTAGCATAATCACTAAAAAATACATACATTTCCATACCTTTTACAACAATAATATTATTATGTAGGTAGATGGAACAGTTGTGGGATGGAGAGAAAAATAGTAATGATAAACAATACGCAATATAATTGGCACTGCAACGCTTCGCATTCTTCAATGAATTGCAATTACTCATAATCACAACAGCAGTGATCTTATGACTATTACTATGTGTTGTACCTTATACATAAATATATTGACAACGTAACCAGCTGAATGTTCAAAGGGATAAAACATAATACACAAGCAAGCTGTTCGATAGCTTCAACTTAAATATACATTCCTTAGGCACGTATTATTATTTACCATTTAGGTCAACGTATTGTCTGTGGTATTAAATTATATATGTACGATGCCTGATGGATTTGTTTTATATCGGGGAAACGTCAGCTGGAGAGCATGGCTGTATCAAAGACAGGTGCAGACTTGGTGTAAGTACAACACCATTTGGTAGATAATAATGAGTGTTGTTGTTGTGACTCGTGCAATTTCCATGAATTGTTTGGGGTCGAAAAACTCGGGACAACGGACTGGAAAAACGGTATTAACTTAAAAAGGTTCTTGAACCATTATAGTGGCGGGCGAACCTTCTTACACATTTTATAGTAGAGTATCCTCCTACATTAAGATATTATAGATTTATTATTACTATTGCTTTCTGTTACGTTATGTTCTTATGTTGATGTTGTTACAGAGAATGGGGCCTTCAGGCTGCGTATTTATATTTGTGTCATATCGCTCACTCGGCAGTATGCACCTATGTAGATATGCTGCATTCCTTATAAATTTACTATTAATACTCCATTAACTGACACACGGTATATTCCGCAATAATAATAAAACCAACAAACAAACAAACCTAATCAACATTACATATATCTAATTGTAAATAGTAGAAGTCGTCGAGTGCACATGTACTCAATCAATAAATAATAATACTTGGTGTTGTAAACTACTACGAGAGTTCTTACTTACCAATAACTCTTATGATATTAATATATTTTTATTTGACGTACTGAATAAACAAGTACGTATTTCCTTGCTTTCATTCTCATCTACTACATAGGTATTATTTTGTGTGTTTCCATGAAAGAGTTTGATATATAATTATAAGTAAAAGATATTTTGTTTCAAAGTTACCAGGGGTACACCGTATTATGAATATTGTCAAATAAATTTGTCGATATGTTATTTACCTGAAGCGTGTTGAATGTCTTTATTATATTATCCATAGAATTGCACTAATTCAGAACGTATGTCAAATGTCAGTCGTTAAAATGTAAGTTGTATTGTAATATTTGATTGGAATTTCCCACTATTTATAAAGTATTCACCTAGCACAATAGTAAAATCTACATAAGGAAATTTAATGAACGTAGTAGTATGTAAATACATAGTAATACTTAACTTTTTTTTTCTGACGTCAGATGATTTATATTTGGGTTACGCTTTGCATAATAAAATACGTACTAGGTACATTAAAAAGTGTTTATTACTAGTTCTTTGATAATAAAACTAAACACTATATAATTATTAAAGTATACGTATATTAAAAAGTAATGAAACAGTTGTACGCACCTAATCGAAAAAGTTTCGCAGTCAACAATCTGTTATTTTTAAGAGCGCTGACCAATCGTACTATATAAGCTAGTATCCGTATTAGTTACTTAGTAGGTATAGCAATGTTTTTTTTAATATTCCATTTACAATATATATCTACACACATAATAAGCATACTAACTGCGTACATATTAATATTAATTATATATGTGCATTTATTTTATAAATAGACGTACATACTCTTTATAGTACTAGATCTACTTAAATGTAGGTATGTTATTATGTGCATGCTGCAAAAATGTTCCGTTATAGAGTATGCAATATGGAGTGTGGTTAGATGAGCTTAGTTTGTTATAGGAATAACTGCACCACCACCACTATAGTATGTATATATTATGTGCATAATTTATATTATAATTATTCGCACACTGTTTTAATATTATATTATGCTATTGCATTTGTTTATAACTTATCAAGTGAATATGTCTGAAAGAAAGAACAGAGTTCATACTGATGTTATTGTTTTATATAAATATAGTACCTTTTAGCTTTGCTTGAAATATAGTAGTTCAAGCAAAGTTGAAAGACGGCAAAGCACCAGGCATCGACCTGATCCCATCAGAGCTGCTTAAATGCGCGGGAAAAGGCATGCTTGATACATTGTACAAGCTCGTCTGCAAAATATACGACACAGGAGAGATACCTGAGGACTTTGCCAAATGTCTGATACGAGCGCTTCCTAAGAAGGCAGGCACGACAAAGTGCGAACAACACAGAACCTTAAGCATGATATCACACGCTTCTAAGATACTCACCAACATTATAATGAAAAGGGCGGAAAATAAAATAAACGAAACACTTTCAGAAGATCAATTTGGATTCCGCAAGGAGACTGGTACAAGAGATGCAATCCTGAGTCTCAGACTTATTCTAGAAAAGAGAATAACAGTTAATAAAAACACATATATAGCATTCATCGACCTAGAAAAGGCATTCGATAAAGTAGAATGGGAACAACTTTTTAACATCCTAAACGAAATAGGAATGAGTTTCAAAGACAGAAGAGCAATCTGGAGCCTATATAAGAACGAAATGGCCGTAATTAAAAGCGGAGAGAGCTGCGCAGAAGCAAGGGTCGAACAAGGCGTAAGACAAGGATGCTCAATGTCGCCAGCTCTCTTTAACTGCTATATACAGCGAGCCATTGATGAACTGAGAGAAGAAATGAAGAACTGGACAGGAGTCAAAATAAATGGGAAAAAGGTCGACATGATCAGATATGCTGACGACATAGCACTGCTCGCAGACTCCGAGATGGAGCTGAACGAAGCCTTAGGAAAAATGGAAAGTATTCTGTTGTCAAAGTACAACATGAAAATAAATAAAGAAAAAACAAAATGTATGGTCGTTGGAAAAGAGGAAGCGACTGCGAACATTGCCATAAATGGAGTGAGCATCAAACAAGTAAGTGAATTCGTGTACCTGGGCAGCAGAATAAACCAGGATGGACGCTCCAAATCGGAAATTGTAAGCAGAATAAACCAGGCAAGGATTGCCTTTAACAAAAAATCAAAGATATTGGAATCCCCAAATATTGACTTAAGCGTAAGGAAGAACCTTACTAAAGCCTTTGTATGGAGCATTCTTCTTTATGGTTGTGAGACATGGACCATCAGCAAGAGTGAAAGCGGACGGTTGGCGGCCTTTGAGATGTGGTGCTACAGACGCATGCTCAAGATCCATTGGTCGGAGCACGTCGAAAATGAAGAAGTATTAACCAGGGTAGGCGAAAAAAGGCAACTCCTTAAGAGAATCAGCCAACAACGAGCTAACTGGATTGGCCACAACATCAGGCATCCAGGACTACTCATCGCCATCGCAGAGGGTAAGACCGAGGGGACAAATGGCAGAGGCCGACCAAGAGACGCATATATGGACCAACTGAAGAGAGACGTGAACTGTGGCTCATACGTAGGGCTAAAAAGACTGGCTGAGAATAGAGACGAATGGAGAAGAAAAACCAAACTCGTTGCAGACCAATCCAGTGGATTGTAACTCATTATATATATAGTACCTATGCATAATTAAGCTTGTGTGGTTTTTCCTACGGCTCAATGCACATCTATAGTAGGTAAAATTGATTTATTGTCTTACATTAAAGTAACGTGTTACTTAACAACTCCTTGCTTTAAATGCTGTTCTCGCCAATGCACTCATATTATTTTTATGTCGGAGATAAACTGCTGTATATTTTAATTTGAATTTCAACTCGAAATGTCCGAAAATTGTACACACTCGGAATGTCCAAAAACACGGTGTAACAATATTAATATAATATTCATATTCTTGTAATATGTACTCATCAATATTTAGCCAGTGAAGTTTTTATCTCTTCTACTTTTAACGCGTCAATTTGTTGAATGCCTACCGAATTATTGCTACACATAAGTAAAAACTGGTACGTTATTTAATAATTATCATAATTATTTATTTTCATTGCCGTTTTGCATCTAATAATATGTCCTTACTGATATTTCAACTAGAGTTGGTATTACATTGATTCCACCCCCACTACTGATTCACACATCGAGTTTATTTTTGTAATAGATTTTGTACCTGTACCTGTCGAATAAAAATAATAAAAACATATTAATATGTATTGTATAGTGTGTATTACATTATGATGTATCGTAGTTTCTGTATCTGGCATCGACTTGATTTCGAAATCAAGGTGAGATGATGAGAGTCTCATATTGCGGATCTGAAGATTGATGAAACGTAAATAAATAATACAGCTGATGTATCTGCTCTATAAGTAGTAGATACATAGTGGCCTTAGTCTATATACAAATATAACAACATGCATGTGTGCACTACTTTCATTTTGTTATTGTATTGATTTTATCAAACTACAATCATATTATTATAGATATGTTTTTATTATTTATGAATAGACACATAATAATGTTATGCATGCACTCTCTTGTTTTTATAGATATTATACGTACTCAATGTAATGCACATGGAAATCAATATAAACAATTCATAATGTTTTGGTTTTCAATGAAACCACACTTACTTTGTATGTACATATGCTGACACAGTGTTTTAGACTATGTACTAAGTACAAAACCCATGTATATACACGTGTATTGTTTTCATTGAAAAACTTCGTCTGTCTCTTTTGTATTTTGTCAACATTTCCAAACATTGTAATTTAATAATTCTGGTTTAATAGTGCCTAGTCATTTGAGTATCAGCCAAAAGGTTGTTGATTTGTACCATACAAGTAATAAAATTAATAGTAGATACCTAAATTTGGTCGGAATGTGTTTGTATTGTAGGTACCTATGTTTTTAAAATTTTATATTTTATGTAATTTCTTGGAAGCATGTTTCTAATAATAATATTGTGTGTATATTGTTTTTTTGGACAGTCATCTTTGTATTTGATAAAATTGTAAAATATCATTAGGTATAAATATTTTGAAATGTATGTATAGTTTTTTAACTGCGTAGTAAGTGATGATGACACTGTGGCTTGTGTTAGTTTTTGCATGTATGTAATCTGTAAATATTATGTTGCTAGAGTTTTAGGTGTACCTAACTTGGCAATATACTCTACGTCGTATCAGTATAATACACTACGTGTCCATATTTTTATCGACAATAATGTTATTTTGTCATATTTTGTCCTATTTTAGTTTGTTGTTTTTCCGATACCTAGAGTACATTGTTTCTATTGTACAGTACTGTGTTAGTTATGTCGTGATGAACTTGTTAGCATCTTATAGTATATAGTACCTACTACATACTTAACCAATACAAAAACTAATACGACTATTTATTGTTGTGTATTTGTAACGATTTCATTCATTTAACACATTCTTCTGATGTAAAACCGCTCAGAGAGAAAACAAACATATTAAAATCATATACACCACGAATACTAGTGTTATCTTTCAGTACACAATCAACCATATTATTTTGACATGCTGGAAAAACAACAATCTTTTGTTTTCTTATTAATTATTAAAAAAGAAAATGAAATTAACATCTCTGGTGCAACGTACTTTACGCTGTATCGTAATGGCGTTAACATGTTTTTGACTGATAAAACCATTACCATAGAAATTAACTTAATGTTATGTAGTATGTACGTACTTTCTATTACGTTGTCATTGCAATAATTGATGTTTTTTGTATAAACATCTTTTCAATATGTGGTTACTTTGTATTCGATTTCAATAAGCATTACTTGTTTGTTTATGTTCACGTACACTTCGTTTATAATATTGTAGGTATGATCAAGAGTAGGTAGTGGGTAATACATTCTAGTTGTCTATGCCCTTTAAATAAATGTAAATACAGTAGTTAGATGGGTACATTTTATTTATCTGGAACCTTGGGTATATATGTGTTTTATTGGTAATATTGTTTGGTATCTATCTCCCTTGCTTCGTGTTTTGTTATTGCTATTATTTACATTTATTATTAAAAAAAACTGTTTAAAACAAACTTGTGTTTTATCATCAATGTAACCTTGTTGTAATTTTAATTGCTCGTTCGTGTTCTACTACAGACGATTGTGTTACGTAATGCATTTTACCTGTAAATTGTGTCAATAAAAAAACGCATTTAGGTAGGTACTAAATACATGCGTATAGCGAAACATATGTCACATTATTTAAAATATTTTTTGTAAAACAAATAAATTGTAATTTATAAATTAAATAAAAAAAAAAAATGCGTATAGCTGTTTTATTTTAAATAATTACCTATATCTACTAAAACGCGAGTTTTAAACTATGTCAAATTGATCAAAGATTATTACAGTACACGTATTTTAAGTAACGTCGTACAGATTTAGAGAAATTGCTGTTTC
The DNA here is from genome assembly GCA_947579605.1 of Athripsodes cinereus. Classification (NCBI taxonomy): domain Eukaryota; kingdom Metazoa; phylum Arthropoda; class Insecta; order Trichoptera; family Leptoceridae; genus Athripsodes; species Athripsodes cinereus. The sequence goes on along the minus strand of OX388314.1, from coordinate 9,315,439 downwards.
CTTGAGTGATTTGTAAAGGTGTTATTATTTTATTACGGCATCATACAATTTTGTCGGTAACAAACAATATTATTTTCCATCGCCATTTCTGCAGCGCGTGATTATCCACATTGTTGGTGCGCTTATGTAAGATAATATATCTACATAATAACGGCAATAATATCATAATACTTAGTGAGTAGGTAGTATAACATCCAAAGAAAAATACATCGTGTGCTAGTTTACATATAGGTACATTCAAATTAACCTCAATAGATCAAATGGTATGCACTTTGTTCCTTTTAATATTATCAGTATTGTGTCGCTTTTGATGCTGCACACGGAAGTTGTCCGGTTTTCGACCTTCTGATAAAAATGTATCTATTCATTTCCCTCTCATTGTAAACAATGAAATGTTTACACATTGTGAAAGAAAGATAATTGTATAAAGTCATTAATTAAATAATAATACAGTAGGTATTATGTTTTAATTTAGTTCATTGGTATGTTGTGACCATTGATATAATTATATTGATTAACTCGTGCCAGCAGAACATTTAAATTTTTCTATATAAAACATTATTTTGAGTACAAAATATTCCTTTGGTTTTAGATTTGAATCTATAAATAGAATTGATCATATGTATTCAGAGCATGTTTTCAACAATTATTAGAATATTATTATTTTTATTTCAATACATGTGTTATTATTTATAGCGATGCGTCTGTTTAATAGATTATAATACCATCGTATTCAAAACTATGCACATAATATCCGCGCCATCTCAAGGAGGTTACAGGCTGAATTTAAATTTACAAATACATCTATTAAACATACAGACTTATCTATGTACCTATACAAAAATAACATTGTAGGTAGTGTTGTGGAATTCTCAAGAAATAATTTTTCGAAGTGGAGAATTTTCGGAGATTTTTTTTTTATTTTTTTATTAAACAGTATATTAATAATAAATAGATACCTACTTTATTCAATCAATCAATAACATTGTACAAATGTTGAGACAAATAATCACCAATATGGCTAAAATTAATTATGGTGTATTTTGAGGCAAATACATTTTTTTTGATCATTTTTACAATGTTCAAAAAAAATGTAATCAATATCAATAAAAAATGGTAATGTGTAAAAAGAATATACTTAGAAGAATAGTTTTTAAAAGGACCAAATGTAACATAGGAAAATTGATTTTATTGATGTTTTTTCAATTTTGCATAAGGTTCATTGTCCACTTATTAGTAACTTGTTTTTTTAACCCGGCATTGCTTGGGTTTAAATAAACAGATAACAGCAAATACATGAGTTATTGAAAAAAAATGGAGTAAGCGCTTACGTAAATAAAAATAATAAAAACCTCTTCCCAATGAAAACACTCGAAGTTTGACACCTCACATACCCATATTTAGTTAACAAAAAATGTTAGGTACCTACATAGAAAAAAGTGCTACTGATGAAAAAACTGATGAAAAATCTTGATATTTGACACCCCTCATGCCCATATTCAAGTAAAAAAAAATGCAGGTACTCACACGGAAAAAAGTGTTAATAACCTCTGATTTCAGCCTTAATCAGCCCTACAAATTTTTGGATCAATCAGGTTGCTTGCGAAGTGTACTGGGCGAAAGTTCATAATACCACTAAGAAAAATTATGGAGAGAAATTTCTCTTCCATCAGAGGAGAAATTCTCGAAGAAATTTCTCGTTCTCGAGAAATTTCTCTGGAGAATTTTCTCTTCTCACATCACTAATAATCACAATTATTGTAGGTATTCGATACACTTTTCACGTGTTACTAGTACACTCCTACTTATAAACGAACCAAATAGTGTTTTATTTGAAAAGTTGACATTGCTCTTACATCTTGGAACTTTAGATTTTCAAACAATGTAAGTTATTTGCTTTCTTGCAAGTTGTTTTGAAATTTACTAACGCATTTCTATCATTTTGTTTTTGAATCGCAAATATTATTTTTCGAGATATTCCATTATATTTTGATTTTTATTTTATTGTTCTGCGCTTGATGTACCTGTTTACCCATAAACTATGTAATAGCTATGGACGAAACTTCAGATTGTGCTAAAGTAAAGCGATCTTTTGTCCAGGTAGGTATCTGCGTTCCTTTCCACTCTCTCACTCTCTAGTAGAATAATTGAACTAAAGTTTTGCGTCTTTCGTTCAAATATTGTTTACATACATTCTTTTCAACATTAGCTAAAGTTCTTGTCCCATTGTTCAACTTCTTCATTGTGTCGTCCGCATTGATAAATGTATACATATGTACGTATACATCGTATGTTATAATATTTGTACACTATACCTGATAATATTACGGAATTTTATAAGAAAATCAATCAGTGCACACATTCATGATATATTATTATTTTTCTTGCCTTTCTCAGAAACGATACGGCGATTGCATTTACCTGTTTCACGATACCTCTTTATATACCTACTTGTGTTATTTTTATACCCACTACTTACTTAGTATATTGTCGTCAACACTACACTGTGAGTATGTTTATTATAGTAAGACGCATTCTTATTAATATTGAATACCTATTTAAAATACGCATGATGTAATGTATCACGTCAGAAGAATGCAGTTAGTTGTATGCGCTGAATCATCGTATAATAAATCCTAGTCTATGTAATACTTATATTATTATTGTATGGTTTAAATATAATAATCCGTATCACCTTTACCTGAGGAATGCGCCCAAATGTTTGGTATGCGGCCTCCAAATAGTTACACATAATCGCACGCATTCCATTACTTAGTAAATGATTGTACTTGATGGTACTATGATATGTATTTTAACATTTATATTAAATAATATCAAATCTGCTTAATACATTAACTCGTGTAGGTATGTAGCTACATTCCTAATATTGTAGAAGCAAATAAAGTGTATATTATATTGCATTATTATTAATCACGAACTTAAATTAAAACTATATATACCTATCTCACATTGTCTATTTCTTTATTTATAGTATCCGACGACTGATACAACATTACGGAAATAATAAATAATTGTTATTATAGTCAAATAAAGTTTGATGTTTTTTTTGTGCGTTGTAATAAACATGGTTTCAGCTTGATAGGCTAATAATAATAAAGTGTAATCGATAAACTATTGTTTTCACATTCCCATAACTGTTTATAGTTTTGTGTTGATTTTACACAAATCTTGCGTGACATAGTGATAGTTCATTTTTTTATAACTTCTTTAAAAATCTGTTCTATTTTCTGTTTTTAAACGATTTTTATACTGATATTCATAGAAGTGTTCTTTATTTTAATTACATAATTATTTTGATTGATTTTTTCTTCCGGTTGAACAGATAATCGTTTTTGATATTTTGACAATTAACTTTGACAGCTGCACAATTTTTAAATAAGTAATTTGTTGATGAACAAATCACTTCATTATACTTACTTATTTACCTATTTCAACATAATGGATGGAGATAATTGATACTGTTTCAATGTTTTCCCAAGTCAATCATATTATGAAATGTCAAACGGATTAAAATAACTTTTGTAAATGAATCGTTAGAGAAAGTAGATGGTAATGATAATAGATATCGAGCTGCTTTAGTGCGCTAATATTATCAATGCTCGTGTCCAATACTTTATGAAGTGTTATTTCCTGTCGAGTTTACCTTTAGCAATGTCCAAAATAGGTGAGTTCCGTTTAGTTCTCGTAGTATATTAAATGTCCAACGGATATTATGTTTTCTATAAAAAGAGGTTAAACCAAATTCGATAGGCATGCATCACAAACACCAGGTAATCACACGCATAATAATATGCGAATCGAATGGCGCACGTGATTTTTTTAACGTACGAATCATTTCAAAGGACACTTACAAGAACTTACACACAAGGACAACGTCATCGTTTCATTTTTCAACTTTAATTATGTTTTGATGCGGCGTTTTTAGGGTAAAGTTATTATGTTTTTACTACTAACCGTGTGGAGGCACTTTAAAAGATGTTGTATAAACGGAAACAACAATAAATGTTACCAAGTTTTCTTAAATGTAATGAAAGCAGTTATTTGCAGACATTCAGTGTTTATCTTTCGGCAAATTACTTCTTTGTTTGTCCCCCCACTCGTTTTCATTGAGAATATTCCTCAACAATTTCAATGTCACATTGTAGAAAAAGTAATGAAAAGTTTGATAATTAGACTGTGTTTTATTTATGTTTAACCTCTGTCTTAATCTCTCAATTAGTAATATTAGGCTTCACAAAAATTTACAATACACAAGTTTATTGTACTGAAATAATATTTTCTACTTATTATTTTATTTGACATGCACATCTTCATGTGTGATACTAAATATTTTAACATCAATAAGTACATTGTACTATTTACCAGACATTTTAATATAATAATCCTACCTAATGTAAATTTAGTTTGACAAAAACAGTATTTAAACGATTAAACGTAAATGCATGAACAAAAACAACAATCGTACCGCATCCTATCACTAACAACATACTGATTGATTCCATAGAAAACAGCGACGTTATAAAAGTATGTATATTAACAAACGTTAATTGACGATCAAATGGAAAATAGTGGTATCATTGACACCTGTTTATCAAATAAAATAAGTGGGTGCTAAGATTACCTCAGTAAAAATGTATATAGCTCGCTATAAGTAATAGTGGTGGACATCAGGATGACAAGATATAGATATATCTATTATAATAATATGTAGATTTATTAATATTATTATTGTGATGTTTATTATAATACCTAACTACATCCTACTCGCACAGACACTCTCGTCCATTGCCCTTCACGATCATTTACATATGCCCGCGATTAACATTCGCGATAACCGATTTTATTAACAAGAAACCTTTGACTCTACTACTACCGATACCGACCACCACTACTACACCTGGAATTGTTTTGATGGTGGTGTCATACTTACAATAATAATTATCCTTCACTTACATATACCTACTGTACTGCATTGTACTATACACACGTGTATTGATAGTTTCATAAATAATGTTATTGTCGTCTTATGAATTATGAATACAAATCAACGGACGTCATACTAATTATATCATAATTTACTATTATATGTGCACAACATTATTTATTAATTAAAAACATTAAATTTATTTTCATTGTGAGCATTAGTAACTTTTGTACCATTTCCATTCAAATTCAAGATAAAACTTTTCTTCAACACACCTTCATAGGCTTTAACTCTTAGATTTCATAACTATTTTCAATTTATCTCCTACAACTTAATTGCATCTATCTAGGTATATTAGGAGTCCTTCTCCCGATTTTCTTGTTAAAAGTACGATGACTTGCATTTAACTTTTGTGTCTTTACGTTAACAGGTTTTGTGTCTACAGAAGATAACCTACGAACAACTCAAAATGTAACTAAAAACTGGTGTGAACTTGTCTAACTTGTTTACTTTATATTTCAACGATATTTTAATACATATTTAATCAGACGTTATCTTGACGCCATTGTCGCTGCAATAATAATAATTTATTTAGATTTATATCAAATACAACAAAAGTTTTCGTAGGCAAAATCCTTTATTCAACACATCACTTTTGAACAGAATGAACTTTGATGTGAAAACAATGCTATAAATAATAAGAAATATTTCGTTAAATTACCTTTATGTAATGCTATTTATTACTTTAGATAGTTAATGACCATGAACATTATTATTACTATTTTAACAGCATGCATATTACACCTGATAATGTGATATTGGATTTCCCCAAAATTTGACGTAGAAAACGTATAAAAATACCGATATTATTATTGTTTTTGATTAGGTGCTATTTTTTCTGTATGTCATCACTTATAATGATTAGTGAATAACATGATTAAGGTTCTTAACAAATAATTAATTTAGATATTCGTGTGATGTCGTATCGAGTAATGAATCTAAATAAGTAAGTATGTAGTTGTAAGTTGATAAACATCGTCAAAATATCTTATCGTTATTATTAATTTGACATCAGCCAGTTATTGCGCGCTACGTACATTTATTCATAATCTTAATTTGAGTATTCTATAAACATATTCACGAGACAAATTCCTCCCTTTTTGACAATGAAAATGCAATAAGCATAATTTTCAATAACGATTTGTATCCACATATTATTTATTAATTTGACATCAGCCAGTTATTGCGCGCTACGTACATTTATTCATAATCTTAATTTGAGTATTCTATAAACATATTCACGAGACAAATTCCTCCCTTTTTGACAATTAAAATGCAATAAGCATAATTTTCAATAACGATTTGTATCCACATATTATTTATAGTTATTTTATCGCACTGACTGAAAACGCATATGATTCGACATGAAGTAAAATATTATTTATAATAAATATATTTTGTGTAATGTAGATAAAATTATTATTGTTTAAACGATTGGAGTAATGTCATGTCCCCTCGACTGTGTGTTCTCTGCGTGATACAGTGAATGGAAGCAAGTGGCGCCGACTTAGTTGACAAGTCAAAATGCGTATTATAATACATATATCAACATGTTGTACCATAAATATAGATATGTGTTTTTTTATCATTAGTACAATTACATTGTTTTGATGTTATAAAACACATTATTATTAATATTTTTAATAATCGTTGTAAAGATAACACACATACGATTAAGTATACATAAGTTAAGTAATACAATTTCTACGTCTTTAAATGCCTACATTTTTATGTTCTCTTGAACTGTCCGATTCAACAATGTGACCAATAAGATAAACTAGTTTTTATTGTATTTTCTAAAAGCTATTCTTTTTATTCTTCAAGTCGATTACTGTTCAAATTACATATAGGATTTCAATTTATCAGCCATTGAAATCTAATTATCAATTTTTAGTTTTAATATCACACGTATTCTTTAGCTAGCACTCCACTCCCTTCCTAATGCTGCCACAGCAGCAATTATATGTATTATTTTTTGTCATGTTAGTTTGTTGACTATCGATACTTCTATTCTTAATTGTTATTGTCTCTTTTATTATCTTCAGTACCTAATATATTGTTAGACAAAAACATTTATTTATTTCGTCTTTGTTATCCACATAAGAAATAAGGAAGGTGATGATATTTAGCCTATTTGTGTATTTTTCAGTTTATTATTTTCTTTTTGTGAACTTAAAAATGAAAAAAATTGATAGGTAATGTTGCCATGCACAGTTAATTAAAGAGAGTAATTAATTTAATCTTCTTACAATGTAGCTGCAATGAAAAATGCATTATCATCCAAAACGATGGAATTATCTTGAAAAACGTGACATTTTAGTATGTTTGCTAAGAAATAAACGCTTTGAAGTTGTTTTGTTTTAACTGCGATTATAAAAATGGAGGATTTTTCACAATACATGTATTGTGAATTAAAACCATTACCTAACTATCTGTTTATTGTTATAAATAGAGAAGAAATATTATTGTACCTATAAGTAAATCGATAATATAACATCTTGATTCAACTCAAATTGTGTAATTAATACAATCAGATTATTGGTGCATTCCGTATTAGTAACATGTATACATTGTTATGTATAATAATTACGAATGAATGTATTTTAATATTATATAATTGTGTTTACTATATAAACACTTTTGTAACGTACTTAAGGTGTATTACATTCGCAAATAATTTGTACCAGTGAGCATACATAAATTCCTACCTTTCGAGTTTGAGTACATCACCCACTTACCTACATTTTATCTAAGTATATTTATTGATTAGATTTGATTACAAAATCGACCAGTCACTATGTATAAAACTTATTTTGATATTGTTTAAAATTATTTTATTTGATACGGTTTACATATAAATAACGTATAACTACCTACGTATATCAAATACTTTTTACAATCAATAAATTGTTTACTGCAAACATTTTCACTTATCAGAAGGTAGGTACTTGGATTAATCCGTAAAATTAATGACGATTAAAATAATAATTTATGATGTCCACCCTTGAATATTGAGGTGCATTTCAACAAAGCATACTGAAAAGTATTTCTTCTGTACATTGTACAGTTCGTCTATTTATTTATAGATAGTCGCTATGTTATAAAATTTGTTTTTATTTCTTCATGGTTGTTAAGTATTGAAACAATCCCAGGGTGTTTTTCCATCATATTGTTTTGTGATTACGTTTTGATATGAAAATAATAATAATTGTTTTGTACGAGCATAACATTATTACATGCCTACATGTGTAACATTAAAAATAAAATACATCAATACTTTATGTGGATATAATTATATTTGCAACGTGTATTTATTTGTTCATAACATTATAAAAGAACAACACCGTGTGTGATTAATTTGACTTCTCTGTTGTCATGCTGAACTATCGCACATGTTGTTTTTCTCCTTATCACATCACACATTATTTTGACCCGACTAGTTGTTTTTCAAAATTGAATTGTACTAAATACCTATGTACGTACTATAATACATTTTTAATGTTATTCCATTGCAAACACAATGAACACTTACTTATGAAACGGTACTGTATTTTTGTATGTTTTATCTGTAACAATATGTTATCATCATTATTTATTCTAATAATAGAATTATAATTACCACTGTCGTCTATCGACTTATTTACGAGACATGTTTTGAGAAGTTTACTTTGTCGTTTAAGAAATGATGAATTTTTCATGATACATGATCTTATTTATTTGATAGGATATGATTATGTATTCTATTGAGCTTTCAGTTTAGAAGGGCAACGGCCCTTTTCACTAATTTGCTCTGTTTATTTATATTATATTTTCTAATGAATAAGGTGATTATCTTGTTGGTATTTATCTGATGGGGCTGGCGAACTTTTCTTTTTCTTTTTCTTTTGATGAGGGCAAATGGAAATTTCTCCCAACCTCTCAACACAACCGTCATTATATAACTTGTATTAAACAATATTATGTGTATTTATTATAGTGAATGTTTTCATAATATAAAGTATGTATTTACTGTATAGTGTAGTTTGGGCTTAGCAAATGTTTACGATGTTTTGTAGTATATTTTTCATACTAAATACAACATGAATTGTAATTTTATCACAGTGGGTAGGTTGTATATAAAATATATGACGTTTTAATTTGAATAATAAATGTTATAATCTTGTTGCACGTGTAAAAAGTACTTTACTTTCATGGTAGGTACTATTAAAAAGGTATAACAGCGCAGTGTTTTACTACAGTTTCAGCCTTGGTGGTAAATAGTAGGAACGACGATTGATTTACGTTTACTGGAACTCATGCAAAACGACGATTTTATATTAAGTACATTTTACATTTGTGAGTACATTTATTATAATACCTATGCTATTTGATATACTTTTTCTTACGTTTTCGTTGTGATGCGATTGCTTTCCACGGTAAGTCTAGTACGTTTTTATTATATTATATGATTGTCAATGACATTTATTTTAATGTACCAACGTACATAATATATCGACAAATAATAATGTCACTGTCATTATTTGGTTGTAACTGCACAATTACATATTTAATAATTCAATTTTAATGTAGTTTTTGTTCATATTTCCGCCACAGCATACCTGAATAAATTCACTTTGTTGTTTAGTTTTTATTCGTTTTCTAACTTCTACGTAGTTTGTTTAAATGAGCCTTATAATATTTTATCGTTATATTAGGCTTATGATATTAAATAAATTATGGTGACGATTATATTTTTATTTATACAATTGTATGATGCTTGTGTACCTACACTGTATTATACGTCATAACACAAACCTACTTCTAAAAACAAAAGTCAAAAATGTTTTACGACGTGTCAAGAGTGTTGCATGCATTGTTTTATGACTTTTATCACCTATTTTTCGACTTATCTCGGCATAGTTTGATTGCGACATTTTTTTACTACTATGCATAGAAAAGTTTTGTGCATCGCACCGACCGCACAGATTAAATTAAACACATTTACTGATTATTTGGTTTTGGAATGAAATTCCAATGTACCTACTTACTTATCAAATAGTACTATTTGTAATGTTTGTTTTTTATTATCAAGTCTAAAGTATATTTATTATCAGTCATTTATTTAAACGTGCGAATAAAACTGAAAAAAAATATCACGTGAATCGCGTGTGACATTCTTCTATTAGTATAATAAATACAATATTTTTTGCAATAATCGTATGCAATTTTAATAATTATAAATGACAAATTCATTAGCACGAAGTTTGCAGTATTGTATAGAAGAAGAAATAATCTGTTTTTTTTTTATGTATAAGTCAATCCCCTTTTGTTTTGACAAAATAGTTTTTTCACACTACTTGGCAATAAATACGCCTTCCAATAATTATGTTTTTTTATTAAGAATAAAGTGTATAAAAACATAATAAAGTGCTCATAGTTTACATGCATATACGGGTACGCAATAGGTATACCTAGTCCTGATTTTTTCCGACTTATTTTATTTTCCTCTCAAGATGACTTCATTCATTTCGTTAGATTCAGCATAATACAGTAATGCAGTATGTAGTTTGGATGCAAACATCAACAACATGACTTAAGATTGTTATAATTATATTTATGTCATATCTATAGTAACTCGATGTACCTACTGTTCATAAATTAATTATTACATACAATATAATTTGCATTATTCAACTAAGTACTACATATAAGCTACAACATTATATAATTGTTGCTTGTTGTATTGATTCCTACTGCGTTATTGTCGATGTTATTGGAAATACGAATAGCACTTAGCATTTAATAGTTATGGCAACACATAACGCATAAATGTTTTTTTTTTTACCTACAATAATAACATTTGTGCTCTATCGTCGTTTAGAATCTCGGAAAATTATCCATTTGGCTTTTATTTCATCTCCTGAGCCGTTGTTATTACCTACTTACCTACGTATTTTGTTTTTCTTTGCTTTGCTTTGAATTTACATAACATTTTCGGCGAAGGCGAAGATAAAGTGGATTATTTATCGCTTCAGTATATTAATTAGTTTATTTTCAGAATTCGTGGAAAGTATCCAGGTTGTAAGTATTCTGAGAAAACTAAACGTTTTTTTTTTTTGTGTTTCGCGGTTATAAATTATTATTGTTGTTGTGTTATGAATAATGTACTTCAATAATAAGTATAACAATGTAAATATAAAAAAAAACACGCTATTAAAAATGTAATGATTTTGGAATTTCCATTCCTGGGTTTCTCCCTGCCATAATGTTTCTAATATAAGTAGTTCATATAATTTCGTTTTTGTGTTTGATAGTTACGTATTCCTGCGTTTGGCAGGAAGCTAGGAAGAGATATGGGCTGCGGGCTGCGGGCTGCGGGCTGCGGGCAATATTCCCAGTTGACCGCTAGCCACTATTATTATTACAGTATTCCTGATAAGCCTCTTGCTACAAAATAGCTTAACCATTACACAGATGGAATTTTATCGTGATATGTACTATTTGCCATTACATTATAATACAGTATATACGCCCATCCCGTGATTGGTACCAAAGTTACCACTGTTTACGACTCTGATATCAAAAAATATATATGAAATATAATATTAATATTGTATGTCAAAAACTAAACATTTCTCTGAATTCTGTCTGTCCCTAGTCAAGTATTAATAATAATAATAATACTTGTTGCAATATGAATGTTCTAACAAAATGTTACTGTGTTGTCTATTTGGGATATACCTAATATACGAATATCAAGAAGACAGGAAATAATGCTTCTATCTACATAATACCATGGCCACATATTACACAGATTATCTTGTACATATCTTACAACGAGTTGAAGGAATTAATATATATTTTATTATTGGTATTACGTCGCCATATATTGTGATTAGTTGTATGTGTGTGAGATCGCGAGTATAATGAATGAATGAATGAATGAATGAGAGTTGAGACATCCGCCCAGAGTTTGTACTATAGCCCGATAAATGATAATAATAATAATACTATATATTATAACTGTTAATATTGTTACAATGAATCCCACGTGATATCGGCGTGTGGTACTAACTGTCATCCATCTTTTGTTATTACATACTTACCTACATACTACTGCTATAGTGGGTACACATTGATACAGTAGTGAATATTCTGCTTCATAATTATTTGTACCACACGTGGTTTTCAGTTCTCTGTGTACAATGTTACTCAATAGAGATTTGAAATAATATCAGTCACAGTAATTTATAAAATAAACATACATTTTTTCATAGCCACAACTCACATTCAGTTTTATATTTGTTTTATATTTGGGTAGTTTTATATATGTATGTATATATATTATTTATATTTATTTGTATGTATATATCTTCAATTATTTATTTTATTTATTTATTGTTTTTATTTTAGTTTTTGTTTAATGGGTTAGTTGGAAGATATCGCGCTTCTGCGATAAACTCGCCCATTGCACAATTTTTTTTTGTATAGTTAAATTGAATATTTTCATATATTGTTTTTTTGTGCAATAAAGTTTTTTATTATTATTATTATTCAATGCTATTTGTTATGAGATTTCCACGGGAATCAAAAAGGCATTATTAGATGTCTTTTGCCTTACACAACAATTATACATTTTTTTTAAATAATCTCTTTCGTTCGGTGAAAAAGTTGTAGTGGCATAATGGTTAGAGCAACATTGTTAATTCTCGTGTTATTAATTCTAATAGCATTGTTTTTATTTTTTCACTTATTTTAGAGGCATTGACTATGTAACAATTACGAGACATTTTCAAATAAAATATTTAAAACTTGAATCACTATGTTTATTTGTTACATTAATTTAAATTACGCTATCGCGATTTCAGTGCACTTGCACCATTGACGAGTCTTGAAAAGCTCGTCAATGGTGCAAGTGCACTGAAATCGCGATAGCGTAATTTAAATTAATGTAACAAATAAACATAGTGATTCAAGTTTTAAATATTTTATTTGAAAATTGTTTTTATTATTAGAACATTAGTTAGTAGTGTTGTAGGATTTAGTAGAAATCCATGTAATTAACAAGTAGTGAACGCACTTGTATCTACAGCAATAACAGCCAGTAGGTATGATCTCACAAACACCAACTCATGACACAGCTTCCCATCAACTCGACCGTAAATGGATTATGAATGAATTCATTTTTGCATCACAAACACAAACAATACTCAGTGGATACGTCGTGTGTAGGTACCTATTAGCTAAGTACAACACACAACACAGTACATAAATATTATCTATGTACACACTGTTCGCTTCTATTCTGTATAGCATTAGGGACTTGCTGAAACGTCAAAACGTTGATTTATTCGATATTTTTTCATTACTTTTTTAGATGACGACCTTATTTACATGTGATTTTCGATGATTTATTTCCTATGATTTCAGTGTTTGACCCACATTTTCATTTTTTTGATATTACCGACTCTTTTTTCTATAAATTTTTCATTTCATTTTTTTATTATTTAAAATTTGAACAGGAGTGGCTTATAGAAAACTTCATGATATTTAATTTATAAGACTGTTTTCGCGTACACTTAAAAATATCACATGGTTTAAAATTGTCTCTAAGTATATCATATTTACAGATTTAAAAAAATCTAAGAGCTCACAAAATAATTTAATCATTTTCAACAAATCGTAATCGTTATAATTATAATGTCTTAAAAAGTGAACTCTTTGAAACTACTAAACCAGTAGGTACCTACTTATACTCACGGTTGTAGTGTGTGCACTTACCTTCTAATCTTTATTGATAGTAGGTAAGTATGTACACTGTGAGTACGAGATTAGTGGGTATATTACTCAATATCAAGTAATACCAACATTTTTGCCTCACCCAAATCGGAATCCCATAATCGTAGTTCATAATATTAGTAGCTACATGTTCATGTTAGTAGCAAAACAACTCATTCATTCATTGTGTGGGTCGATTATTTTAGTCTCAAACTCTGAACTATTATGAGCATACAATATCTTCATTTCCGTTGTACCGAGTACATTTTACCTATATACCTTCACAATAACTAGTAACTACCTACAGTCGACAGCAATAATAATATTGTTATAACTTGTGGGTATTGTAGCTATATCTATACTGTATATAAGTATATTAGTATATAGATTAATGATATTATCTGTATTATTATTTGTGCAACACATTTGGTTTTGTATTTTGCTAAGTAGGTACCTACCTATGTAGAATCGTGGTTCGTCGCTGCTGCATAAGTAGTTAAGTTAAGATTCTCTGCGTAGACATATAGTAATACATATAGGTAATATTATAACATATTATGTAGGTTAGCATTACTATATAAAATTCGTATGAATGAATAGCCTAAGCTAACACTGCCTAACTGTGAATCATATTATGCATTGTACATAGCAAGTATATAAACCTACTCAGGCGCTATATTATTTTACTATGTACAATTTAGTTGGTGTTGTTTGCCTATAGCACTGACTGCTGCTGCCATTCATAGTTTGATTCTGCCTACTACAACAATACTATATTGGGATATGCTATAATGTTTAGGCCCCGCCTCGTTTTCATACATTACTTATATTTTACTTTATTATTTATAGCTCAATACAACTATAAACATATAACTAAGTATTTACCTTCATATTATAATACACTCTAAACAGATTTATTGTTCATTAATATCTTCTCTGAGAGTAGAAGCCATCACCAATTATCGGAAAAGCATTTTAGCTAAATCGGCAAATATTCATTCGAGTGCATTCACGCCCTCGTAGAAAATGTCAAACATTACCTTTAATATATTTCTTAAGAAATGGCATATTACGTATTCGAAATTAACATACATTTTCATTTTCCGTAATAATGAATCTTTCAACTTAAGTTTCGAAATAAATGCATTGATAGCCGATATACAAGTATACTAAAAACAGATGACATTAATTTTTTTGATTACCGTGATTTTACATTTAATAAGTCAGCGCGATCACTGATTAATGAAGTAAAAATCTATTATTAGAACACAACTGTAGTGCTAAGTCTTAAGTTTATTTTTGTTGTACTATTTCTGTCTAGCATTCATTATTATTACATTATCTACTTACAATACATACATATTAACAATAATAATACTTCTCTTTGCGTGTACTAACTCTGCTTATATAATTTATCTCATAAGATAATATTGCTTGTATTATTTCGTATATCTAGGTTCTCAATCATCGCTGATTTCCTGCTCATTCTTATTCTGCTTTCTGCATCTTCAGCAGATAATCTGCGAGAGATTATTATTATTATCATCATCGTCATTGATCCATTATTTTTGCTCATCTTTTCAATTCACCTTGTTTTACAAATTCATTATGTCATTACGTATATTAATAGCTTGTGTAGTCTGTGTAACGAATGGCGTGCATCATCCAAGAATCGTAGGTGAGTTGTTGTTTACACCAAAAATAATATATTAACTTACTATATTCTGTGACCAACAGTAGGCGTCCATATTATGACGAACTTTCATTATAAGGACAAGTGCGAAAAATAGCTCAACTATTTTCTTACGCGGTGTATCAACATCCGTTGTGTATTAGAATATTATGTATTGTGTTCTCTGCTAATATACCTATTCACAACTATTATTATTAATAATATTATGATTATATCTATCTGTACAATGTAATGTATAATAACTACGTATTCTGGATATACCAAATAGTAAAGTTATAAAACAATATAAACACACTAAACCAGAAATACTACAATAATAATTTTAACGTCCATTCATTCGTCATGTGTATCAAAAACAACAATTCGAAATAAATCATACACGCACATTCCTCCGCAAATTATTATTAGTAGGTAGTTCAAATCGTAAAACACAATGATATTACATCACAGTGAACTGACTTTATAACACTAGGTGCGTGCCTACTAAATATGCTGAGGTATCTTTAAATAAATTAACAAACATACTCCTCCGTATTTGAAGATGATACAATATGCAAATCATATTGTGATCACCTTATTACCTACTATTATACAGTAAGTATCTCTGCTATCGGCTCCATCATTGTTTGCCCATTCAAACTATCAGCTCGTCATCTGAATTTCACCATACTCTAGATATAGAATATTATTAAAAGTGCATTAGAACAAATAATTCTTATATTATTGCATATAATATGATCAATCGGTACGATACTCATGTCTTCAATAATAATTATAGTCGTTAATTAATTAATTATTAACCATGTACTAAATAGCTGTTCAGTGCATTGTTCTACTTTCACTCACCGTCTCGCCATTCACAAATTATCTACCCGCAACCTATTTATTTCCATCAAACAACATATTTTCTGTGTTGTATTAGTTAAATATATTTAAATAGTATTTAGTGGCGCTCGATGCTTTCTGCCTTCCCCGATAAGGATGTTGATGCGTTGTAAATAACTATTGATGATGTCACTGCGATGTATAATTAACGTCCTTATAACTATTAATAATGTGTGCAAACTACGTAGGTACATCTACGTACAGCCTTAGTAGTAAACACCTTAGTACATTCGTAGAACTATTTGCATATAGATTATAGAGGTTCTTACTACATATATTAAATTCGCACAATAATAATTATACCTTCACAAAACACCGAGCACACAACACTGCATTGAATCGTGATGCGAAGGATTTTCCCAGTACCAGTGTTTTTCTAATCGTGATTCTATTAATATCAATATAAGACTAGATCTCTCAGAGCAGGATCATAAACCACCCGCTACAACTTCTTTTTACTTGTGTATTTCCCTGGAAATCTGAAAAAAATAATTAATAAAGCCCTGTGAGTTCATCACATAGGGAACAGTGAACATTCTTCAATGTTTGTTTGAATTAGTTCTGACATTGTAATATTCTGAGTGTTTTTTTTTTAATTTCAGTTTTCCACAGGTGTAATTATTTTTTCCATAGAGCGACAACAAGTATTGTATATTTTAGTATAGAGATGTGTAACACTGCGCTGCGCCGCGCAATTGCGCCAACTCAATTCACTGCGCCGAATGTGTTAACTCACTTCTTCGAAATGTGTTGGCGCACAGCGCAGTGAGCGCAGGACCGGCAAAATTCGAAAGGTGTTAGTATTTAGTTGCCCGCTTTTTGTTGAGTTTTTTTAAGTTAAATAAGGAATTAAAAGTAGAATCAAGTGATATATATAAGTGAGGACATGAAATATAATGAATATATAAATAAACCTTACTTAGATACATACAATACAATACCAACTTTTTTTATTAACTCAATGATTCGGCTGGATTCTGCGCAGTGAGCTGATGAGTTACTGAGTTGCTTAGAAAGGTGTTGTGTTACCAACAACTTTACCTACTACAACTCATTGCTCGGCACATTCCATTTTGTTGCGCCATGGCGCAATTTTGAGTTAACTCAATGAGCCGGCGCAGTGAGCTGCGCCAGAGTTACTGAGTTGACGCATGGAATTTTGTTGAGTTACCCATGTCTATTAGTAATAGTCGTTTAAAATAACTCATTAAATTTTTCATTGCATGGCTTAGTTACGTCTATTTATAGTTTCCGTGTTCTGACGTCAGGATGTTGTATTAATTCCGTTGTATTTTTGTCGTATTATGTCATCATCATCAGTCATCAGATCAGTTCCCTGTTGTTGTTATTGTATTGGAGTTATCAATGGCATATGTACCGTACCTACATAATAATATCTCGTTATAAGCCATAATTACAGATTTTCTTTGTAGGTTCTAACTTAACAACATTGTTAAATGTATTGTACTATGTTGTACTATATTAAGGTCAATTTACAAAACGCTGTTCATTGATAACGTAACCTCAAGATCGCCGTGTTGTGCGTCTATCGTCCGAAGCTCCCGGCAAATGTGTGTGTTTTCAGCTTTCTTCTGAAGCCCTCTCCATTCGGCTCCTCTCGCGGAATCAGATCTAGCTTGTTCCAGCATTTGAGACCCGCAGCTCTTAACGATCTATCCGTAAAGCTCGTCTTGCCATTGTTCCATTTACAATTGAAATTTATTTTGTGCATCCTTTCACATATTTTACTCTAAGTTATTTAATGACGTTAAACAGCATCACACTTGCAGCATGCGCTATTCGTATGTTTTAACAATAATATTTTTTTGTTTAATGTGTCTTATGACCTACGATGGAAAGAAAGAATGTTTCGAATTTTGGAATGATTGTTTTCATTTGCATTTCCTGTATAAATTACGTGATTCGTACGTTTGACGTTATAGAGTAGGTATTGTTTTGGTGACTTTAAACTTTGTATCAATTCCACCTTCGTTTGTTGGTGAGAGGCTCTCTTTTGACATATGTACAATGGAAGTACGTAATTACGATGTATATTATGAAAGCTATTACCAGACATTAGTTCAAATACGTAGGCGGGTTGGTCAGTGAAATAATAATAATTACAATGGTAATAATAATTGGTTGATATCGTGTAAAGTGTAGGTAAATCACTGTACCTAATATCGCCTCGTGACGCAATAGTCGAGCGTCGATATAACCGCATTTACATAATAGTGAAGAAGCATTACTTTGCGAAACCTTGTACGGTGTGTAGCTGTACAGTGTATTAGATTAGGTGTTATAATATTATATATATATTTACTAATATCAATATTCCTCCAAAGGCACAATATATAATACTTACTGGATTGTTATTACAGCTGTGTTATGCTGTTCTGTGTTTAGTAAACGTCGCCATCGTCACTCTGTCGTCGTGTGTATTACCAGCCTACTACTAACTACTAATTGTATGGATATAATATTATAACATATTTAATAAGTGTAAATTGTCTTTGTGATGAGAGTAAACTTCTAATTAGTGGCGCCATCTACACAATAGCCGTCCTTTATTGTTTAATTATTTGTTTCATTATATTATTAATGTTGGGAGACTCTAATTACATCTAGGAGCTATGTTCTGCGTGGTGAGTTATTTTTATATTAAACTTTACATCTCTGAAATACACTGACATCAAAAACAAAAAAAAAAACACCAAGCACTATAAAACTAATGATTTCATTAAGAATTACGCTTGTGGGAGAGGCGCCTTGAATGTATACAAACACCAAGCACTATAAAACTAATGATTTCATTAAGAATTACGCTTGTGGGAGAGGCGCCTTGAATGTATACAAACACCAAGCACTATAAAACTAATGATTTCATTAAGAATTACGCTTGTGGGAGAGGCGCCTTGAATGTATACAAACACCAAGCACTATAAAACTAATGATTTCATTAAGAATTACGCTTGTGGGAGAGGCGCCTTGAATGTATACAAACACCAAGCACTATAAAACTAATGATTTCATTAAGAATTACGCTTGTGGGAGAGGCGCCTTGAATGTATACAAACACCAAGCACTATAAAACTAATGATTTCGTTAAGAATTACGCTTGTGGGAGAGGCGCCTTGAATGTATACAAACACCAAGCACTATAAAACTAATGATTTCATTAAGAATTACGCTTGTGGGAGAGGCGCCTTGAATGTATACAAACACCAAGCACTATAAAACTAATGATTTCATTAAGAATTACGCTTGTGGGAGAGGCGCCTTGAATGTATACAAACACCAAGCACTATAAAACTAATGATTTCATTAAGAATTACGCTTGTGGGAGAGGCGCCTTGAATGTATACAAACACCAAGCACTATAAAACTAATGATTTCATTAAGAATTACGCTTGTGGGAGAGGCGCCTTGAATGTATACAAACACCAAGCACTATAAAACTAATGATTTCATTAAGAATTACGCTTGTGGGAGAGGCGCCTTGAATGTATACAAACACCAAGCACTATAAAACTAATGATTTCATTAAGAATTACGCTTGTGGGAGAGGCGCCTTGAATGTATACAAACACCAAGCACTATAAAACTAATGATTTCATTAAGAATTACGCTTGTGGGAGAGGCGCCTTGAATGTATACAAACACCAAGCACTATAAAACTAATGATTTCATTAAGAATTACGCTTGTGGGAGAGGCGCCTTGAATGTATACAAACACCAAGCACTATAAAACTAATGATTTCATTAAGAATTACGCTTGTGGGAGAGGCGCCTTGAATGTATACAAACACCAAGCACTATAAAACTAATGATTTCAT
Source organism: Athripsodes cinereus (assembly GCA_947579605.1). NCBI lineage: Eukaryota > Metazoa > Arthropoda > Insecta > Trichoptera > Leptoceridae > Athripsodes > Athripsodes cinereus. The sequence goes on along the minus strand of OX388314.1, from coordinate 9,295,263 downwards.
TAAGAATTACGCTTGTGGGAGAGGCGCCTTGAATGTATACAAACACCAAGCACTATAAAACTAATGATTTCATTAAGAATTACGCTTGTGGGAGAGGCGCCTTGAATGTATACAAACACCAAGCACTATAAAACTAATGATTTCATTAAGAATTACGCTTGTGGGAGAGGCGCCTTGAATGTATACAAACACCAAGCACTATAAAACTAATGATTTCGTTAAGAATTACGCTTGTGGGAGAGGCGCCTTGAATGTATACAAAGTGAAAATTCTCCAACACGTGCGATGTATGATTTCAAATAATATTTAGTTAAGTAATACTGAATATCCCCAGTTTCACATTACCTTCATTGTTCAGAAAAATCTCAGTAAATTTTTTTCCAGTTAGTTAGATTTCGATCATCCTACGTCTGTTTTGGTTTTGTAAACATAATTATAATAAATACCTACTCACGTGTTTCTCAAATGATTCTCAAGTCCAATAACACGTTAAAATATTTTGGCATAGATCTGGATATGTTTTCCACTAAATCAGTGTGCGAGAAAGAAAACAAAGACCAAAAATTGTTCCAACAAAACTCGGCATTCGGGGAAAGTTTAATTATATTCAAATCATCGTGTTTAGTGGAATTTGAATAGTATAAAATAATTTCTGAGATTTCAACAGCTGACGCGGTCGTTCAGGGAACTTCCTCTCGATCATCTGTGTGCATAAAATTATTCGTTAAAAAGAGCATAGATCACATCATCGGCATAGGACGGTGATAAAGGATGTAGATAGCGGATAACAGTTGTACAAGATGTACCTAACACACAGTACCTAGTACAGCGAGTCATATTATATTGCCTACATCCCACTTGCACCTAGGAAAACTGTTTGCTAGTTTCCTGCGCTAGAACTGTAGGTGGAACTATAGTGGTATCGTATCGTATATTATACTTATAATATGCTATGGTACGTTACGTACACGTATGTACCTCTCTACATCACTCTGTGGAGAAGAGGGGAGCCTCCTTTTTATGGAGTGGGAACGAGAAGTGTGGGGGGTACCATGTGACGCGCGACCCCCAGTCTTCATCATTTCCCGCGTCGCGCCGTCGCTCAATGCCGCTGCGATCGTTCTTTGGTTCGGACGTGTTTTTCTGAATCGAGTGAGCATAATTTTCCTGTAGCATAATCGCGAAAAAATTCAATATCAAAATTGAATGCGTTTCGATTGCAAAGTGATGTGTTTATTTTGTAATTTGTCCGGATAATATATTGGATTTGTTGCGTTACATGTGGATATTTTTGTGTTTTGCAATTTTATGTAGTGCTATCTGCTTTTTTCGAGTTCCGGATTTAGTGATTTTATTTTTCGCCTTCATGAAAGTCAAGGTAAACCTCGGAATGAAGCTATCGGAGTAGAATGTTGTGTATAATATTATTTTTATTATATAAATGTGTGCATTCATAGTGTCTGTTTGCGTACCACTGTCCACCGTACATCTACATATTTTATATTTCCCAACCACATTCGTACATAATTATTATTATGTTGCCGTCTTAATATTTCTAAATGGGGAATAATTGTGTACTAATATTTCGGTAAATTATTATTATATTTTCTAGTTTACAGTTATGCTACAACCTATTAACTGCTTGATGTAAAAGTTCCTTGCTGCGGTCGTTACTAGTTACACTTCTTACATACTCCTACAACTCGGCTTCATACAACTTAAATGTGATATTTACTGTCAGCTCAATACAGCACAACATAAAACTTCAGTATATTTATGATTGGAAAACAAGTAGATACTTGAATCTTCTCCAAGTTCACTCATATTGTGTGTGGAAAATTACAGTTACAGAGTTTACAACTGCACAAGTACTAGTAGTTATATAAAGTAACAAACTTTAAATATTCGAAACAGTAGAAACTTCATATCGAAATAACAATCGTCGTGTGGAAAATATTTGAAAGCATTAATTTAGTATGTGTCCATGGGTCGCTATCACCTCTTCACGTACACACATAAGACGTCCACATGATCCTGAGACTCGGACGTCAATGATTTCTCAATGCCAGTAGTAGTACTTGTGTCGTTTTGTATTATTTATTCTTCAGTTATTATAATAAAGTTTTATAATTTATATCAGGTTTTGGTTGCGGATATCAATATGTCGTTGGTGATTATTATTTTGATAAATTTATACAGACGTGTATTACGAGAGTATGTAATGTTTGTTGTTCTGGTTATACAGTACTATTATAATAATATAATACTGAGTGACTTATAACATTATTATTGTCGTATCGTTTAGTCGTTTGTGTATGGGCGAGTTTTAGTGAATTGATTACGTCTGGTATACGTGTGCATACTTATCTACTTTATAATACATATATTGGGTGATATCTAGTGAGCTCAATACATATTGTACGATTCTAACGATTAAGTATAAATTTATACTTTATATATATGTATATACCTCTACCTTAATGTGGTTTATTTGTTATTCATGTGTTCGCAAATATATTTCCTCCGGTCCAGACACCAGAGGAAACCAGACACCTTTGTGTACTTTATATTATAATACCTACAGTATGTAATGCTAAGTAAGACACAGCATGAAATATTATACACTTATCTATACTACACTACACCATCACGGCAAATCCCAATAGCGGGGTAGCCAGCAGACCAGCTTCATGTAATAAACACGCAAGTTATCCTCTCCATGACAACAGCAAAAATTAAGACATTCAATCAAGATGGGTAGCAAATCTAATCGCTGAATTTATGTTGTAAAATTGCTTTATTTTTTTCGAACACCCACATTTCACAGGATTTTCAAAAACCCACGGAAGAGAGTGCGAGAGCAATTTCTTACTGAGTGGTCTACGTACTGCCCCGCACAGAATACCTACACAGTAGGTACATATCTACGTATCTTTGTATGCTATAATAATATTTGGATTTTCGCCGTCGTCACTTCTCCCTCATTATTATCCATTCACTCAAATATCACCAGACGAGAAGTTTTAGTTACTATGACCTTCAACCAGTTTTGTTTTTTTTTTTTTCGGTAAAAATGTTTCCCATGTCTGTGCTGTTATTATGCTAAATACATTTAAACTAATAATACATGTTTGGAAGATTATAAAATAAAATACATATTACTATATGTATAGATGATAAGTCACAGTGTACCTCAGCCTGTTTAGCGTGTCAAGTATTTTTTATTCGCGAGGGGTCCAAATAATTATCCATTTGCCTAACTGTTTTTATCCCACATAAATTAACATCGTTGTTGTGTTTGTAACCTGACATAGATTTTTTTGTATAATTTGAGTTTCTACCTAATGAATAAATCTATAAGACTGTGTGGAAGTGTCTTAATTGTTTTTATTGTTATGAGGAATTCGCTAATTGTTTGAGCATTCGTTTGTCAGTCTCTAAACAATGATCATTTTATGTAACGAGATATATAATTATAGGTATACGTTAATATAGTAAAACAGTTTTAGTAATTGCTTTATTTTATTTTCCACAGATTAACGGCCGTCCGCAAAGTCCGGCCGTTGGCCAACAACCAACAGTGCAACAGCAGCCAAAAGAGCCCGTCGTAGCTATGGCTCCCCCAGCTCCAGCTGCACCCCCTCAGCCTTCGCCCAAATCTCCGTCTCCCGACTCCAGGGAGACAATGGCTGACCCTAATCCAAATGTCAAAAAAAGTGCCAAGGATTTCATCTTTGGAAAGGTCATCGGCGAAGGATGTTTCAGTACCGTGTACTTGGCGAAATATATTCACACAGGAAAGGAATATGCCAGTAAGTCTTTAAATTATTTACATATTTATTTTATTACAATGCATAAATCACCACTGCATCACTATTGCTTGCAAATTTTATTTATGTATTTCAAAAGTTTGTCACGAGTGTTTTCTTTCTTTTCAGTTAAAGTATGCGAGAAGAAACACATTATCAGAGAGAAGAAAGCCGAATGTATTAAGAGAGAGAAAGAAGTTCTCAATATGTTGTACCATGCCACACATGGATTCGTCAGACTATTCTGCACATTCCAAGATACAGAGAGATTATACTTTGTCATTACATTCGCCAAAAATGGAGAACTCCTTACACATATAAACAAAGTTGGCTCATTCAATCCTGAATGTACAAGATTCTATACCGCTGAACTTGTTTTAGCCTTGGAAGAAATGCACAAACGTGGTATCATTCACAGAGACCTTAAACCAGAAAATATATTACTAGATGAGAAAATGCACATGTTAGTTACAGATTTCGGCTCAGCAAAATTATTAAAACCTGAAATAGACGATAACAGGAAAGATGGAGAAGACAGTGATGAGAAGGATGCCATTGAAGAGAGGGCAAGAAGGCGGCGGATGAGTTTCGAAGGAACTGCACAGTATGTAAGTCCTGAACAACTGACTGACAAGAGTGTTTCGAGAGCGTCAGACCTTTGGGCCCTTGGCTGTATTATCTACCAGATGGTTTCAGGATTACCACCATTCCGCGCAGGTCATGAATACCTTATTTTTCAGAAGATCATAAATATGGATTATGAATTCCCAGAAGGATTCGATCCCGTGGCAAAAGACTTAGTCGAGAAGCTTCTGGTATCAAATCCTTTGGAAAGATTGGGAGCCCGTGACGAAGGTTACAGATATAATAGCATCAGAAGGCATCCATTTTTCTCCAGTCTGGATTGGGAAAAGCTCAGAGAAACAAGACCCCCACCAATATATCCATTCTTACCAGGATGCACAGCAGAGGAAACACTTCAGTACCGCGTTCCTGATCATCTTGAACCTGGTTTGGGAGATTTGCAGTTGTGGCGCCTTTTAGGTTTGGACTTGGAGGACTCACCCACCACGATACAGCCGCCCCCCAAGCCTCAACGTAAGTACCTTCATTTTATATAACATCAAATAGTACGAGATTTGATTTTGAAATGATGCTTCATCACTATTTAATTCCATATACCATGTATAGCTACGTATATGGTATACCTGCCCTAGTTTTAATTCGCAACATCGCGGTTTAATTATAATACTACAGGCTTGTCTAGCATCTAGTATTTGCTAGTAGACATGCTAATATAAATGTACATAATATCTGGCTTCATTTCAATAATGCAAGGATTTTTCTTTGACCCAAGTTTTACTTAAATACACGACGAGTATTATAGGAATCAGTACTATTATTAGTATTATTATACATACTCTATAGAATTTTCACAATCGGACTGCAGTAGGCATAGGCATATTGAACGATTTAGTGCAGTGATATTAGGTGACGTGTCCCACATGGGTAGGCGAGTAACAATATGGTGTGTGTTGAGGTAGGTTATGCAAACATTAATACATCCTACTACCTACCTTTGCATTTCAAGGCGGGTTGTGTTGCATATGCATACATTCAACGTTAAAGTACGTCTAGTACCTACATTAGGTGCGTACTGCATAAACTTAACAATATGAAGCACCTACACTATTATATGGGACTAGTTGGGGCAGGTTATACAATCGCCTAGGCTTGAATCATTTCATTTATATTGTTAGTTGAATTGCGTTTTGCGCTTTTTGCCATGTAATTAAATTCTTTATTTAATAAATAATAATATTTTAAATTAGGTTTTACATATTTATTTATTTAAAGCCAATGATACACTTCAGATAATACATTTGAGTGTGAACAATACACAAAGACAAAAATATAAATTATGCATTACACTTTTTAAAAGTGTACACATATTTCAGCTATAATTAGATTTAATTAAAAAAAAAAACAGAACAAATTAATATAGTAATTAAACACTTAATACTAACAACCCTGTGAAAAACAAACACACTTACCTTATCTTAACAAAAACATGAATTACATTGGTCTATCCTGTTTTTTTTTTCAATAAAGCAAACAGTGAAAGAAGAATCGAAGGGGAAAATCATCGAGGTGGCTGATGTTCATGATTGTATCATACTTTCAAAGGAATCAAATCGAAATAATTCCGAATGTTGTACTTTCAGTGTTGGCCACATCTATTTAAATTACTCTTTTTTACAATCTGATAACAATGGTGACTTGAAAAGAAGAAACAATTACTTTAAAAGTACGAAAATAGTAACAATTAAAACAGTGTTATTTTTAGAATGATTTCTGCTGTAGACATTGTTCTTACTTTTTTTATTGTCATTTTTAAATATTCACCACTTTCGTGTGTTATATCATTTATTATTTCTTTGTTTAAAAGGTCACCTCTGTAACAGGTATCGTTTCAATTATTTTCTCAATTGATATACGTCAAGTATTGTGAAATTTACTATAATTTAATCAAATATTAATATTCTTCAAAGATAACAACTAACATTAAATTAATTTGTCGTTTCAACGATTACGTTCACGTATTTTTTAAACCGTGCCTATCATTATCAAGTCTGGAAAACACTTTAGAATTGGCGCCATACTTGTTTTATTTTATGTTATGTATCTGTTTCAAAATCTTATCCTAGGATTACGTATGTACCTACATGAAGATAAAAACAAATTGAACAACTGTCACAAGTTATGAACGCTGCCCAATGTCTTCTCTTTATCATTTTGTTTATTTATAGATAAACATTATTACATAATTTTGATAGTGGCAATATCAATTCGCGTTCAAGGATGCTAAGTAAAATTAAGTATACCTTCCATAATATTTTTATATCATCATCGCCCTCAACGCTCCTCTCGGGAGCACAGGGCAGAAACCAGCCTCCTCCATTCAGAGCGTCTCTGTGCCAATTGCGTCACCTCTTTCCACGACATTCCTTGCGCTCTGATATCGTTGTCATAGGAACGGGAATAACTATAATAATAAATTAATAATTTTTATATAGCTGTTAATATTTTTATATGTATTTTGATCGACTTTTTATTTTTTAATTCATATTGTTCTTCACTGTGCATTGGTTAAAATATTTCAAATCAATAGAAAGTATTATAAAAATAACAATTTTACAATTCAATGCACAGAGGGCTAGTTTATCGAATTTTAGTGATAAACTCGCCTTCATCTTCACCAAACGATAAATTCTCGTTGGGTTTAACACCAAATAAAACATTATTATTGTGTACTGTAAGTGTGTTGTTGTCTTTTTAATGTCTGATATTGTTATTGATTGAGTTGGCACGCCAGAAACTGTTTAAATATTTAATCATATTGTAATGTTGATTTTACCATAACGTAACTCTGCTACCATATGTAGAACGTCACTTCTTTTGTATTTTACTGTACCAAATTTCGTAATCGCAGCGTATAAAAAATATTGTTTTCGAAAACAATTTATTTGTACCTTTTTAAAAACAAGTTTTCATACTGTGAGATGTCTCCATTTGAGCATGACTGTAATGCATATTAAAAATAAGTTAAATTCCTGAAATCGTGCATATAACGGTGAATCGTTCAAATGAGGATAAAAATGTTTTCAAATGAACAAAAAATCAACACTTTGCAAGTAACACAGGTACTAATCTGCAAGATGTTACATGAAAGTATTATTGAAATACACAGTTAGTTGTTGAGTGGGTTAATCAATTTCGGCGTAATGCGTCTGGCTTTACAGTGGTGATAGATAAAATGATAGTATGTTTGTAATCCATTTCATTTTACTGTACTTGATAGGTAGGTACTGTGCTGCGGAGTGTGTATTGTTTGAGTTTGCTCAATAAAAAGTGATGTAACCATGTAATGTTTTGTTGCTAGTAGTATCGTAACGCAATCATATTGAAGTCGACATCGACCTACTACACTTGACCCAGCCACACTATTATATTATTATACCATGCATTGTATACTATGTACAGCTTAGAAATAGACACACTTTATTATTGCTATTTATCGCTTAACATCGTATGGGGCGTGTTATTTTTTGTTTATATTAAAATATTTTAATATAAAAATAAACCGTCTGAGAAGCCGAGAACACAATCATACATAATATTACACACATTACACAAACATTCAACTTCACTATGTACAATACTTTCTACTTAGTTGTGCAGTAAAATACTCACCACACTTTATGTCGTTCGTGTTGTGAAGTTCACGTGGGCGACTAATTGCGACCATCATTCTTTCTTGTTTATAATATTGATCACGATCTCATCAAAATTATTGCGAAACTTACCGCCAGACAAACAAAAAGTATTCTAATAACACAGAACTTATGATAGACGAAGATGATCATATTATTATAAATATGATGTATAAACATCGTGTCTATTTTCGTGATTTACCATAAATATTATTTTGTAGGTTTTGTTTGTGTTTGATATGTGTCCGGTTATGACAGGGTGTTATTACGTAGGTCGGACCGTATGCATGTGTAATATGGATAGATGGTATGAGTATATATGTAGATATTAATGCGACTGTCTGGGTGTGTGTTTGTTACCTTCCTACATCACGTATGTACGTTATACTGTAGTAGATATAATAATACTGTAATATACTACATATTATATCGAAACGATTGAGTTACGAAGATAAACAGTCTGCAAATCACAACAGATTAAATGCTAGGCATTCATTTTAACTCCGAGACAGACTTGGTGTTATTAGATTCTTTTAATAGATACATAATATACACTACACTACACTACATATTATTTAAGACATCAGTCGGCGCCGTTCGTGATGTTCTAGGAATAAATCTGGCCGTCGTCTAGATAACTTACCTAGTTGTTTTTCAAATATCGCTTGTGTAGACGACATTTAGAGTGTCTCTTCTATAAATAGCTGATATGACCGATCCTCAGTGATGGGGCTTTCCAATGAAAATGAATGCACTTTTCCACGCATATATTTACATAATATTTGTATGTGCTCTATTAGAGAACATGTTATTTTTGTAATAAATGAATGTGATGTGTTGCATGCTTGTTCCAATTAGCAATATCTCATATTCTTGTATAATGTAGGTAGGTATAATATCACTGCCTGTATTCGGCTTCAAACCAAAGGCTATAAACAAATCATCAGAGCAAAGTATAATAATACGAGGAGTAGGTAAGCAGTAGGTACATAACATAATATCTACAAGTAAATAAAACAGAATTCATCCATCAATGTTAATTGTATTACTTATATTAAAAGATTAGAGGCGTATGTATAAATAATTCGTCGTGTTATTGAAAATAGAATAAAACAAACCACGAATACCGTTTGCTAATATAGTAATCATATCAATGATGCTATTGTATAATATTACCTGTATCTAAATATGTTCATATGTTATTATTAATAATATGAGTATTAAACTTGCTTGTGTCTTGTTTGTTATTGTCTTGTAGTAGATACGAGTAGGTATCTATGATTATATTTTGTACGTGGGACATTTTCGCAATACTGTCCGCAAACTAGTGAATGTCGCTATATGCAAGGACATATTAACCTAATTGTGCAATTATTATTTTTCTTATTTATCGTTACGTATTGCTGGCTGCATCGAATAATAGGTATAGGTAATATTGTTTTCGTGTGAAATTTTATAAAAATAACACGTAAACCGTCTTCTATAATTTGTTTTCATACGATATATTGTATAATTTGTTAGGTATAATAAATTAATAATTTGTTTTCATACGATATATTGTATAATTTGTTAGGTATAATAAATTAATTGTCATAATAATTGTTGTTGTAGAAGACATCCGTTACAACAACGCTAAGGCGTTTCGCAGTGCAGTTGAAAAATATTGTTAGCATCGTGTGTTTCTCGGCTTGAAATAAATATTGTATCTATACTATAATAGTTAGATATATATACCAGACCACTCAGTACTTCCTTTTGACGAATGGTATTGTTATTATTTATTATATGTTTTATTTCATTAATTCATTCATTCATATTCAAAATAAGTATATAAGTATGTACATATTTATTGTCTTAGTAGTACATGCAGCAGTTGTAGGAAGTTGTAAACAAAAATAAAACCATTGTCTCCCACTTTATATAGGAATATTGTTTAATTGTTTTCATACATGAAGGTTGTTTATATCAATTTATCATTACTTCAATATTATACAAACAAGAATACAAACATCCACCACAACAACTCACTTAGGTACGCATTTCTTGAAAAACTTTCTGTTTGTTTCGATTTAACCTACACGTTTTTAATTGTTATTCGGGATAGTGCAGCAAACGTGTATGTTGTTGTTTTGTCATATTCCGAAGGTAAATAGATATTGCAATACATTCCTAAAACATAGTTTTAAGCAACGTTGGTATAATTTCACAGACATCAGGCACTATCGATTTGCGACGGTTTTACCTCCGACCGTTGGTACGTAACGTTATTACGCTCCATGCAGTTTTGTTGTGACTGGTGGTTACCCAATTCTCGTAGATAATTATCACACGAATAACAGTTTCATTACCGCTAAAGGTAATTTAGTGGAAGTGTATGTAGGTGGATAAGTACTGTTGACTTTCATGAATGTATTTTATATTGTATATTGTAGCGTGTAAGAAGGCGACACAAACACAATCATGTACATACCCAGTACCCACACTGTTATGTAGACATTATATTAATAATTGTTGTATATAATAGCGATCCCACTCTCGGTATACTTTCACTCTCATGTCTGTGCAATGTTTTTGAATGCTTATCGACATTGGCGAACTCGATTCCCATGGTTGACTATCACCGAAAACCGGCCCCGCTGGGTTTCCCAATACTTCCATGGCCCACTTGAGTGCTCGGCTCGTGAGAGAAGAAAGTTCTCTCAGACTGCGCGGAACCTATTGAGTCTCGAATGTCGAATGCCATTCCTTTTCCACCACAGTGTTGCCATTCGAATTACTTTCTCGTGTTTGATCGTAAATCCTCATGTGCATTGTATGTAGATAATACATATTATATTGTATACGTATTGTAATATTTAAAATGCATTATATTATACTGTGGTATAACTCGTATGCAGGTGGTCGGTGTCCACTCGCGACTTCATTATCAAAACAATGCGATGTATTTAGTTCCTATAAATTAAACATTTCTTACCGCTATTATTAACATCACGACTTTCGTAATCGTAGAAATATAGAACGAGATTTAATTTTTAGCTTTTACTCTTGCATAACTCTCGGTGTCGGAGACTTTGGTAGACTTTGAATTCTTAGAGAGACACTTCGCACTTTGAGCCAACAAGAAAGGAACTTTCTACATGATTAAAAATGTACCTGGCCAAATATTCGGTTTCGCAGTGTCATGTTTTGATTAGATCCGGTTCAGGCAGGCCTACGTCAATGCGCCTTTCATACAAAATAAATAATAACACTGTTCGAAATCATAATACAAACATCGATTACGATATTGCTATTTTTGGTATTATATCGATAAAGAAATTAGATAGCGTCTAAAATACAGAATAATATAAATCTACTGTATACAGTTGTGGAGTTGATGATATCCATTGATGCATTGCAGATCGCGATTGCATCATCGACAGTATCCTTACTAGATAGATTTAGGTGAAATAAGTTACCATTTATTAAATGTAGTCACTTTTAGAGAATCGATTATAATATTTAGACATGAATCTGTGCCGCGGTTACCAGATAAGGTATTGCAGCCTTGAGATCATGAAGTGGCTTTGCTGCAGCAACAACAGTACCGGCATTAGTGGTTGTAATGATGATGACGCATTGGAGTTTGATCGCGACAACCAATAACAAAACAACATCGACATAGCGAAATCGTTACGTTGTTGTCAGTAGGTATAGTCAGAATCGGTATAGATTGTTATTATTTGTTAGTGCTTAGTGCTGTAGGTATCCACGGTGTGGAGTGGAGTTCTCTGTCTGTCTCTCTCACGTAACCATTTCGCTGGTGACCGACTTTCAGCTTCTACAATAACAACAACAAAACACCGACGGCCGTCCCCTCCACACTTGGAGGCCGTATTGCCCCGCCACTGATGAATGAATCTATCCACTCTACACTCTGCACAACACTACAACTACATACTATACGTGCTAATAATAATATAACAATTATGTAGGTACTGGTACTGGTAGATTGCATGTTGTGTACCAGTACTCAGTAGGTACCTACATTCTCTATTACGAACCACAATATCACCGCCGCATATTGCAACATCAATTCCGCAAAATCTTATGATTTCTATTATTATTGTTATTACCTATATCTATATAATATTATCCCTTCTACATAACGAGTATCTGCATACAACTCATTATCGGTACATTTCTTATATATTATGTAACTAGGATTTCTAAATAGAGCATGAATTCTAGTAGATACCCAAGTATAACATAATATATAGTTATGTGCTATATAATACGTACTGTAAATATGACACTTTGCCATGTTGTATGTTACATAATATTATTATTTTCGACCCACTTGTAAGTTTGCAATAATAGTATCGTAGTGCAGCCAGCATATTATTTAGCAAACAACCAACCAATGTGTACGTCTAGTAGACTACCTATATATTTTGTGGTGAAGTATTATTTTGCTCGTATATGGTTCTGCAATAATAAAGCAATAATGGTATCGCTGGCTGGTATACTACAAACAGTTTACTGTATACAGTATAACTTTACTGTATAATAGTTCTGTCTGTAGTGGGCGAATCAGAGCTCGTCCTACTTTTCGCTATATTGCGCATTTTCAGTTTTGATATATGCCCCAGTTACGGTGAAAATGTTATGATAATAATATTACTATTACTACTCAATATAGGTAATGGTACGAACATTGGAATTTGCCTTGTATGCTGTTTCATAAATATAAATAAGTAAATAAATAAAAAAGCATCCTTCTATGGTATGCGAGACCTTGGACTGGCTCATTATCTCATAGAATGAATAATTTTCATACCTTTATGCGGTACATAGAATAGATCGGATACACTAAGCCTAGCTGTTCTGTATTCTATCATTCACATATGTAGTCTGGCTTGTAGGCATTACCATTAATAATATTATTATTTACTATGAAATTATTTCAGTATTCCTGCTACTGGCTTATTATCATCACTCTTCCATATCTTAGAGGTTATGGTCTACAGTTTCCTAATATCATATGTGGATTTCACTGATATAAAATTGTTGTTAGTTGAAGTGTTTTACATTTTATTACTATTTAGTATGCCTTATTAATTAATTAGTATCATAATGTGATTGTATTAATTAAGTAATAAGAGTACCATAATAATAAAATATAATTTAATTTGATTTTATCAAAGTTTATCATGTGATAAGATGAATGCAGCAATATTGTAATAATATTTCAATGATATTATATATTTTGCAACTCTACTAGGTAATGGGAAACTACTAATGTAACTTTTTGCTCATGGCTATCATAAAAAATATTGTTACTAAATAATGTAATGTACATTTGACATTGACATGGTTTTTATGACATAGTTTTAATATTTGTTGTTTATGTACCTGTGTATTTGTGCTAGTAATTAATGTGTTGTATATCTCTTTTGTTACAGCTGGTGGTATATTGGACATCCCTCCAGATGAGTTTAAGAGACGCTTGGAGAAGCAGGAACAGGTGAATAAGTGGCATCCGTTTGTAGACGGACATCTCATCTTAAAGCAAGGTCTAGTAGACAAGAGGAAGGGTCTCTTTGCCAGGCGGAGAATGTTACTGCTGACAACAGGACCTAGACTATTCTACGTTGATCCAGTCAACATGATAGTCAAAGGAGAGATCCCCTGGTCCAAAGAACTATGGGTTGAAATCAAAGACTTCAGAATATTCTTCATTCACACGGTAAATATCTCTTTAATGTATTTCTCTTTTTGTAACTTGTTATTTGCCAACTCAGTGATGATGTGATTTTTATAATATTTTAATTTGTCCACAGCCTAACCGAACATATTACCTGGAAGATCCTGATTCATTTGCACTAGAATGGAGGAACGTGATAGAGGCAGTATACCGCAGCACATACCTTCGGAGTCCGTATCCACACAACAATAGCACGTAGGTAGGAGAAGTTGCGAGACCTGCAAAGGTCGGCAACTCATCTCGGAGCAAAACGCTTCGCTCAGCAGCACTGCACACGATTGCAGAGAACCAATTGAATAAGAAGAGTTACCTCCACAACAAACAGCTACGTTAGGAAATCCAATCCCTAGTGGGGATGGAAGGGGTCAGGAGACAAGAGGATATGTGCTAACAAAATAAATAACGGAGGGGATGGGGATCACAAACTACTATATGGACTATATAGTTAAACATTATATAGAGATATATACATAAACAATGCAGGCACTGCTGGGACTGTATTGAAGTTAGGAGGCGTTTGTTTTTAAATAAAATGTGATACTAAACTGTTAATTATTATTATTATTATTTACATACTGCCTCTGTGAAATGTTCCTTCAACTTGTAGTAAAATACAATACAATAAAATATTATACTTACTGTGTAAGGGGTGTCATCCTTTTGTAAATATACCTAATTGTAATCACATATTATTATTATATGTTTGTTATAACTAAGCAAATAATCAAGAGAAACTGATGACGTGGATGCACCAAATATTATTCATAGTGATGCAATACTTTTAAATTAACTTATAATGAAATTAAATTCATTTTCAAAGACGCCGCAGGGGAATATTCCAGGTCCTCCCATTCTGTGGGACTGGGCCCAGACCCCGGGCGTGCAACTAGTAAAATTCATCATAATATTTATTAATTATTATTTATTATCGAGTACTAAATAAGTAGACATGATAAATTTGTAGGTTTTATTACTTGAATATTTTCAACTAGGTATTATTATATTGATAACTTTTCTTTTTATATTTTGCATCAATGACCACCCAACCTTGCAAAGATGTTATTATTTTATATTGTGTTCACTTGAAATGTTAATAAGGCTTACCAATAATAATAATAGTAAATATCTAAATAAATAATAATCAATGGACATTCAAACAACATACACACATACTTATTACAGTATTATATTATATTGTTAAAACTGTATATAGTGTATAACCATTTTATAATATCAATACTTCCAAGATCAATAGTAATAGTGAATAAATAATTTGTAAACACATAGTTCGCCTATACATACACAACTATAGTAAATAAATAAATAATTCTGCAAATACTGCATTATATATTAAACAGTTACAATGACACTGATGTCGGTAAACAAACAATATGATATAATTATTATAATATGTACAGATACAAAGATGTTGCCATTTAGGTAACGATAAAACAATGTTTTAAAACAATTCTATATATGTATATTAAATATTATTATTAGACCTAGTGATTGCCTAAGTATAGTCTCTCAATGATTCCTAATTTCTTGCCAGATAAAAGGTTATTATTTATTCAATATTATTAATTAGATTAATTTATTATATTCTTTTTATTTGGCAATAATGGGAGGCTATTGTGTATAGGTGATCGATAAAACTTATACGATTCTAAGTGATATTTGATATATTTTTATGCACACAATGTATACTTAGTATCTTTACATTTGTTTTGTTTTTTTTTCTTTTTCAATATTATATATTTTTCATTGGTTTACCAATATTGTCATTAAATATCTATATTATTATCATTATCATACTGTTTTTAATTACAATTTTAAAATGAAATTTATAAAATAATAATTCTATTGTGTGTTTTCATTTCTGTTTTATTATTTTATTTGTAACTGAATCTCAATGCACCTATATTTTTGCAAAGAAAGAATGTATATCAAAATATAAAAGAAAGGATTAACTAGATAATTGCTAAAGTAATTAATTCTTCCCATGGCTGCATTTGCTAGCTAAATGGGAGACATAAGATAATATTATATTATAAATATATCTTAATTTATTTAATTTATCTGAATTAACTGAGTGATTTATGATTGTGGCGTGAAATAGTTTAATTATTTACATACATAATATATTAATAGTACATAATAATTATTTAGAAATATAAATAAATGTTCATTTCCTGTGGCTTTAGCAAAATGTTAATAATGATGATTTATTATAATATATTGTAATTGAATTATACTACAGGTGTATCAGTTATTACAAATTGTACTTCTACAACTACAAACAATAGAGACAAATTATTATTACACACAAGCTGATGCATTTAGAGTTTTATTTGTACAATGTGTGTTGTGGTGTAGGATAGAATGGGATGTTGGAATGATGGTATATTATGTATTCACAATAGCATTTCCCTTGTGTTGTCTTATTCCTATATAGTATATGACTTTAATATATAAGTAGGCAAGGTGTAAACATAAGTGTTATAAAGACTGATTGTATTCTGATAATTTGTAAGGTATTTGTTATATCCAAAACAAACATAAATTATTATACCTAATATTATAATATTATTATCTAAACATTATTAATTCATACTACATTAGTCCTAATTTACTTGGTAACCATAATATCTGTGTGTGTGAGTGTCTTGTGTGTCCTGTGCACTTTGACACTCGCACATGCCTGGTACCTGTTATGGAGTGGCAGTTAAAAATTCATTGCATCCAGAAAACATTTATTATTATGAGCCTTCCAATTGAAAACTGAAACATTATGAAGTTAACTGAATAAAAGGCAATGCTAAAATAAATGAAGTTATACGCCAATATTTAGAATATTTTGTAAATAGTATTCCATTGTTGCTAAACATTAAAGTAATACAATATTATTATTATTATATTTGTACATTAAACTGAAATTTAATTTCGGGTCTTCTCTCTTAAATGGGATTCTTTTTGTGTAAAGATTATTTAGCTCAATTTTTCTTTGATTAGCGTAATTGATTATTAAGGCTTCATGGCCAATAAATATGTGTTTTAGTTTCATGGCGACAAGTTACTCTTTCAATAATAAAATAAAATATACATATTTTTAATTAAATAAAAAAAAAAATCCTGTGCAAAGGAGAATAGAGAATAAAATAATAATATCCATTGTTAATCGCATAAGAGTGAGCCTCGATTGCCTTTTATAGATTTATATTTTGTAAGAACAGTCATTATAAAAGTAAAACAATAATTATTGTATTACCAGGAAGCATTTGGCAAATGATATCTGCAGCAATGCTCAATCAAAACTAAACGTATATTGTATTGTAAACATCACAGCACTGTTGTTGTAATAGGCTGAGAAATGTGTGGAGCTAAAACTAATACATACAATAAATGTAACAATACCTAATAATAGATTTAATAATATAAAATACATAATTAATATAAAATGGATGATTGTACTCCTCGACATTGTAAATACAATTACTGTATAATCTTGGGTAGATAGCAAAATAATTCAATATTACAATTAATACTTATTTAATGTAATGTCATAATAACTTATACATATAACAAGTATTCAATCTTCAAGTAAAATGTTTGAATTTAAACATATAAATCTCTTTTACTTTTCATTCCCTATCCAACCTTTTCCCTTCAAAGACATGATTTACTACAAAATTAATTTGATTAAACAAAAACAAGTCTTGAAGATGCTTTTCACATTTGACAGATTTTTGATTGTGGAGAAGTTTTAATAATCAAGAAAAATTTAATAAAAATCTTAAGGGTAAGTAACCTTTTTTTTGAAATCTCATGCTCCAGATCTCGAATGGATCAAAATCTCCCATCTAAATGGTGCCAGAACAATAAATTAAGTTAAATACTTTTTATCAGCTGCTAGTTCAAAGAGCCAGCAACAAATTGTTAAAATATTTTCAATATTTTATATCGTGTAACTTGATTTGGACCCAATATGAAGATGATAGAACCAATGATACATCTCGATTAGAGAACTATGTTCACACAATATAACATTGTGCAAAATATAATTGGAAGAAGTGAGAAAGGCTTCCCAAAACAAAAAATACATATTCAAAACAAAATTGAACATACCCTTTTATGGAGGAATCACATTATTATTTGCTAAATAAAGGAAGTTTGGACACTCATAATGTAATTGAGGTCGTTTCCATCATTCGAATTCAACCTTCTTTCATCCAATCCAAATTTTTGGAAAATCATTAATATCCTATTTTGAATTATGGTGGCAACTTTTTTTACTTTTCTTTAGGCAACTGTGGTAAGTATATAATAATTATATTTATACAAAAAATATTATGCTTTTTAAGATTTTAGATTCTTTTAAAGGAAAGCTATTGAATAACAAGGATTAAATAGTGTAAATTGAAATCTAGGAGATGAAGAAAATATTTATTGATTAGGAATAAGAAGTACCTTTATGTATCGGAGATTTCTCATTTATCTATGTATTTATCTATATTTATAATATAACGTGGATATTATGTCCTAGAATTAATGAATTGTACAGTGTCCTTGAGGTGCTTTGGCACGTAAACGACACTTTAATATTGTCCAATAATAATACATAATAATAATAAAGTAAAATTATTTTATCCACAAGCTCTCTCTCCCTCTCAAGTCTTCTAGTTACACTATTGTATTAGGCAGCACGTTTTGAATATTTTAGAATGGCAACACCTTTTAAATAAAAGATATATTACACATTGAATGTAAAGTATCACCTAAGTAGGTTATTCAAAAATAGATCAAAGCCATAGCTGAAAATCAAATGAATTATGTTTGCAAGATTTGGCTACTTTTTTTTATCCCAAAAATCCTAAAATGGATGAATGATCTTTTATAAATTTTGTCAATTAATTTTTTTTTCATCGATAAGGTTTTCCTGACAATATTAATATTTAATTTTCATGGAGACAACGACTTGTATATTTATAACGTGTATCTAGTCTGCTGGTTACTCTACTTGTAGGATATGCTGTGATGATGTAGTAGTTGCAGTAAATATTTCGGAATTTAAGCATAATATAAAAAACAAATTATTATTTCTTAGATATCGTATAATTAAAGTAATCTAACTGAATAAATTAATTTTGTTTACCAAATAGGAAAAATCCAATACGAAATCGTGGTTAGATGGAAGAAATCACTTTATAGTGATAATCTCGCCACTGCACATCGTCCTAGTTTTTAATTTTTCTTTATTATTTTGTTAACACTGTTATGTAATGATGATTTGCAAAAAGAATAAATAAATAAATATTTTCACCGTTTCTTCAACAACTACTTGCACGATTTACATTCATTGTGCAAATTCAGCTAAATACCAAAGATACTTTTTTGACATTTTGTAAAGTGATTGTTTATGGTTCTTGAATTTGTTTTTAGGTTATAGTTTTTTACTTTGTTTTCTGGTTTATGAATTTTTAAGAAATTAAGCTTAGTTTAATTTACTGACAAAAAATAAAAATGGTTATCGTTAAATACATTGGTAAAACAATAGATCACATCGGCAAGCCACTATGGGATATCGTCGGTAACCTTAAAAATTTCGGGGTTGGAAGAGTTGTGGTGAGGAATGTATTTGAAAGGTATCCTGAGAAAAGTTTTATGAAAATTCTCTCAGTAGCAGTTACACCCAAGGGAGTAAGTATTATATTCCAATATTAGCTTTCTTATTAATCAAACCTTAAGATTTTTGCTTTTCAACTTTCCATTGAAATACCTACTTATTTTTTCTGCATTTCCATTGCTCCATTTTCTTTGCTTTCATAGTATTAGAATTTTCAAAATTGTCAAATTGTGAGAATATGTATTATCATTTAACACATCATTTTTTATACATGTCTGAACTTTCGGAACTTATCTAGTTTTAATGAACGCATAAATACTTGATATTATTGAACTATTTTTATGTAGATATGTAGTATTCAACCTGGAGAACAAGAATCCGTCGCACAATTGTGGATTTTTTAAGCACAACAATAAATATTTGCATTTTTCGTATGCCCTTGACGTATCACAAGTATCCTATAAATATCGGGGGCCATGTTGAAATTTGCACAGAGAAATGGTTCATTGTTACCAACATAACAAAAACAATGTTTACTGGACAAAATACAACGGAAGTCAAAATTAGACAATGGGGAAAAAAGTCAAAATAATGAAATGGGAAAATTATTACAATTTATTAAATTGAAAATAGACATACCTCATATTATTATTATAAATCCTTTTTCTTATATACTGTATTTGTGTTGTTAGGTAGTCTGGTGCTAATATATGCAAAAACACATTTAATAAGTTGACTGATTGCGGGTTAGGTTTGTTAGGTAGTACGGTGCTAATATATGCAAAAACACATTTATTACGTTGACTGATTGCGGGTTAGGTTTGTTAGGTAGTACGGTGCTAATATATGCAAAAACACATTTATTACGTTGACTGATTGCGGGTTAGGTTTGTTAGGTAGTACGGTGCTAATATATGCAAAACACATTTATTACGTTGACTGATTGCTGGTTAGGTTTGTTAGGTAGTACGGTGCTAATATATGCAAAAACACATTTATTACGTTGACTGATTGCGGGTTAGGTTTGTTAGGTAGTACGGTGCTAATATATGCAAAAACACATTTATTACGTTGACTGATTGCGGGTTAGGTTTGTTAGGTAGTACGGTGCTAATATATGCAAAACACATTTATTACGTTGACTGATTGCTGGTTAGGTTTGTTAGGTAGTACGGTGCTAATATATGCAAAAACACATTTATTACGTTGACTGATTGCGGGTTAGGTTTGTTAGGTAGTACGGTGCTAATATATGCAAAAACACATTTATTACGTTGACTGATTGCGGGTTAGGTTTGTTAGGTAGTACGGTGCTAATATATGCAAAACACATTTATTACGTTGACTGATTGCTGGTTAGGTTTGTTAGGTAGTACGGTGCTAATATATGCAAAAACACATTTATTACGTTGACTGATTGCGGGTTAGGTTTGTTAGGTAGTACGGTGCTAAT
Organism: Athripsodes cinereus; assembly: GCA_947579605.1. Lineage (NCBI taxonomy): Eukaryota > Metazoa > Arthropoda > Insecta > Trichoptera > Leptoceridae > Athripsodes > Athripsodes cinereus. The sequence continues at coordinate 9,274,358 of OX388314.1, read as the reverse complement.
ATATGCAAAAACACATTTATTACGTTGACTGATTGCGGGTTAGGTTTGTTAGGTAGTACGGTGCTAATATATGCAAAAACACATTTATTACTTTAATTTTATAAAATTAGTGATATATATGGTATTTATGGATTTAATTAATTTTTTTATTGAAAATTTATCATTTTTCTCTATGGTATGCATTGTTTTTGTCATATTGGTAATCCTGCAATTCATTTCCTATATTTTTGTGTCAACATGGCGTCAGATACTTGTTTTGATTGTGATGTGTAAATCGTGTGCAAAATATGCAAATAATTAATTTTGTGTGCGTTAAATCATCTTATTTTGGATGGATTATCATTTCTCAGGTAGAAAACTACATATTCACATAAATATAACTTGAAAATTCATAATAATTTTTTTGAATAGTTCATCTAGTCTAGATATTTACCGAACTTTCATCTCGAGTTTTTATTCCCTTTGATATTGTCATCATGATGAAATTTTAAACATAAACTCTAAAAAAAATTATATTAAAATTACATAATTCAAATTATGCAGTTGGTCTGCTGGCTACCCCACTTGTGGGATATGCCGTGATGGTATAGTAGTAGTAGTATAATTCAATGAATAATATTTTATCATTATTGTTGGTGTAACTATGGAGTATAATCAACGCAAGACCAGATTTGCGGGCTTCGAGTTTACATCATCAGGTGCTGACTTATACTGAATCAAACAAAAACAAACATTAAAGATTGTCAAGCTTTACAGTGAATATGTAGGGGTAGGTGGGGTCATGTTGATGTCGGGCAAGGAGTTCTTGGATTTTGTTATAGGGAGTAGAATGGAGGTGAAATGTGGAGATTGTTATTATTCGTAAAAAGCTAGAACACTTAAAGCGTGTAATGAAAATAAAGGACATCTTCTCTATACTAAACTATGGTTAGATGGAAGAAATCACTAATATAGTGATAATCTCACCACTGCATATCATCTCATTTTTTTATTGTAAATTGCTTTGTTGATTTTGTTATGTAAATGGTAATGTGCAAGAAGTATAAAATAAATAAATATAAAAATTAAGGTATTCAAGATGTGTGGCATACATTATTGCAGAATTGAAGACGTTTATTCTATTATTTATTATTATTTCAAAAAATACTCTTTATGACGGGACCATAATAGATTTGGGCTAAGGTATATTCTGGTGGATAAAAAATATGTGATGTACAAGTTCTTATCTTTTATAGGATACCAAAAGATTACAGATAGGAGTAAGCAGTAGATGTATTATTCTTCGGGAACTCCATGTATATCAATAATTAAGTATTGTTTATATTACAGGGTGAATTTGATTATAGAAAAGTAGAAGTAATTGTAGAGAAAACATTCAGAGGAAAAACATACCCGGAACCAGAGAATTTATTCACCGTTTCATACAAATCAGATTACAGGCTGTTGAGTAAAGATGAAGAAGCAGAGTATTGTAAAATAACACAAGTCCATCCTGATAAAATTCTTCCCAGTCAGATTGAAATGCCACCCCTGATGAGGAAATATTTGGCTAGGGAATATGCTAAGAAAGGAATGAAGGTATGCTTACACCATTATTTTTGTGAAATGTTTTTAGCCAAGATTTTTATTTGGGTCTTGGCCAGGTTGTTGAGAACAACATTTTCAGGGGAAGCCTGAAGACACAATTATTGATTTATATAAAGGCAGAGTGCTGTTTTACAAGTAACAGCCTTTTACATGGTAATAGAAAACTTGCTGAAAAGCTTACTATATCTGGGTAAATCCATACCAATTCAACCACAAAAAAATGATTTTGCCACCCAACATCTCAGATTTTGATGAAACTTGGCATGATTATTCTATTCATTGATGTTAGTAACCATATCAATTTGTTTTGCTCTATCTCTAACGGTTTAGATTTTATAGCCTCTTAAAGTTTTTGGATTTTTGCAAATTTTATCATTTGCGGTAGAAAACTAGTTTTGTTTTCCGATGAAAAATAATTTATATCTTTCTTGGTTACCAACCAATGTTGATGATTTTTTTTTTAAGTATACATCAATATTTGAGGAATAATTAAAAAAATGAACAAAGCTACCAAGTGTTTATTTGGGGCCAGAAAAAAATCTTAAAATGTCATTTTTAGGATTTTTAAAACAAAATTTAGAGTTCTACGGTAAATGTAATATCTCGTAAAGGGAAAAGGATAATCGTGATTTTCTTTTTTTGGTTTTGTTCTAAGATATATGCTCTACCACATGAAACAATAAAAATAGTGGGTATTTCTACTCTTCTGTTATTTTTGCCACTTCAAAACAAAAAATGTGTTAATTTATTAATTGTACTAAAAATTATAAAAATAATAATTTATCTAATAGAAATAACATTTGATTGGTTTATTTCTATTGAATATAGTTTTAATAAGAAAAATAATCATGAATAATAAAACAATCTCTATGTTTAATAAAGCTATGCAATTGAACTATTCAAGTTGTAACAAGAACCTCAGACTGCACACTCTGCTGCTGGAAGCAAACTGTCACGTTGAGACATGAAACTCTCATGTTTCAACAAGTGAGTCTGTCTAGCAAGCAAAGTCTGGCTTCTATTTGTCAGTCAGTCTTAGGCTATTGCCAGTGTAAGGTGCATGATTGGTGCTTATATGTAGCAATATTTTTAGTTAATAGATGTTATTAATAGTGTTGTTTTTTTATGTATTTTCAAACTAATTATAAAGTAACATAATAATTATTTTTTAAAAATAAGTTTATTGGTGGTATTTTTTGTTGAACAATGGAGGAAAAGTGCAGTGTGGGGGAAACTACTCAAAGTGATTGTCATCTGTTAAACTATGTCAAGAAAAAATCTATACAAAGTATTGATAAACTTTCTGAAAAAGATTTGAATCTTTTGAGATTAAGAACGGAATCTAACATATTGAAAACTGTTTGTCTTCACCATCAAAATGTGTTTTTAAACAAGTATGAATTTTTACAAAAGGTATGTTGTGATCCTTTTCAAAAACATAAAAATTCTATTAAAAAAACACTTCGTGTTGTAACTTCAGAACAGAGTAGAATCATCTTATCAAAAGGGTACAAGGTAAAACCGGGTCAAAAACTTTGCTCATTTTGCAGGAAAGAGCTTTTTAAAGTTAAACAAACTGATGAAGTTATTGATGAGAGTCAGAATGTAGAAACTGAAGATATAGGATTAAGTTTAGATGAAGTACACCAATTGCAAAAAAAAACTGCAATTGACGAACTAAATGCTTCCTTTCATGAAATTGGATGTTCACCAATAAAATTACATGCACTTCGTGAGCATAGCAAATCATCTTATGGTAAAGAAAAGCTACAGAGAGTTAATGAAAAAGTAAAAGCAAAAATTCTAACTGTTCTTGAAGTTGATTTGCCAGAAGATAAAAATGACTCGGAAAAAAGTGTGTTATTGCAAAAAAGTGAAGACATGGATAAACTAGTGGACATAATTAAAAATGGAATGATAGGTGCATCAAGAAGTAAACAGATCCAAATATTGACAATACCAGCTTCTCTGATGTGGTCAAGAAAAAAAAAAAAGAAACTTTTAAGACATCTGATTATTCTGTTCGTAAGGCTCAACAAGTGTTCAAAGACAAGGGGTTTTTAGGAGAACCAGATCCTGGGCTAGGGAAAAAGCTAAGCCTTGAAAATATTGAATTGGTGAAAAACTTTTATCAAAGTGATGAACACTGTAGAATTTTACCGGGGATGAAGGATGTAGTGAGTATAGGAAAAAAAGTTTATGAGAGAAAGCGTTTGATTTTGTGTAATCTTCGTGAGCTATACTCAAGTTTTAAATGGGAGTATCCTCATTTGAAAATAGGTTTTTCAAAATTCTGCACTTTGAGACCTAAGTGGTGCATTTTGGCTGGTGCTAGCGGCACACACTTAGTATGTGTATGCACAATCCACCAGAATGTCAATTTATTGATTTATGGAGCCGGTATAGAGGAGGATTACAAAGAACTTATATTGCACATGGTTTGTGTAGGAGCAACGAGAGAATGTATGTTAAGGCATTGTGACAAATGTCCATCAAAAGATAACCTTGTCCACTTTTTACAGTTAAAGTTTCAGAACTATGATGATGAAGACGTTATTGAGTACAGCCAGTGGGTTTCCACAGATCGAACTGAAATGATACGGTGTTCAAGCTCTGTTGATGAATTTATTGAAACATTAGTTGAAAAACTAAACAAATTAATACCTCATTCTTACATTGCCAAATCACAAGCATCAACTTTTAAAAATTTAAAGGAAACAGCTTCTTCTAACATTGCTGTCATCTCAATGGACTTCAGTGAAAATTATGCTTTCACAATACAAGAAGAAGCCCAAGGTTACCATTGGACTTCAGATTCATGCACTATTTATCCTGTAATCATTCACTGCAAGAATGCAACTGACCAAAAACTTGTTCTACCTCTTTGCATCATATCTGATGACCTCAAACATGATGTAAGTATGGTGTATGAAATACAAAAAACTGTGACGGCCTTTTTGAAAGAGAATCACCCACACATTAAAGAGATTCATTACTTTAGTGATGGGTGTGCTGCCCAGTATAAAAATAAATACAACTTCATAAACCTCTGTCTGCATGAGAAAGATTTTCAACTTAAAGCTCAGTGGTCATTTTTTGCAACCAGCCATGGCAAAACAGAATGTGATGGAATAGGGGGTACTGTGAAGCGCTTAGCTCGGAGGGAAAGTCTTCAACGACCCCTGGAAAAACAAATAATAACAGTGACTGAACTGGTTGACTTTTGCAAGACCAGAATTGAAAAAATCAGTTTCCACTTTATTTCTAAAGAAGCGGTTGAATTAACTCGTTCTGCTTTAGAAAGTCGCTTCAAAGATGTTCAAACTCTTCCAGGGACAAGATCATTTCACAATTTTCAGCCACTAAATGATTTGGGAACAATTGAGGCTAGAAGAATTAGCAGGGACGAAAAAGCAGCTATTATTTGTAATTTATTTAACAAGCAGCAAAATTTACTTGTGAAATTGGAAAATTTGAACCCTGGGTTCTTTATTGCTTGTGTTTATGACAGCTTATGGTACTTTGGCATGGTTAGTGAGGTAAATGCTAAAGAAAAAGATGTCACTATACAGTTTCTACATCCCCACGGACCATCAACATCATTTTTTTGGCCCAAGAAGGAAGATGCATGTGCTGTGCCCATTCCTCATATTATTGCTATGGTGGAACCCCCAAAAACAATGACTGGAAGAACCTATCAGTTTTCTCAAGAATGTATGATAAGTGTCCAATCAAAATTTAACAATATAGAAAAGTTTCAAAGTACAATGACCTAAACCTGTTTCAATGGTAAGAATTGTAAACCTTAATAATAAAGGAGTAAAAAACCCACAAATTTTTAAACTATATTATTAAACGTAGAGATTGTTTTATTATTCATCATTATTTTTTTTATTAAAACTATATTCAATAGAAATAAACCTATCAAATGTTATTTCTATTAGATAAATTATTATTTTTATAATTTTTAGTACAGTTAATAAATTAACACATTTTTTGTTTTGAAGTGGCAAAAATAACAGAAGAGTAGAAATACCCACTATTTTTATTGTTTCATGTGGTAGAGCATATATCTTAGAACAAAACCAAAAAAAGAAAATCACGATTATCCTTTTCCCTTTACGAGATATTACATTTACCGTAGAACTCTAAATTTTGTTTTAAAAATCCTAAAAATGACATTTTAAGATTTTTTTCTGGCCCCAAATAAACACTTGGTAGCTTTGTTCATTTTTTTAATTATTCCTCACATATTGATGTATACTTAAAAAAAAAATCATCAACATTGGTTGGTAACCAAGAAAGATATAAATTATTTTTCATCAGAAAACAAAACTAGTTTTCTACCGCCGAATGATAAAATTTGCAAAAATCCAAAAACTTTAAGAGGCTGTAAAATCTAAACCGTTAGAGATATAGCAAAACAATTTGGTATGGTTACTAACATCAATGAATAGAATAATCATGCCAAGTTTCATCAAAATCTGAGATGTTGGGTGGCATGGTGTGGTTGAACTGACGCGGATTGACCCATCTATTTTATTATTATTTATTTATTTTATTGAACATAACAAACAATACATAGACTATTTTATAAAAAAAAACTTAAATCTAAACATTCTCCTTATAAAGACAAGTCTCGTGTAAAGGAGGGTTTATTAAGTATTAGTTATTATTAATGAAAGGAATGTTATGATTTTAGTTGGATGAAAATATGACATTAAAAATTCCGCCAGCCCGTAGGGAGAGCAAGTTTAACACATGGGCAGACCCAGAAGTGAACAAAGAAGTTTTTAAAGTTGGATTTGAAATAAATAAAACAAAAGCTCCCTCACTGTTTGCAGGTGTAAATTTCCCTGACAAGTAATGGACACAGTCATAAGAAATTAATAATTTTGTTTTGTATTAGGTTGTAAGTGTTTGTTAATTACAGTTTTTGTAGATTACAATCATTATTAGTATCATTGGACATAAACCCATTTCAACAGAAAATTGTTCACAAAGTTTCATAAATCAACAACTCAAAATTAAAATATGTATTCAGCGCCATCAAAGTTTGGAAGCAGGTTAAGGATTCACCAAAACTTCTAGCAAAATAATGTGCACTTATAATATATTTATTTATTTTATTCTTCACTGTACATTGGTTACAATATTACAAAATAAAACCGTCATAAAAATATCAGTTATACAATTCAATTTAAAACAGTGTCATAAAAATATCAGTTATACAATTCAAATCAGAGGGCGAGTTTATTGCTAAAATGCGATGTCTTCCAAATAACAATAAAAATACTTAATTGGTGGAATTCTTTGTGGAATCAAAAAATACTACCTTTTAGGTTGCTTGTATTTTTTTTTTAATGAATTATATTTTGACCACCTGAATTTCTTGATTTTTTGTTGGCATGGAGTTGTTGGCACTTGTTCTGCTGGCTACTCCACTTGTGAGATATGTCCTGATGGTATATTAGTAGTAGTGGATAGTTGATATATTATTCATTCTTATCTATCTTTAGCCATCTTTCTGGCAGTAGCATAACTCCATGATCATAAATTTTTGTTCAGCTGATTTTTGACCTTATTTGAAGTAAAAGTTTCATTGTCTAAAAAAAATTGTACAAACCAGAACAAATAATAATCAGAAGACGTCAGATGTGGAGAACATGAGGAGTGTGGCACCATGTCCCAGCGAAGCTGTTAAAGATTTTGGTGAGATACCGAACACGTATAAAGTAACGCAATGGAACAAAATTCTTTCAATAGAAACATGAGGCATCCTTTGTTAAGCTTAGAAAACAAACTTTTCAAACGATTATTAAAATGATCGTGAACAGTCAAAATCAATCTCTTGACGATTTTGCGAGTTGGTATTTGCCGGATTGCATCAGTTATTGTCTCTTCAACAGCTTCAACTTGCCTTCCAGAATGTGGTCCAGCGTCGACATCAAAATTGCTAAATTGAAATTTTGAATACCGATTATAACACATTTTCAATAGTCTCTTATTTTATTTATTTATTCAGACATACAATACACGGCAATAAGCTTTTTACATGTTTAAAAAAATTCAAAATACATACATAGACACAACAATGACAAAACAATATGCAAAATAATTTATGGTGTCGAAGATCAAACAGTAATCAGAGAATCTATAATAACAATTGAAATAACAAAAAAAGAAGTATAAAAATATCATTATAAGATTATAAAAAAAATATTTAAATGCATTTTTCATAAATGTTAAGTTAAGTGTGAACATTGTCATAAATGGAGTGAGCATCAAACAAGTAAAAGAGTTTGTGTACTTGGGTAACAGAATAAACCAGGATGGACGCTCCAAATCAGAAATTGTGAGCAGAATAAACCAGGCAAGAATTCCCTTTAACAAAAAATCTGAAATCCTCTAATATTGGCTTAAGCGTGAGGAAGAATCTCACTAAAGCCTTTGTATGGAGCATTTTGCTATATGGTTGCGAGACGTGGACCATCAGCAAGAGTGAAAGCGGATTTTTAGCGGCCTTTGAAATGTGGTGCTATAGACGCATGCTGAAGATTCATTGGTCGGAACACGTTGAAAACGCCACTGCACATCGTCCTAGTTTTTAAAATTTTATATTATTTTGTTAACACTGTTATGTAATGATGATGTGCAAAAAGAATAAATAAATAAATAAAACGATGAAGTGTTAACCAGGGTTGGCGAAAAAGGCAACTTCTCAAAAATATCAGCCAACAACGAGCTAACTGGATTGGCCACAACATCAGGCACCCAGTACTGCTCCTCGCGTTTGCAGAGGGTAGGATCGAAGGCACAAATGGCAGAGGCGGAGTGAGAGACACTTATATGGACTAACTGAAGAGGGACATGAGCTGTGGCTCATACGTGGAGTTGAAGAGACTGGCTGAGAATAGGGAGGAATGGAGAAGAAAGTCCAAACTCGTTGAAGACCAATCCAATGGACTGTAACTCATTATATATACATAGGTACATATAGATATTCAACTATTAATCTAATTAAATATCATCAGGACTAATTACAAAATACATTTTTGCATAAATATGCAGTGTTTATGAAGAAATCACATGTAAAAATAACATTAATGATATTATGCTCATGTACATCATATTTTTTAGAACAATGTTTCCAACTAATATCAAATATTATATAGCAAGTGCAAAAAAATAGTTATCTCTGTAGAAATGTTACAATTTTTTGCCATTATATTAATAAAAGAAAGTACCGCCATCTATAAAAATTCATTCATAGCATTATTGGTTTTAGCAGTAGCGCGAACCAGTCATGCTGTTTACATTACTGTATTTATGAGCTTGTACAAAATCTCAATAGTATTTACAGGTATAGAGCTTTGTAAGTTTTTCAATAGATGTCATTAGATAGAGTCAAATAAAGCTTTATAAAAACTTCAACAGATGTCATTACTCAATACTTCGAGCTTTTTTCGGTTAATATATACTTCAACACCCCAGAATGCTTTGCCTATTCAGCTTGTGGTGGCGCTAGTAAAGTTTTTGCTTTGTCTATTCAGCGTGTAGTGGCGCTAGTAAAGCTTTGAAAAACCTCAACGGGGTGGCGGTAGTGTATGGCAGATGAAGCGAGTTAACACGATTGTATGCCGGTTTGAATGGGTAAGTAGAATGGTGTATGTCAACGGACAGGTAGGCACCATATGGAGACGTATTGTAGGTATAATTATGTGCTAACAACAATGTTTATTAACATTACATGAAAATTTCTTGTTTAATAATTTAGTAATTTAATAAATAATTTAGGCATAATAATTTATTGTTTAATAATTTAGTTGTACAATAATTTATTATGCTATTATACCACGATTATGTAGGTACCTATTATTAACTTTTTCATAACTGTTTTTTTGTAACATGAATGAAAATAGGTAAATAATAATAATACACCTACATAACATTGCAACACGCGCAAAATGTAACACAATTATCTGATTCTGTTGATAAAAATAAATCATAAACCTAGATTTCGAGAAATGTATTTAGCTTAAAATGATAGGTACACAACAGATATACAAAAAAACAAATGAAATGATATGAAATAATTTTTTTTTCTTCATAACACGTAATTTAACAAAGTTTAAGTATAAAAAAAATGATAGAATGCGTGTAAATAAGTTACGATGGTTTGGACATGTTGAGCGAATGCAAGATGACTTAAGGACGGCCGCGTGTTGAGTAAGAGAAATCGGCGAACATGTATGAGAAACTGGATGAATGTGGAGGAAGCGAAAGAAGTTTGTAAGGATAGATCTATATGGCGTTCCGTTCTCTCTGCCTACCCCTCCTGGGACACGGGGTGAGGTTATAGATAGATAGATTATAAAAAAAAACAACAAATAAAACAAAAATATTAATCTAGTATGTAGCATTTCCAATGTAGTGAAGAAATTACACTGCCTCACTAGATTTATATGTTCTGAGACAGTGGAAAATATAAATAAATATGTAAGCATAAACAAATAAATGAATAGGCAAATGTATAAAATACAACATCCTGAACATTGTGAAGACGACAAAAACAAACAATAGTTTAAGAATAAAATACAAAAACGAATCAAATTGCAATATTTATAAAATAAGTTATATCAAGTAATTATATTTTGTTAGAATAATTAAAATATTGGGAGTGTTTGTATAGAACGTCAATTAAATGTCAAGTAATATTTCAAGAATAAAAATGCAATGTTATGTAGGTGTATTATTATTATTTATCTATTTTCATTCATGTTACAAAAAAACAGTTATGACAAAGTTAATAATAGGTACCTACATAATCGTGGTATAATAGCATAATAAATTATTGTACAACTAAATTATTTAACAATAAATTATTATGCCTAAATTATTTATTAAATTACTAAATTATTAAACAATAAATTTTCATGTAATGTTAATAAACATTGTTGTTAGCACATAATTATACCTACAATACGTCTCCATATGGTGCCTACCTGTCCGTTGACATACACCATTCTACCTACCCATTCAAACCGGCATACAATCGTGTTAACTCGCTTCATCTGCCATACACTACCGCCAACCCGTTGAGGTTTTTCAAAGCTTTACTAGCGCCACTACACGCTGAATAGACAAAGCAAAAACTTTACTAGCGCCACCACAAGCTGAATAGGCAAAGCATTCTGGGGTGTTGAAGTATATATTAACCCTTTTTTCAATAGTTGTCTTTATTATTTAATAGAAAAAGCCGAATAAAGTTTTATAAAAATTTCAACAGATGTCATCACACATTGCTTTTAAAACATTTCTAAACAGTAGTTGTTAAAATCTATACATGTAAATGTAACTACTTGCTACTGTGTCTTTCCTATTATGCTGTCTTGCACGGCCTATGTACTCGAGAAAGCCATAAAAGTACACTATAAATATATAAAAAAAATCAATGTCCTTCAAGCTTTCCCGGCAGTTTTTTTCTTTAAATTTATAATCTATACAGTAAAGGTTGATATATTAACAATCTAAAATATTTTTTTTAATATTTATGTATAAGACAAAAAAAAAACCCAACAAAATATGTATAGTAAAATTTATTTTTAAAATATGCTAACGCATTTTACACTTATTTTCAGATTTACTTACAAAATATTTCGCAGCACAAAACATTGTTGAGCGTACACAACATATTCGTAAGAAACCCAAAAGTTTGAAGAAATAAATAAAGGTAATACTATTACATACTAAATATTAACACTTTATAAATAATTAATATACACAGATGTTTCCCCCTCTGACGTCAAATTTGTACAATAATCATTGCTGGGGGTAAATTGTTTTTTGTAAGTCTTTTATTTTGTTGAGTATCTTTGTGTTGTTTATACACTCCTAAAACCTTCCAGTTATTTGTGCTATCCAATCGAGATAGTGAGCTACTTTCACATAGACTCCTGGCACATTCGCTTGACCGCATCCAATTCCCCATGATACAACTCCCACAAGATGCCATCTGCCTCCTCTTTCGCAAACCATTGGACCACCTCCATCACCCTTGCAGGCGTCCTTTCCTTCTTCTCCTCCGGCACAGATGAATCCAGGATTCAACTGATACTGATATCCGAGTCTAGTTTGTCTAAGTTGGGCCTCGCATTGGTGATGACCGATAACAGGAACGTCAACTTCTTTTAAAATATTTTGGTATTTACCGAAATCACCGAATGCATCTTTACCCCATCCAGTTGTCCAGCAGCGTGATCCTGTGAAGTCTGTGAATTTGTCTGGAAGACATGCAGGGCTAATGTGTGGTTGTTTGGTCCAGTCTACTGGGCGATCCAATTTCAGAATGGCAAGATCATTATCTAAAGTTCCAGCATAGTATTGTGGGTGGACGTGTACTGAGATGACATCTCTTTCAATGTACGGGAAGAATTCGACATCATGATTAACATCCCATTCGCCCAGGCGCACCCTCAAGTCGAATCCACTGTATCTATAAGGTAAATGAACAAATTAATAGGTTTTCTTTTTTTTACTGTATGTTACACCATTACAGAAAAATAATAAGTGAAATGTAATGTTAAGAAAATATTGCAAATACACACGTTTTGACGCAATGTGCTGCCGTGACAATATGCAAGCCATCAATAAGCGATCCTCCACACACGTAAACAGATTCCTTAGGGTCTTTCTTTAAAATAGCAGCTTGCCAAGGGTATTCACCGAATTCGCTGTCACCATCCACATATGATGGGTTTTTGATACGGCCGTTGATTCCATTGGAATGTCTGACTCCACATTGACCTCTGTTGTTTGGAGCAGGGATCTGAGGTTTATAAGGTCTTTTGCAACATACATGTCGTGGCCCACATTGTTGTTGTTGACCCAAAAATGCTTGACGCTGAAAGAATTAATTGAAAATTGAACATTTCCATATTTAAAATCTGAACAGTAAATACCACCAGTTATGAGACAGCTTAAAAAATTATGCATATATAAAATGTGTGATGAAATTAGTGAAGAAGTGAATGAAGGATATAGAATGAGATATGACAGGTAGATAAAAATATAATAATGTTTACGTTGTGATCAGCCAAAGTGATTTAGTTTAGGCGGATAAGGCATGCATTATAGAAGGAGATACATTATTTATATTTATCAGGCCTTTATACATGTCGATATATTATTATTTAATTGAATTTACAAATACTTTTAACGACTTGACTTGATTATCGTAATGATTTTGTTATTTATAATGTATGTTAGAATGTTCATATCGATACAGATTACCTTCATGACTACATTTCTGGGTTGAGTATCATCGTTTAAAGTTTCATTTGCGGGAATTCCTTCATCAGTTTGTAATGTTTCGCGCCTACGGCGGCTTGTTGGGAATTTAACATTTCGACCACCTTGAGCTTGGCCTGGTGCAGGTGCGGGAACGTTTTGCACGGAGTAACTGTTGTAGTTTTGAGCGTAATTATTTTGGTTATTTGAGGCTTTATTATTTGCGTCATTTGACGATCTACCATAAAATTCCCCACCACCGAATGAACCGAAATCATTGGCTTCGTTAGTATAAGGTCCCGAATAATCTATTTCGGGTTCTTCATCATCAATATCGGCAACCCTGAAACCACCTGGTCCAGAATATGGATAACCTTCAGGACCAGAGCCATAATATGGTGGAATATGTGGTGGTTTGTGAGATATATAATGTGGTGGTGGACCATGATATATTGGAGGACGACTGTGGTGTACAGGAGGACCATGGTGGTAATTAGGAGGACGTGGTACTCCATGGTGGTAATGTTCATGGATATTAACAGGATGCCCACCGTATCCTCCGTAGCCTCCATGACCTCCATACCCTCCAAAGAGAAGTTCTTTTTTGTGAGCGAATATTGAACCCAATTTATGAATAAAATTTCCATTTGGAGTAACGTGCAAGTTGACTAATGGTTTTACAACCTTTTCTCCGTAATCGTTTTTTGTGACTTGTACTGAAACTAATGGATCAACAGAAACTAAACCTAAATTAAGACCCCCGCCCCCAATGGAGGATCCATAAGGATTAACAACAGGATTAGGACCGAAAGGATTCAAGGGATAGCCGCCGTAGCCGGAATTTGGTAGTCCAAATGAAACTCCAAAGGTGGGCTGGACCTTTTGACCAAGAATGCCTCGACTATCGTTGTCATCAGAGCCGCGTTGGCGCTGAAGAAATTTGGAATTATCAGTGATATGAAAATTTTAGGTAGAATAATTATTTGACATATTGTAGGTAAATTGGGAAACCTAATAAATTCTGTTAAAGTTAATGCTGTAAGTGACAAACTGCAATCAATAATAGTGTGTAACGTTTAGTTTTTTATTCGCGTTAAACTTTAGAAGGCATCGCATGGTTTAGTAACCAGAGAAGTGGTAAGGTTTTAGTTTTCATATTTATGTACAAGTAGTTAGTTATAATATGGTAAATTAATGAAATTTGGTACTCTTTGTCATCAAAGTTTGTTAGATAAAAGCAAAATGTTAAAAAAGAGGAGTTGAATTATTAAATATACATTTTTTATTCATCTGCATTATTGGAAATAGTTAGTATTTCTGAATAGAAATCTGTAAATGTCGATATTATTAGTGTTAAAACGTTAATTTAGAAGAATATTTAACCTTTTTTGATTAGTATGGAAAGTATAATATGTTACGAGTATGTAGAACCGTTTATGAAGCCATTTTTTTGTTAAGAAATTTGAATGGTAAAAGGAAGAAATGTTGGGAATTAATTATTAAAAAATAAATTCTTACCGGTTCAATATTTTTGCTTGCAGATTCACTAGCTTTGTCATTAGTTTCCCTCTTAGAAATTTTCTTTATATCGTCTTTTTCAGCTGTGGTTGTATTTTTATTATCTCCAGCATCCTTTGCTATTCTTACAACAGTCATTGTACCATTTCCATCTGTAACAACAACTTTTTCTTCTGGAAGCGCATCAATGTCTTTGTCGATATTTCTAGGATCTATTGGTAGGAAAAGATCATCTTTGCGTCCGATAATATCTTGACTAGGACACTGGTCATACGGAACACATACGCAGTCATAATTTTCAAATCTGTTGAGTTGCTGTTGTTGACCATTGTATCCAAATTGACTACTGTATTGGTTAGATCCTGCGTAATTTGGTCCCCCTCCCAATAAGTTATTGTTAGCTATACCAGTATTCAGTTCCTTCTTATAAAAATTGTTGGAATTTCCATATGATCCTACTGTTGATCCAAAAGTACTGAGACCACCGTTTGATGTGTATTCTTTGTTTGGAGCATATCCTAAATTGTATACTCCAGCTGGATTTTGACCGCTTGTGCTGGATGCTTTATAAACGTTAGAAGAGTAGCTGCCTTGGGTATTTTCATAAACAGGTTTTACTGAATTATAGAGGCCACCGGATGATCCAAATCCGCTATTCATTGGAGAGAAACCACCACTAGCGTAATTATTTTCCGTTTGGAGCCCCGAGTTAAATCCTGAATTTAAACCTGATTGATAGCCATTACCAGCGTTGATAACTGTTCCTGTTTTGTACTCATCTGTGATACTTGATGAGTGCAAATGATTTCCAGTGCCAATAGGAACTGGGTTGTTTACAATAACAGTAGGTTTTTTGGAATCTCCTTCACCGTGATGGTAATGGTGATGAATATGTTGAACTTGACTTTCACTCACTAACAAATTCTTGTTGTCTTTGATAGCATGTTTATTTGGCCTTTCAAAATCATAAGGATGTTCAATTTCAAGTGATGCTCCTACAGGCTTAGAGAAATATGAAGGCCCAGATGGACCCTCTAATCCACTGGTGAAAGAGTTCAGAGAACTTGAAGCATAACTTCCTTGTTGTGAAATGAATGGACCAGGAGGACCATATTTAGACGATGAAGGAAAACCAGGCCTTGGTGGTCCTCCATATCCTACCTTCCTTGGAGGAACTGGTGGTCTGGGATAAATAGGTTTAGAGGCTCCATATGCTCTTGGTGGACCTCTTATTGGGATGGACGGAATAGGTTGTCCGACTGGCTTAATGTCAACAGGCTGGGCATAAATTAAATCTTCTGGGGACACGTATCTCTTCGAGTCGTACGAGCCATCGTCACACTAAAAATAAAATAAAACCATTTTAACATCGTCACGACTCAGTCGCATCAAAAAAAAAATGTTCATAATTATCTATCAATAACCAACCTGCATGAGACCAAGGCTGCAAAGACGTCCTTTAATGAGATTTCTGGCTTGCATATCATCTCCTGAATCTAATGCTTTTTTAACATTTGGATCAGCATAGACATCATCTAAACCTTCTATGTTCCTTCCATGTCTGCTAGATACAAGTATATTATCGATAAATTCTTCAGCTTCTGTAGAATTGATACTGGGTGCGTCGGAATAGAAAGACGTTTCTTCGGCGACATATTCTTCGACTGGTAAACTTGGTGCAGCCACCAAATCTGGTTTTTCTTGCCATGACCATCCTTTTTGTTCGTTTTCAGCGGCATTAACTAATCCTAGCGATAAGGCTAGGCAAAATATGCCTATCCGTGATATTGAGTGTACAATCTGAAACAAAAAAGAACAGATTTAATATTCTAAATTCAAAATAACTTTTAGGCAAAAATTATAGGCAAATAATGAATAATTCTTTCAATAATTTGGAGAAATAGTCATTTTCGTCGACCAAGATTGTTTATTAACAATGAATATTTTTATGACTTGTTACATGAAATTGACTTTCATCATAGTTGTCGGTTGGTACATAAGTAATTTATCCGCTTGCGTATGTATTGTGAGTGTGTAATATCGATGTTTTAATAATATTATTACGTATAACTTAGTGACACATAACACAATGTAACTATGTACACACAATATAATGTCGTATGCTGTATTATGGCTTATTCTATATTCAGCTGGTTGTGTAAGTATTGAAAGCTGAATATCAATAGTATATAATTGTAACAAGTATTTTGCAACAATTCCTACGTGGGTTTTGCAAATATATTCACAAATCTATTTGACAGAACTATATTGTAGTACTAACTAATCTTCAAAGATTTGTAATCCAAGCCGAAGATTGATAGTTTTGTATTGGAAATAAATAATTATATACCATCAAACTGAACTGTATCTATTTTTAAGTGTCTCAAAAATATTCAAACAAAAATATTATCATTATTATAGAAATAAAATTATACTTTTAATCATGAACTAGATTTTATTTTGGGGGTAATATTTATTTATTTTATTCTTCACTGTACATTGGTTACAATATTACAAATCAAAACAAAGTATCATAAAAATATCAGTTATATAATTCAATGTACAGAGGGCGAGATTATAGCTAAAGTGCGATGTCTTCCAACTAACCCGGGACTAATATGAGCTTGTCTCAATACTATACACATCTATTGGACCGAATGAAGTAGTTTTATTTTAATAATTTGTATAGGTAAGTATATTACTTTTACACTTTTATCAAAATATCAATAATGAAGCATATGTTTCATGAGCGTTATACTTTATAGTGATTATTTTGTAATAACCTAACCTAATATAACACATAAAAAATGTTTTAATGGTGGCATCTATTTATTTGTGCCCTATTCAATACTTGTGCTGTATAAAAATGGCAACGCAATCTTTCTATTTAGACATTTTTATTTGTTTTAATATTTTTGATTTATGCGTAAAATTTATATCAAATTTAATAAGAAATGAACTGATAATTCGAAAACAATACTTTGCATTTAAATCATAATAGCTCAGTGAAGGCTGTAAATATTTGTCATTTTACCTTCACCTACAAATTTGGTAACGTTATTACATATATTGTAATATTTAATGCTAAGAACGAATTAAATAACACATAGTTTTGCCATAATGTATATAATGTGTATATTCGCATAATATTTATTTATTTACTCGGAAATCACGTGGGATGTGAAGTTTTACTTTTAAGATAAATATGGCTACGTTGCCTTGCACAATATCACCATTTGCAAAATGAAATTGGTTTATCGTTTGATTACATTGCAATAAATGTCAAATATACATAGTAATTGAGTGTTTTAAACAATATTTAGCGCCTTAATCACAGTGTCTTTTCTCTAGCCATCCTTTTAGAGCTTTATGATCCTACGAATAAGGATGTGCGTTTTTTGACGTTGTTTTTAATTGAATTACGAAATCTACCAGACGCAAACGTTACAGCAGGACTAATCTTGACACAATCTAAATATAATCTTATGTTATCTAGTCTTAATATTAATCATACGACGCGTGAAGGGACTATAATAAAAAATACAGCACTACCGCTACTGTAAGATTGGAATGCACGTATTTTTGACTAGTAGTCATTTTGTCTGTCGTATGATTAAGATTAAGATCGTATTTAGATTTTGTTAAGAGTAACCCTACAGATACTATATGCTCAATTGACGCGAAAACGCTCTGAATGCAGAAGGATGATTTCTGTGGTCTCGGAATTTGAATGATTTATTGACCAGACATGATTATTTTATATTTCTCATAAGTATATCCTAGAAACTGTTTAAAACAATTTATATACAGCAATGGAAATATATAGATATATTTATAAAGTAAATACGTGTTTGTCTTATACACTGCCTCAGAACAGACTCAAGTCTAGTGAGGCAGTAAATTCCATTTTTCTATTGTCAAAAGAATGTGTTTAAGATATGATGTTTAGTTAGTAGAAATTTTTTTTTTGTAGTAGTTAGTTGTTTTATTGTTATATTTATGGAAAAAAAAAACATATTTTCTTTGAATCTAAGTACCCGTTGGCTTTTTTATAGTATACGAGCACATTTATTTAATTAAAATATTTCACTTATTACTTTATAACACAAATTATCTATTTCAGTCCTCCTCTAGTATATATTTAAACAGTAAAGATAGTGAATAAGTTTTGACATTACCGAAAATCGCGTCACATGGCGAAAATATATTGTTTCAATCTCAGTTATATAATTATGAGAAAATCGAATGTGTTTATTTTTTACTGCTAAAATCAGCAGACCTACTTTACTTACACGAGGTTGCGGTTCGTTGCCTGATTGGTCATGGAGTTTTTTTTAAATAAATAGTTCATGAATAAGGCTGTTATTCATTCTTAATAAATGACGGTCCTGATTGACTGTTTAAGAAATTGCTCCACAGCAATAATACTACTAGCTAGACAGACACCTTTTATGTATGTACAGAAACTTTTATGACATATTTCGTAACATTGTTCGTAGGTATGCGTTATTTTTACTGATGATTCTTCTAGGAAAAAAACTAAATAATTTGAACGACCTGAATGCATAGTACCTACGTACCTAGACGATTTTGTTTACGTAGGTACTCAAACAGTCATACAATAACTGGGTATTTGGTACTTCTTGTACGTATTTACTATGGTTCGTTATGCAACCATCAGTTTTGTGCAGCATTGTACCGGCAGTTGCATCACTTGAGAGTTATTGAAGACCATAGTTCACGCGAGATGTTTTTGAAATAAATACATTTCTCTGTCTCGAGTATTTGAATACAACTTATGCGAAGATTTATTCTAATAAAAATGAACTTACTTAAATGCTTGAATATTTTTGAAATATTTCTCGGAAACCAAATTAATGTCATAACCGTTCAATGTTTCATTGACAATATTATGATTGTAGTTTAATATTAGTTTCTGTATACAATTGATATATGTCATTTGTCACATTAATGTAATGTCTTGAAAAACTATAATAGAAATGGAATAGTAATGAATGTATTTCTAATAACTTTTGTTTAAATATCTTAACCTCTTATCCGTATCTATATTAATATTTTTTTTTCACACATCTATCTGTGTATAGAGCGAAATAAAACCAATTTCAAGTAACTTTTTTAAATGCATTTTGAACAATATCACAGTACAACAGAAATAAGCGATCAATAATCTTATATCGCGATATGTGTTAAGTCACTATAGAAATTACATAACTTGGACACTGTCGATGTTTAAACTACATTAGTCATCTACGGATATACACTAAAATCTCGTTATTATGTATTCGGACGACTATATGTTGTGCACATATTATTATTGTAGTGCGGATGCAGTAATCTCAACGACAGAGTAACAACAAAACCGTAATAATAATATTATATACCTAGTATAGAGATTGATAGAGGTACCCACGCAAGTAGCAGTTTCTCCGTTTTGTGATGAAAGTGAAAGTGTTCGTGACCGTGGAGGCTTAGCTTGAAGAAAGAGTGACTTCATAATACTACGAGATATAGGTATCATACTTTGTATATATAATATTAATAATTATATTAAAGCGTTGCAGCCTCTCTGAATTACTGTATTGTATTTATTTATGTAGTAAAATGATATTCGATAATAATTATGTATTTTGTATTATGTGCTACGCTACGTAATAATATATTTACAATATAATGCGTTATGATATATTTTTAAATTATATGCAGTATGTACATTGATAATAATTATTGTATCACACAGTAATCCACCTACTCACACTATTGTCTTTTTTTATTATATGCATTATGTAAATCGAAAGCTTTTAAGAAATTGAAATACGAATACCCCTATGCATTAGTGCAGTAAGAGAATTATAAGAAGTTCAATTCAATTCGATTTTCGTGTAGGTATTCATGTAAGTATTTTTTTGTTGTTGCAAAAAACATAATAAACATTTTTGATTTGGTGATGGGGATGTGCTACCAACCCAGAATATCTTATGTTTTATGGATGTATGGGAGAACAACATGTAGGTACATATTATATATAAAAATTACATATCTACAGTTAGTCTACAATTTTTAGGAGATATCGTGATAGTAGGTACATACATACGAACTATAGTATAATGTGCTTAATATAATGGAGCGTATTTGGCGTGTGTATTGTGAGTAAAGTAAGTCTCTTTCTCTTTGTATTTGTCTATGGTTTATGACGTCATGGGTGACTTGTTTCTTTAATTCGTCGACAAAGTCTCTACATTCAATTATTTTTCCATTGTTCCTCCGTCGCTGTATAAGTTTTATTTCCCTTTGAAATGTATAAATTGTAGCTCAAAGCAATATAAATAATATCTCAAATGTTTGTGATAGATGAACTTTCCTTAGTTTTCACTATTCTTGTCTGATCCCAATAGAAAAATACTTGCTTATTGTAAATGATAATAGCCACATTGATATTATTCAACTCAATTCAACTGTTTCAATTTTAAATGCATTGTTTACTTCATGAATATGCGAATTTATTCATATATTTAAGATTTTTTTTTATCTTTTGTACATCATTATAATTATATATTTACTAAACACTATGTTTTCAAATACTTGTTTCAGAAATTGTCATCAAAGATAAATATATAATTATTTTTAAACAATAAGCTTGCAGATGATTAATTTATTTTAAAGAAAGGTTATATGAAAAAAGTTAAAATAAAATCTTAAAGTTATGTTATTTATCTCTCTCTCTGGTTTCAATCGTGGGATTGGTTTGCAGCAATTATCTCTTTAATTCTTCTCCTCCACTCCTCCCTGTCTTGTGCGGTTCTTTTGAATTCTGCATATGATGAGCAGCGCATGTCCACCAGCAGGTCCTCCAGGTACTCTCGGCGTGGGCGTCCCCTAGAGTTTGTCCCCTCGGTCATACCCTCCATTACGGCATGCAAGAGGCCTTCTTGTCGTATTACATGGCCGATCCACCTTGCACGCCTTTCTGACAAAATCTTGAGCAGGTGCCTTTCTCCTTCGATTCTTTGAAGAATTTCTTCGTTTGTGATATTATTTATAACTGAAGAGTAATTTAGGTTACACTCGATTCTTGATAACTTGTACAAAGTTTTCATAGTATGAAATTCTATTTTTTGATGAGATAATTTACAGTGACACTAAGTATCTATCTATCTAAATCATCACGGTGTCTCCAATGAATGGGACAGCCAGCGGGCAAACTACCTACATGTATTGTACATGCAAGTCTTTCTCTAAGTGCCAATAAAAGTAAAGACATTCAAGATGTTAAATGTCTTAAGCACTTATGAGATACGTTTGTGCTAAGTAATAAGATTTAATGGAATATAAAAAAAGACTCTATTTTGTGACACCTCTAAAATAGGTTTTTAACCTGATTTGAAGTGATTAAAGAAAATGCATGGCTCATTACAATTTATAAATTGCACAAAATAATACTTTGTAGATAGTATTTAATTTCATATTCTTAATAGGTACATATTATTAAGTAGAACAATATGTCATAAAATATTTTATTTACCATTATTGATATGTAAGAAACTTAGCATTGTTTTAATGAATTTAATAAAAATTGCTTTCACAGCTGTCAAAGTTGTGATGAACAATATTCAGATGAGTATTCATCAAAATATTTTTTATTATCCTCAGAGTTGAGTATCAATTAAAAATGTACGTTTCAACACCTTGATTGTATTCACACTTTCATATATTTCTTACACCCCTTTGATCACAACACAACTATCGAAACTGGAAGTAAACAATATTATCAATAATTGATTCTACCATTTATGAAAATGTTGAAAACGTAATAATTTACTTAAGTACATTATATTCATATTATACAAAAGAAAGGAAAAGTTATACCGAGTGACTCATATGCTAATATTAAAATGAAGTGATTATTTGATTATGTAAATTCACTATAAAATATTTCTGTATTAACTATAATGAATGATTACATATTGGTTGTGCTGGAAAAATGTAGATTTTTTAAATTCATAGTACCAAAGTCAAAAAAGCGATTACAAAATTTCGTAATCTTTGATATAATTTTTTGAACTTTTAAGTGGGGGAGTGGAGGGGGGGATGGTGGCAGTTACCCTGCCTTTGACCTCCTTGGTACATCCTGATTTTCAAAAATTCAAATTTTGTTTTATAAAGATATAGTGTCCAAGAATATTAACATGAATTACTAGATTAAACAACAAAAGCTCTTTGTTTATACCAACATGCGATATCCCACAAAAGGAGTAGTCAGATGGCTCACTGCATGTAAGAAAGATAACAACATCCTCCTTGTACCATAAAATTGTATCCCAGAAATCAAAAGTTTGAGTCAAAATAAAAACGTTTTAATGTAAAAATTCGATCGAAATATGTAAGATGTTGCCACTGTAATAAGTTTGAATCTTAAACCTGGTATACTCGATATTACATCGAAATAAATAAAACAAGCGTTTTATTCTACTATTGATTTAATTTACGAGAGAGACGTCTTTCCTCTTATGAGGACATTGTCAATCCTCATAAGACGAAAGACGTCTCTCTCGTAAATTAAATCAATAGTAGAATAAAACGCTTGTTTTATTTATTTCGATATGGAATTCTACTACCTAAACACCGACACAGTGAATGAATCGATATTACATACTTAAAACATATTGCATATTGAGTCACTTTAATCGAATCATATCAATTATAATTAAGTATACTGGATTCATTAGACTGTAATTATTTGAATATATATGTGACAGCATTCATACATTTAAATATACACAAATAATACCTTTGTAGGCATGTATATTGCACATGAAAATAATTATATAATATGCGCTAGCACCTACTTTTCGATCGATAAAAAATACTCGAATATATGAATCATTTTGATCGAGACAGAAAGCGAGAATAAATACGCATGCACGTTCGGGTATTATGAATTGAAGAAATTCTTTATGCAGTATCGCTATGTAGATAATTGTGTAAAATTATATAATAAACAGTAAATTTATTTTGTTCCAATACTGAAATTATTTAAAATAATATGCAATATTGAAAACAAATCGCAAAAAAAACTAATTTTTGTGGATTGCTTTTATACAAACCTTTAGATTTTGTTGATGAATAGTAAAAACTTAAATTATTTTTCTTTTATATCAATCATTGTGATTTTTTTTTATAAATACTTTGTTATATAGATTATTTTATTTTATATGTAATTAAAATTTGATTATCGTATAACATACAACGTAATATAAAATATCTATCTATACCATCACGGCGTTTCCCGGTATCCAGCAGAAAACTGCATTGAAATTAAATAAACAAAAAAAAATAACAAAACAAACAACACAAAAGTTTATAATAAATCAAAAAAGCTCACCATTTTGAATACTCCTTTAAAATTTTGATTATGTATCACTCAATAAAACAACAATAAAAAAAAACACTTTCTTCACTTCAATAATAAAAACATTCACTCGTGTACAAAAGTTCGATGCAAGATGAAAACTGGATGATGTACTTCGTTGCAAATGTCTTTATAGAAAATGAAACGATTATTTCCCCTACCAACTTAATATACAAATCTCACACGATCCCTCTCTTAAAATATATTATTCACTGAGGTATTACAGATTATCTTTGGTACTTTCTTTCCGTCTTGTCTCTTCGATGTTTATGTTATGAATGATGTAGGAATATTCTGTTGCACTGTTTTATACAACATTGCAATGAGGATGTATTTGATTAGAGTTTCGCAACGCAATATCCAATAAAAGGGACCATGGTCAAATGAGCTGCTTTAAAAATTTCATGGGATTTCCAAAGATTTAACATCAAGAACGATAGTATGTTTCGAATTAATTATTATGAATATTTTTTGCACCCATAAAGTTCTATCTTGAGTGTAACTGTACTGTTTTATCGTTTTTTTATATATTTATTTATTTCCTATGAATGTTCCTTTGATTTTAGTTTTATTACCCGGTCGGTTGGAAGACATCGCATTCTAGCGATAAACTCGCTCTCTGTACATAGAATAACTGATATTTTTATGAAGTTTTGTATTGATTTGAAATAATGTAACCAATGTACAGTGAAGAATAAATTAAATTAATAATAAAACAAAAGTTTGAAGCCATTAAATGCCTTAAGAATGTAGTTAGTAGATACGTGAATTATGGAGTTAATTAACACCCCTTTTTACCAAAAACTTATGCCTAGCTAGTCTAGCTACATAGCATGGGTAAACTTATTTGGATATATTGTAAAATTAAACTAAAAAATCAATTTAGATTATAAAAAAGTATAAATAAATAAAAAAAAAACAGTCAACTTTCACTTAATTGATTTATTGAAATTAGAAGCTTTTTTTGACATTAATATATATAAGTAATTAAAAAATCAACTTATCACCGATGTACCTAAGTAATAAAAAAAAATCAACTTATCGTTGATTCTTAGTGAAAATTCATAACAAGAACAATAATAATTGAATAATTTGGTTAGTTGGAAGAGATCACGCCTTTGCGAAAAACTTGCCATCTGTATATTGATTATATCTAATTTGAATGCAATTTTATATAAAATTAAATTACTGTATATAAAATTAAGAATGTTTAATTTTTATATCAAAAAATATTGGATACACAATTTATCTAACTTATTTATTTACGAATCTACGAATAATCAAAATTATGTGGAAACAACATAGCTAAATATTTGAAATAACATATTCAAAGAAAGACCATAATTATTCAATCCTATTTTCAATATCAAATCAAAAGACGAATCCGGAGCGTGTGACTGTGGCGCAGCACAGACCATGCCACACTTGTTGGAGTGTCCATTGTGCCCTGTCACTTGCACTATGGAGGATATTTTTGACGCATCTCCACCTGCTGTGCGTTTTGCACAGTGCTGAGGCCTGAGTCAATAACATACTTTCGCGTCACGTTCCCGCTCCGTTAGCGTTCGGGTGCAGACGATGTTGCAAGCAAGTGTCAATTTCGTTGCTAAGATACGAAAATTAACACTTTGGCGCACCATCGTCTGCACCCGAACGCTAGCGGAGCGGGAACGTGACGCGATAGTGTGTTGTTGACTCAGGCCTCTGGAGATCAGCTTGATTGATTTTTCTGGGTTACGACACGATAAATAAATAAATAATATCAAATTGTAGCGAAACATTTGGTTAAGTAATTCATACAGCTTTTTGAAAAAGAATTTTGTAATATGTAAGTATACCTATCATTTTGCTTTTTCATGAAAATTTAACAACTTCCAAAAATACATTATCCCTAAATAAAGACATTATATTTCTTAAATTCAGCGATAAGCTCTGCCACCCATCCTAAATGTCTTAGTTTTGTGTTGACACGGAGGGTACAGTTTGCATGTTCATTTCATGCAGCTGATCTACTGGCTAATCAAATTGTGTGATACTCGTTGTATAGTAGTAGTTATTCCTAAATTACAGGAATATCAAAAACAAGGTTACGTCATGGCTAAAATGCTGGTGCACAATACCATTCTGGTACCGTCACTTACGTATGCAAGCGAGACATGGACGTGGCTGAAGAAGGACAAAAGTGGAATAAATGCAGTGGAGATGCGATCGTTGAGAAGAATGATGGGTAAAACGCTGCGTGATAGTGAAGAATGAGGATATTAGAAGAATGAGCGGATGCAAGAAGAGTGTTGTGGACAGAATGCGCGTGAATAAACTACGGTAGTTTGGACATGTTGAACGAATGAACGAAGTAAAAATGACAAAGAGGATATGCTTGTCTGAAAGAAAGGGTGTGAGGAAGCGCGGACGTCCGAGAACCACGTGGCTTGATCACGTGGATCAAATTCTCAAGGACGACCGCGTGTTGAGTAAGAGGAATCGACGTGCGTGTATGAGAAACTGTATGAATGTGGAGGAAGCGAAGGAAGTGTGTAAAGATAGATCTGTTTGGCGTTCCGTTCTCTTTGCCTACCCCACTTGGGATACGGCGTGAGGGTATAGTATAGTATAGTATAGTTACGTCATTTACATAATAAATATCTATTTACAAAATTACGTGTTTTTATAATATAAAAGAAAATCCATTGTCTTTTTTCTGGACATTATCAAATTGTATGAGAAAGTTAATGTAGTAAGATGTCCATATGAAATGTTTGTTATCACAAAAAATACGCATGTTGAGTAAATACCAAGTCATTCATTAATGGATAAGTGATGTCAGCACACGTAAATGCTATGACACTACATTACAACTCTAGTAAATATTTTGCAATATACATTGTATGAATGAATTTGACAAGAATACGAGTTATAATATGCAATTCATCTACGAGTATTCGCTACATGGTATTTATCTTTCATTACTGTTATCGTTTTTCCAAAAGACAATAGTGATTACAATGCTAAAGAAAGTAAAAACAATTTCCTTTACATGAAAACAAAAGTTATAATTGTACCTATATCCATTTCACTTATTTGCATATTATACTCATATGATACAATTTCATGGAGTCTTCAGAATATAACTGGTTTTCCACTTCGAGTATCCTATAAAAAGCAGATATCAGTAAAATAATAACATATTTTTCTTTCCTTAATGTGATAATCTATTTATTTCTGATAACTTCATCACGTATAAGACATTTATCATTTGATTGAATATATTTGATTCGTATGCTCTTCTTCTTCAAATGCCTTGTCAGGTCTCCACAACGTTGACGATCATCTCGGCGAACCTGTCCCTTTCCTGTCCCACTCGGAACAGCTCCTCTGCACGTGGATGCTGGTCCACTACTTTATGTTTCGCAGCCAGGACATCTGTCTCGTACCGGATCCTGACGTCCCTCAATATCCCCCTTCAACATTAGTTGGAGAAGGTGGTATTTTTCACCATGTAGTATATGACCCAAAAGTGAAACCTTCCGAAGCTTGATAGTTGACAACATTTCTCTGTCAACTTTAGCTCGCTTTAGGACTGATTGGTATTGGTAACCATGTTTGTCCAGGGAATTCGAAGCATTTAGCGATAGAGCTATGCTTCCAGTCTGTTCATTTAGGTAACTTTATTGATTAGCTACCCTTGGTAAATAAAAAAGTTTTATATATCTAACCAAATGTGATAATTTTTGTTGTAAGCGATCTTCCTTTATAAATTTAGGATAACTGCAAACGGACTCTTACCAAGTTTTCAACGTAAAAGAGCTTAAACATTATAGAAAATCAATACTTAAAATTCAAAATTTAGTATTTTTTGTATAATTTTCGACATGGTTCTTTGCCATATTCTTTTAATAATTCCCACATTCAGAAGTATTTTTCTATTTTCCAATATTAACCATAGATAACACGATTAATTTCACGTTACTTAGTAAATAATTATTGTTATTTTATAGTGGGTGTCGACATGAAAACGTTGAATTAAATTCTAACGTAAAATCCCGAAGGTCTTGCTTAATATTTTGATTTAAGGTTAAAAAATAATGTTTATAATAACAATACTTGCTACTCATATTTCCCGGCGCTATTCAGGTCGTGTCTCGGAAAAACCAAAATTTACTAACATCGGACAGTTGCAAGTTAAAGTTGTTATTGCATTCTAGTACTTATACTAATATGTAGATAACTATTGCGTATTTCTATATAAAATAGCTTTTAATTTAGTGTTGTATAAGTCGTAGGAACAGTGAAAAGAGATATCGCTATTTTTCTTTAATATGTAGAATACACCAAAATTAGAGGTTAGATAAATATATAATTTTAAACAATGGATAACATTTGTGTGAATTTACGATAAACAACTTTAAAAAGCAAGATAAGGAATCTCTAAAGACGTTTTTATCTTAATTTGTACCTAAATGACTTTGATGTAAAAATGTTCGTACGTCAACTTTTGCACATATTTAGCTTTAATGTTCAAACGATATGCTAACATCGCATTTTTAAACAAATTAATTTTAGTTTGTTTTCACTTTTTACTCTGCAGCTATTAAAAATAACAGTGAAGAATTACCAACTGTTATTTTGCTGTTCACTAGACGTGGTGTCAATAACATTGGTTAACATAAGAAGTTTTTTTTTTATATTAATAAGCATTTTGTATAAAGGAGAGTTTTATTTGTATAGCATGACGTTTGCAATAAATGTAAATAACTTTACTCTTATTGCTCAGAACCCATTCTTATAGAGTTTGTTTACGTTGCTCAATTTCAACTAATTCAAACTTTACTATCGAATGACTACAGAATGAGTCGAATTTAATATTTTTTTTAAAATTACAATTAAAACTGCTTAACTCTAGCATAACTATTGAAAAACACATTATTTTAGACCCAATTGATACCTTTTATTAAATATTTCAGGAAATATCTCAAACTTTTCGATACAAGATATTTGATTTCGTACATTCACCACCAATGAGATTCATCGATAGATATTGTTCTTGTTTTTCACGGTGCAAAGGAGATAATTTTCACGGCATAATCTTATAAAAAGTTTGTCTAGTTTCATATTTTTTTCTAAAAATATTCACGTCGGTAGCAAGCATACACAAAGAAAGATTCAATTTTCTTTGTACCACAATATTCTCTCGGGAAAATATAATGAGAAATTAAGCTAATTTTTTACCATGATTTCTCAGTAATTTTCATCACCCCCAAAACATTTCCAGTACTTACATTGATATCGTATTTTAATCAAATAACATTTATAATATTTTTTTCGTTCTATCTTAATGCGTACATTATGGCTTTCGTAACTAAAGGTTTTCCCAAACGGATCTAGAAAAAGGTAGATAGATAGTTAATAATACTAACAATCAAATCAATGAAAGTAGATGCGAGCAACAAATAACTGATAGCTATTTAATGATACCTAGATATAATAATAAATAACAGTTAATAATGCAATATACTTATACATACTTACATATTATTTAATATCACGTTATTTATATCAAATTGTTATGTAATCTTATAGATATTATATTATGATCTTATGTAATGTTATATACATATTATTATTATGTTCAGAGATGATGTCTAGCTGGTTTATTAGCTATAAGTATATAACTATATATTTGAACCGTCTTCAGTTATAACGGTATATTGACATGACTCATGATGATTTTCATTCTCGTTTCGATGACGGGAGTTATATCTATGTACTATCAGTGAGAATAAGAGTGATAGTTGTTAGAGTATACTAACTTATTTTTCTTTTGGTACCAATTAATTTTTTTATGAAATATTTTATTAAAGCTTAGTAGATATACATAAATATTGATATGAAATAATAAGAGCAGAGAGAAAGGGATTGAAAATTAACAAAAATGGCTTTGTTTATCAGATTCTTATACGTGTCTTCTATATTAAGTATCTATTATAACTATTTGTTAAGTTAACGAAGTGCATCTTTGTATATTTTGTGTTATGTATATCTCATATCTAACAACAAAATGCATTGCATAGATACTTGCTTTAACTGCGGTCATTGACCGCAAGAAGAGTTTTAGATGTTCAGAAATGTTAAACTTTGTAACTTACAACACAGAAGTAGATGCGTAAAGACTAAATAATTACGCAAAAATATGTCATTCTGAGTACCTATATACTTACTAATTTTTAGCATAAATATATCGATAGATACGATATAAATAAATCAATAGACATGACAAATATAAATCCATAGATTCTATTAAATATCATACAAATTAAAAACATTTTCAACAAACGTACAAGTGAATAAGTCATATAAGAAACACCATAAAGTAGGATAAACTTTAAAAATGTATGTAGTTTAATAGCATTTCTGATTTGTTGTTTTACATAGTTACTGCCTTTTTAAACCACTTCCTGCCGTTGTCGTTTTTGAAATTACAGATGATTCTCCACATTTACTTGAGTTTTTGGTGAACCATGCGTTGATCTCTTTTTGTTCGCATACGATACTGCTGAAAAATGAGAACTGTGCAGTATGCATTCAGCATACATTTATGACTACATAGTGGCGTTAAATTCAGGTACTGTTTTTAGTCTTGTATTCAGTAGAGAAGAGATAAAATTTTCATAACATAATAGAAGTAATTCGTTGGACTTAGTACGGAGGAATCACTTTTATTACGATTTTTGATAAGTAGCTTTATCAAATCGCAGACGCAGCAATGTATGCACAATGAGGTCGTCGATCTTTTACATCGAATCCGGATCCGTTTGTTGTTATATTACCACTAATATGTACTACGTCTTGTCTGCTAATATTACATATTATTACAATATCACTCACTCATTACTTTCATTACTTAACACTAGATCTAGGCTATTAATCGCATTATTGCAACTCTTTGATAAAAGCCTAGGCTATTCATTTTGTACATGGGAATGTTTTTAATTATTTTGAAAAGAAATTAAAATGAACTAAATATTATTATATTGTAATTCAATTAGTTAGGTACTTTATGAATTTACTTTAAAGCTTCCTCTTTCATCGGCAGGCAAATGTAAGTTTTAAGCTTAAGCACCAGTGAAATTACTATATATCAGTTCAATTTAATAATCTTCTTACAATAAGTTCAATTTAATAATCTTCTTATAATGAACTTTCACCAAGAACCGTCAGTAGATAAATTAAACTTTATTGAATTGATTTGCTGGAATGAAGGGGAAGCACGGCACAGTGCAAAAGCACGGCACAGTGTAAAAGCACGGCACAGTGCAAAGGCGATCACATTTCTGGTTCAGTTGCAAATTTTTTTATAGAAATTTCACACTCAAAGTTCGATAATACACTCTATTAGCGGAATTGAAATTGGACTACGTAGTTTAGTAGAACTAACGTTGATGAAACTCTGCTCGTTCTAGAATTGAATAACCACATTTTATAACAATAAAACCTAGAAAATGTTGAATTAATTTTTTATAGTTATTTACAGTTTCCTATTTTGCGAGGCTGGTGAGCGTAATATTAACTTTCATTAATTAATTTCTCAACTAGATAGTGATTTGTAATAAATTTGGACACATTGCAAAGAGCCGTATTATATTATTAATCAGCTTAAGACACTGGACATTGGAAGTTCTTCGCTGCTACGACTGGCACACTTATTATTTATTTATTATGTTGCATAATATCTACGTACATAAAACATAATATATTATAATCATTGATGTGTGTTATAAATAATGTTATAACGCTTGCATTATGGTTTTTCCAAATTAATTAGAACAGTGTCCATTTGTTCACGTGGCAACACGCATATATAAAGTACTTTGAGTAGTACTAAATGCAAGAATACTCATAAAGTAATGAGAAATAAAAATATGTTTTTTTTTTCACTATATCTATCATCAGCTCATCTTTTAAAAAAACCTTTCGAGAACACAGAGCAGAAACTATCCTTCTCCATTCAGAGCGTTTCTGAGCTAATCAAAACAGCTCTTCTTACGACGCTCTCAGCGCGCTGTCGTATCATGAAAATGCTGCATTGGGAAAGAGTAGCACCCGGGCCATCGGAACCATTGTGGATGAAAAAACAGTGCTCTTTTTGGGCAACTATCATTGGACATTCTCTTAACATGAGACAATCAGGGCTATCGACTCTCTTGTATTACTGAGACTACCGATCTTTGCTGAGTAAAAACTAACGTATTATTAGAAATTTAGTTATTTATCTGTGTATCCATGAGATATTGCATGTATGTGAATAAAGCGAAAAAAGTATGAAACTAAGGATATATTTATGGCATTTTGTTGTCTTTGCCTACCTCACCGGGGATACGACATAAGTTTGTAGGTGAACAGGTTTTTAAAAATAGTAAATATGTTTAAAATCATGATAAAATTTGTCGATTTTAACTATATTGAATTACTCGAAAATACAGGGATAGAAATAGTAAAAACAAAGAGTCACTCTTTTAAAATAGTTCGAATTGTTTAAACAAAATAACGCATTGTTTTTCCTGTTTACATTGTTTCATTGGTTTTCATGTTTTATGGTACGTGTTTTACCTTGTATGATTGAGTTGCACCTATCGATCGATTAATTGATTTGTGTTATTCATTTCTTCAAATAATAATATTTTATATTTAAAATAATAATATTTTTACTTGATTTTTTATTCTTAGAATAATTTTCAATAATTTCTAATTTCTTATTTTTCTTTTGAATCATTGGT
This sequence comes from Athripsodes cinereus, assembly GCA_947579605.1. Taxonomy (NCBI): domain Eukaryota; kingdom Metazoa; phylum Arthropoda; class Insecta; order Trichoptera; family Leptoceridae; genus Athripsodes; species Athripsodes cinereus. The sequence continues at coordinate 9,241,766 of OX388314.1, read as the reverse complement.
TACTTCTCTCAACCATAACCTTGTTACAACTCAATTAAGTTATATAACATTTCTCGCACGATGCAGGTCATAATAATTATTCTGTTTATTTATCGCAGTGAATGATTTCGGTGTAAATGTGAAGTAATAACGTTCAGGGGGGATCATGATGTTATTGTTATTTGTATTATTATGTATAACACTTTCTCCCGGAGACGGATGTCTGGTGGTTATTTACCTTGCTCCCTCCCCTGCAGATCAAGAAGAAAAAATCGCCTAAATCACTTCATATTGGTTGATATACAGCATAACTCAGAAAATACTTCAAAGCTGAATTTTAACCGAAAGACATTTTTTCAATGCTTAAAATTAGACTCAAACCTCTTTCTTCTTCTTTCTGTGCCATGTCAGGTCCCCCCGACATTGGCGATCACTCCGGCGAAAACCTCCCTGTCCAGAGGCCTGAGTCAATAACACACTTTCACGTCACGTTCCCGCTCCGTTAACGTTCGAGTATAGACGAAGTTGCAAGCAAGTGTCAATTTCGTTGCTAAGATACACAATAGTTACGAAAATTAACACTTTGGCACAACATCGTCTGCACCCGAACGCTAACGGAACGAAAACGTAACGCGAAAGTGTGTTATTGACTCAGACCTCTGTGCTGCCCTGAACAGGTCATCCACTGTCCGGATTCCGGTCCACTCCCTAATGTTGCGCAGCCAGGACATCTGCTTTCTGCCAACTCCCCATCTTCCCTCTATCTTGCCCTCCAATATAAGGCGGAGGAGACGATACTTCTCTCCACGCAGCACGTGACCCAAACCTCTTTTACAATTCTTTTTAAACCAATTCCAGCTCGTATTTGCCTTGCAGAGAATAATTAAATTACAATAATTAAAAATATATAATTTACTAATAAGTCATTCACCTTAAATATTTTATTTCTTATTGACATTTGAGGACATCTTATATGTTTATTAAATGCAGTTGGTCTACGGATACCCCAGTTGAAAGATATGCTGTGATGATATAGATTCTTTCTATTTCCGTTTAAATATAAACATTTTTTTTAAACGGAACATACAAAAAAAACCTTTTTAAGATCGAAAAAATTTACGTTTATTAAACATGCTACTATTTTTTAATCTAATGTTATACGAAGGGGAAACTATTTTCTTGCGGTTCTGTATATGTGTGGTTATGTGTGTAAACCCACAACCTTGCGAGTATGAACACTTTTGTTGTATAATACGTATCATTTTTTTACGCAAATATTATAATTATGTACAAACGTTAAAACGTAATATTACGTCTATATTTTGGTCCGCAGGTCGGATTGTGTGATGATAATGCGCTCTTACGAATCGGACCTGAGTAACGATGAACTTGCACTAATGTCATAATATTTGTGTTATGTGAGCGATGTTGTAATTATGAATATACGTCTATTTATTAAATAAGATGCATGTATGTCAGTTACTAGGAAACAAATTAATATTTTTCAACTAAGTTTAATGACATCCGTTTTCATTTAGTGGTGGAAGTATGATTAAAATTTTCGTAATGCGACTCGTTTCTTTTTATGTCACATTGCGTAAAATGTTATCGAATAGGAAAAATCTATTAACTTGGTTTGGTTGGATGGAATCGCACCTTTGCAATAAATTCGTCCTTTGTTTATTGATTGTATTTAATAACTATGAATCTATTTTTATACTAATTCGCTTGTAATATGTGCAATAAAGATTAAGTATATAAATTATGCAAAGCAAAAATGCACAATTTTTAACCCAAATTGTGATATTTTCGAATCAGGTATATTTGTAAAAATAAAATTTCTCTCTGCAATCAATGAAAAAATATTGTATACGATACACAAGGGAATAGGAACTTAACTTTATGAATGAAAATAAAAGAAATGTAATATTTTAAAGGATTTCTCTCAGGTAAACACTTTTCCCTATATTTAATAAATATAAGATCGATATATAAAATATCGTCCTAAAAAAAACAAATAAAGGAGAGGTAATGAGAGTAAATAAATATGTTATATTTGTTTACGCAGGTAAAATTGAGATATGTAAAGCTGTTTGTCGAATGTTTAGCTTTGAGCAAAAAGTTTAATATTTTCTATATTATTGTATGAGGCGAACAGAGATAGTAGAAGGTTTTAGTGCGTAGGTTCGAGAACACTTTCATACCTACTAAATACCAGCCTACTAGTGGTTGTATTATGATATTAATTGTTGTATCATCGATTACTCATTGTGACTCATATTCAATGATGAGATCAAAATACGTATAATCTCTATTAGATAGGAGAAATTTTACAGTGTTTTGATTTTAATAATTTCAGAGATTTTTACTACACCTACAACTGTACAAATTAGATTAACATTTATATTATTCTCCATTGGCATTGATTTATATAATATGTTGTAACGAATGATTCAATATGGCAATGAAAAAAATTGATTTGAATTTAAACCGGATATTATTTTTTTTCATTTTTCTCTACAAATGCTACTTTTAAGAACACAGAATAGAAATAAGCTTTCTTCATTTAAACACAGTTTGCGCTAATTGATCACCTTTTCCCATGAATTTCCTTACGTTTTAAAGTCGTTACACGTACGTTGTATTTTAGAAAAGAGTCTTTCAGAATGTCAGTAAGCAGGAGTATATTTTTACAAATTAAAAATAACATTACTAATATATTTAGTCCCGAAGATGGCGCTTCAGTAGCTATCAGAACCTTATAACTTCTACTCCATTTTTAATAATTTAACACTTTAAAATAATCAAAACTACATAATTATTTAATACATGGTTTTTCATGAAAAGTGCAGTGAACTTTATAAAATTATTTAATTTTTGTTTTAACAGTAATAATTTATAAAAAATATTGAATAAAATTTGTGCCAATAATTTCATGGAAAATGGGTGTATCAATTTTTTTGGCATTTATGTGACAACAAAACAAAACTTTAAATTTGTCCATGTGGTGGTTCATATTAAAAAACTGCACCAAATAAATTGTAAAATTTATTATAATTATTATTTCATGTAAATAGATGAAGAAAATTGTTATCACCTTTGCTTTATTTTAGTTTCAATTGAACGTGTTTATTAACGAAGTATTATTACACATTGTATTGGAAATGAACCATTGTCTGTATGAATCATTGGTGTACTGTGAAGAAATGTTGGATTTACCAGAAACATTACCGGAGGATCTTAAGTAGGTATGTATGTATCTATTAATATCTGGGTGAAGGCCTTTTCGTTTAACTACGCGCCAATATTATGCATACAAGAAATATTAATCGGTACGTCATTTTTGACGATTTGAAAATATCACGAATTTTTTAAACTTGCGAAAAATCTTTCTTCGAAAAATGCGGTCGAAAATTCTACCCAAATTAATAATATTTTGAAGCAACTTTTAACAATGCAACGATATTGCTCAAATCAAAATTCGACTTTTTTATGCAATATCCCTTTATTTCTCTTTTATTTTCTTATGTGTACCAAATCTAATTTGAGAACAGATTAAGATAGTATGAACACATTTTGAGACTACCACAAGATAATATAATAAAAAGGATCGTGAAGACCAGGCAGACCAATGACTACCTGGATTTTCACAATCGCCAGGGACTTGAGGGAGACAAAGCTGCGTTCGGAGAATGCAGGAGACCGGTAGACTTGGAGGATGAGAACTAGGAGAGCCAACTCCAAATAAATGGGACAAAGGTGAGAACAAAGGAGAAGAAGAAGATATGTACCAAATCCAATGTTTCCCTTTATGAGTACATATAGGATGAGTACAGATACTTCATTCGTTTGTCTACACATCTTAATTTTTAATTGATTGATCTTTTCAATTAATCGTGTACTATTGTTGTTTTTAATTCTATATTAATAGTTTGGAGATTTAGTAAATATAAAGAAATTATTTGGAATATTGTACTGATTTTATATACAGTTGTTTCTAACATTCATTCATATTTATGATTTAAATAAATACTCATAATATTAATGAAAAAACTAGTCATTAACTCCAAACTGGGAATCACCATGGTCACAATACCGAGAATTTTTATACAGTGGAATACCTCATCTCTGAATTGAAGATGTTAAATGTCTTATAATTGCTTGGTATTGTACTGTTAATTTGTTTTTGAATAATTAAAAAAAGTAGATCTATATATTCTTTTCGGAGGTTTCTCGGGATGTGTGTTGCATCGTTATTTTAATACAAGGTCCGACCGTGTAAGTACCTACATATTATTATGTATGAAAAAAATCAATATTTTATTTCTACATTTTTGAGGATGCAAAGAAAAAGCAAGAATCACTCAGATCTGCTAACACAGACTTTGTCAATAGACTTGTAGTACTACTTAAAAGTGGTCTAGCTAACTATGTTGATCGTACCTTCTGCGTGGCTGGTCGATTTCTGTAGAACAAAATTCCCTATGATTTGCGAACTTCGGATAGTCTAGAGGTGTCTAACACAAGGTTATGGACCCTATTGTTCAGGAGGTGTTACGATTCTTGAATGGCCCCTTGTTGTGGTTATCTTAAAAAAACTATTTTTTATTTCATGCTGGTATTTTAATTTTAATAGTTATATATTATAATATTTAATTATGTCAGGTAATAATTTTTACTTCGATTTCACTTACAAATTTCCTTTTACGCAAATGATACCATCTTTAAAATAACACAAAAGCTAAATTTTCTCTGTTATACAAATTTAGCAGTAAAATGCATCTTATGTCAAAATATCTTTTGATGTGTAATTTCACTGTCTGATTGTATTGTTATGGGTAAATGTATATTATTTTATGTAGTATGCAGGCATACATATAGGTTTATGGGAAATTTCAAGTACAATAAACAAATTAAATCAAAGAAACACAATGGGAAGGTGAACATTGTAATTCGCTTTCATTTTGAGATCCAAATTATGATCATTCATACTCATATACATAATACATACATATACTAAAGTGTTTATGTGATGTTTTATGTTATGGACATCTTAAAGCACAGCGTCGACGGAAGAAACTTAACAAAAGGTTCTAAAACTAGTTACTTTACTATCACAATAGATTACTTGTTTATAATACACTCTCTCAGAATATACTGATATCAGATGCGCTATAGGACTTTGTAGAAATTTTACGTTGGCACAATTTGTTGATGAAAAAAAATACTGCATTTTTGTTAAAATAAAACACAGCACATAAATGTGATAAATCTAAAGATCCTTAAGTGAAAGTAAAGAGGAAATGAACTTATTCTATTTGAGCAGTTTTTGATACAATTAAGAAGAACATAATATTATAACATACAAGAGTTAATGAACAATTCAAACAGATCGACTTAAACTAAAATATGAATCTTATATTATGGGTACTAATGCGACAATTACAAGAAGAATAAGAAGAGTCAATTGCCAATTGTAAAAAATCTATTCATTTGACTCTCGAAGATTTTATATTATTGTTATAGAATCTGAAACTATTACAGGTTCTTGTTGAGCTTTAGCCTCCAAATTAGTTGATCTTATCTTAACCTTACGATCTTGTAACGTGGATTACCAATTACTTTTGGTATTAAACTTCTCCATATTTCGGTTGATATTTTCAAGAGTCCATTTGTTAACCTGTTTGATTGTTTTCGGGCTCAGTTGTTTTCTGTAGAATCGACTTGGTTGACCTTTCATCCAAGTACATAGGTTGCGTAATAAAAAAATTGCGTCTACGTTTGTTACATCTCTTGCGTCGCTATTTGTCTTTACGTTTATTATTAAATTTTGTGTCAAAGTCAACACTAACATTGCGCCTCCCACAGCTAAACTTATATTATTGTTTGTTACAATCTATATAATATTATGGAAAAAACAACTTTCATAGATCTGTCTACGTAATAAAAACAATTATTAACAATTCCACAACTCCATATAAATCTTACTATTTATATTTGCAAAAAATAAAGGCATACCTATGGGTAATGAGTTTTTAAGTTATATTATTTAAAAACAATATCGACACTAATAATTAAAATAAATGAAATAATTAAAATTAATAAAAAAAACCAAAACAGGGTGACGGTGGACATTAAAATGCATCGAATTAATTTCCAAATGTTTGATTCATATTGAGTAGGTTCGTATTGAGTTATTCGCATTTTTCTAATTTTGTAGATAAATCCATTTTTCTTTATTCGTATCGTTAGAATTTAGCAAAAAATAACATGAAAGAGTATTTTTTTGCCTAAAATTGTAGTTGAACAAACATTCTCATACAAAGATAATAAAATTTAGAAACATTGTAATTAACAAATGCATGAAACAGAAAAATCCTCTAACTAGAAATTTTGAATGCAAATATCTCAAAAAAGTATAAAATAAAATTCTACAACTTTCATTACAAAAGCTTCCTCATATTATAAGCCATCTTTTGGTGTAATTTTTATTTAATAATCAAGGATTTTTCGAAAATTGGTTAGGATAGTTAAAAAGTAGTGCGTATAGTGATAAATTCCGACAGACATTTTAAAGCGGTTCAAAGTAGGGTATGGAACGGTTCAACTACGCGGTTGAAAGTATATACCTACATATTTAAGAATAGAAATAAATACAAGAATTTTTAGTAACTAATTTTATTCTAGGTACCTACGTTATTAAAATAATTGTTTTTTCAACATTCTCAGTAAATTTTAAAACAAAAATAAAACAAACCAATGAATGAAACTACAAAAATAATAAGAGAATGAATGTGAAATGTATAGTAATTATTCACTAACGAAATTACAAACATCTCCAAGCAACGTAGGTGCAAACGTAGTTTTTAAAACTAATCTCCATACAATAGAATCTCTAGTATAATGAAATTACTTAATCCTAAATCTTAAGTGCAAGTAAAAGTGTCACTTTCATTGTATTGTCATGCTTAATTACCTACACATTATAGCATTGTTTTATGTATAATTATGTATTTGATATAAATGCACTATTTTTCTTCTATTTAAGTAAGTTTAAGTGTTAAAATATGTATTTTGACTTATTACAATTGATATAATGACATGAAGATAAAAAAGATAACTCTCATACTTGTTCTTATGAGAGCCTATGCCTATTCATATTTGTTTTTTTTTATTATCTAACTTAATTGTATTAATTCTTTTAAGTCCTAAAGCCTGTTCAATTCTCCATTTGCAACACGCATTCTCCTTTTCCATTTTCGCATGCATGAAATGAGAAATGAATCTGTGTTGTCAACCCTTCAAATGCTGTTTATATTATAGCGTCTAAATCAATAAACACATTTTTAAGATAAATTCATGCAAACTATATTGTTTCAATTTTTTTCAACGTGCTATGGATAACTGAATTCGAAATAAATCCGAATACACCTCACACATTCATCAATGTAAAGTGGATATCATCTGAGAATTTGAACATATTGATTACAATAAAATAATAAATTTAATTGACTCATCCTAATGAGCAATTCCGCTTACTGGGTACGTGTTAGCACATGCTATAAATAACGACGTTACATAATACATAACGGATAACAACTCCTAAGAACAGGGAAAGGAACTCTTGTATGTCAGCCAAAAGGAAGTGTGTAAGTGATAACATGTACAACATAACATTAGCACCGCTTTTATGTGACATTAAATTACTACTTTCAATGAAAATGAATAGTAATAATAATAATAATATAACGTGCTTTGTCACGTTTCACAAGTGTTACTCGCTTTATTGTAGTTCGATAATAAACTGTTATTAGTGGGTTAAATTTAAAATATATCACTGTTATTGAAACGAAATAATTCACCGCTATTTTGATAAAAATAAAGAGTAAAAAGTAGCAGATTCATTAACTCTATCACTCACCTGAAATTAAAATCCAGTTGAACAAATATATTACCATTATTAAATTTTTCATCTAATTTTTATCTTCATCAGAAATTTTATATAAAAATGTGACATCCATTTATCCGTATATTTTCGTAGTTAAATACTGGAATGATTCAAGTTTTAAATACTTGGTGGGTCAATGATTTAATTATTCAGCGCTATTAATTTGTTTACTTTTCAATCCGCTTGGAAAAGGCTTTCCTTATTTTGAAACAAATAAAATTACTGGCCGATCTTTCAACACTTATTCCTTTTGACATTTTTCCATGTTTTTTTTTTTATTTATGTGATAAACTGTGATTTAATTTCTTAATTACATTAATTTCGCTGTTATCAGTAAACAAAGTGTTACCAATATTAATCTGCTTAATAATGCAATATTTACCTAAGCACATTATCATATTATGTGTACAAAATGTGTCCACTACAAATGTATATACATGAGTTTAATAATATGACATTATGCTAATTCTTATGTCACCGTATATTCTGCTACGTGATTGGAATAAGTCACAGTGATTTTTGAATTGAGTACATAATATTATATTATTATTGTGATTCAATACGTTATGTAAGACTATTACGCATAGAATAATTCAGTTTTTTTGTGAATAGATTTATTCTGTGTCAATCAACGAATTGCAAATTCATCTTACTACAACTATTATGCCATCACGGCATATCCCACAAGTAGAGCCAGCGGATAAATGCACGTAATGAACATGCAGATTGTTCTCTCCGTGTCAGTAAAAAATACTTGTTAATTGACAAAAAAATATTCGACAATTTCATTACTAACTAATAAGTGAGAGATTTCGCTGTCACATGATAATGGTCAATCTCTTCTGGTGAGAAATGTTGGAAACTTTACATGTTCCATACATAATGTGTGACGTCATCATTACGACAAAAGAGAAACGAATATAAACTCGTACTAAATTTACTTTAATTTATTATTTTTTTGTTGATATTGAGGGAACAGCTTGTATGTTTATTGCATGAAGCTGGTCTGCTGTCTACCCCACATGTGAGATTTGCTGTGATGGTATAGTAGTCGTAGTAGTAAGTAACTCATGCTAATTGCTAAGCTTACTAAGTCTTCACGTTAGAGAGATTTTATTATTTACCTATTATAAATTCCTTCGGCATTTATTTTTAATAAAAAGTGTTTTTTGTAGAGCACCTCATCATATTAATAATCCGTCAAAGAACTAACGGCCTATGGATGATAAGGAATAAATACCGATAAGTTTAAAGAAAACATAAACATGAATTATTTTTAAATATTTAGCGAAATAAAACTACCTAGGTCTAATATTATTTACAAGTAGGTATTTGCAAACGCATTGAAGATAATAAATTATTTCGTAAATAAATTTATTAGTTTATTAATTAATTTACCGACATCTGTTGAATATTTTCTAAAGCAATACTATATTATAATACCTCACAATACAGCCTCCGCAACTTCGTATAAGCAAAAGCGAAAGTCTCAATAGTCTAGTCGTAGAAGCTCAGTCTTATTTAATTTTATTTCTCCGTCCCGTTGGTTGTATTTTAGCTTTGTATGATGTAGTATAGATGGACTTTCATAAATAAATTTAATATAATTTATATTTAATATCATCAACCAATTGTAGGTACTTAGCGGCTGTTCATATTAAATTCATCCAAATAAAACATTTAATTCTGGATAACCATATAGACAGGATGGCTCAAAACAGGATCGCCCCATTGCTGCAAAGAAATGTGAAAAGAAAAAAATGAACAATGTTCTTCCATTTATAAAGTTTTCAATAGTATTAACAATCTTCTTCACAATAAATTCCTCTATAACAACAACATCATAGCATTCATGAAGTCGTTAGCTCGATTTGATCTGGATGGAAAAAGATTGTTTTCACCTTGTGTTCCCATGAAGAGCATCAAAGTGCGCAAAAAAGAAGATGTAAATCATTCCAGAAATATATAACATAATTACCCATATAAAAATATGGGAACATAGCTATTAATATCTCTTCCTATCGTATTATACAAACTGTAATGGTATATTTAGTTGTTTCCTCCATCGTGCAATACTTCAAGTTGTTCTTTTAGTCAAGTAGTTTCCGGAAAAATGAGTCGTGACTTTACCATATATGTACCTTCACAAGAACAATTTTATGTATGATTGGCCAGTTGATGTCAATAGTACTTACACGGTGATCTACATTATGCATAGGTCAGGGGTAGACGTACACGAGCTCCAAAGTAGACTTGTGCATTTCAACTCCTCGGAACAATCATTTTCGTATCAATTCGTTCAAGACTTCTTTCACTATGATCAGATACTTTGTTCAGAAGTCCCGAAATTTTGGTGTTATTGAGATATCATTGATTTCTTCAGTTTTTTTTATACCTTATTTTTCAAAAAGAATAGGTATAAACACAATTAGATAATCTACACTGGTTTGTTTTTTGCGTAAACCGTTAGATTACTTTGACCAGAATTTAAAGGACGAACAAGTCTTGAGTGGATAGAGAAAAATATACGGGTATGTGCATAAGGAACTATGTAAATATGTCGGAGGAAATTTCGGAGGAAGTATAAAACGCTTAGTCTTGCATGCCTACTTTTTAAGGGCTTTAGCACACCTCCGCCGCGAAATAGCGAAAGCGAAACCGCTGAGCGGAGTCGTAGTAGCGAAACCGCTTTTAGCTAGTACATTTGCGCGGAACGCGAACAGCGAAATCGTGATACCGAATAAACACTATTACGTACGCAGTAGTGTGAAATTAGTGGAACTAAATTGCATATATTCCAAAGTAATTATCCGATATTGGCCGAATAATAAATATTGAACTATTATCTATCTATACCAGCACGGCTTTCACACAAGTTTATTACATGCAGTTGGTGACTATGTAATAAACTTGTGGGAAAGCCGTGATGGTATAGATAGATAAAGTGGGATAGTCAGTAGACCAACTGCATGTAATAAACTTGTGGGAAAGCCGTGATGGTATAGATAGAAAAAGTGGGATAGTCAGTAGACCAACTGCATGTAATAAACTTGTGGGAAAGCCGTGATGGTATAGATAGATAAAGTGGGATAGTCAGTAGACCAACTGCATGTAATAAACTTGTGGGAAAGCCGTGATGGTATAGATAGATAAAGTGGGATAGTCAGTAGACCAACTGCATGTAATAAACTTGTGGGAAAGCCGTGATGGTATAGATAGATAAAGTGGGATAGTCAGTAGACCAACTGCATGTAATAAACTTGTGGGAAAGCCGTGATGGTATAGATAGATAAAGTGGGATAGTCAGTAAACCAACTGCATGTAATTAACTTGTGGGAAAACCGTGATGGTATAGATAGATAAAGTGGGATAGTCAGTAGACCAACTGCATGTAATAAACTTGTGGGAAAGCCGTGATGGTATAGATAGATAAAGTGGGATAGTCAGTAGACCAACTGCATGTAATAAACTTGTGGGAAAGCCGTGATGGTATAGATAGAAAAAGTGGGATAGTCAGTAGACCAACTGCATGTAATAAACTTGTGGGAAAGCCGTGATGGTATAGATAGATAAAGTGGGATAGTCAGTAGACCAACTGCATGTAATAAACTTGTGGGAAAGCCGTGATGGTATAGATAGATAAAGTGGGATAGTCAGTAGACCAACTGCATGTAATAAACTTGTGGGAAAGCCGTGATGGTATAGATAGATAAAGTGGGATAGTCAGTAGACCAACTGCATGTTATAAACTTGTGGGAAAACCGTGATGGTATAGATAGAAAAAGTGGGATAGTCAGTAGACCAACTGCATGTAATAAACTTGTGGGAAAGCCGTGATGGTATAGATAGATAAAGTGGGATAGTCAGTAGACCAACTGCATGTAATAAACTTGTGGGAAAGCCGTGATGGTATAGATAGATAAAGTGGGATAGTCAGTAGACCAACTGCATGTAATAAACTTGTGGGAAAGCCGTGATGGTATAGATAGATAAAGTGGGATAGTCAGTAAACCAACTGCATGTTATAAACTTGTGGGAAAACCGTGATGGTATAGATAGATAAAGTGGGATAGTCAGTAGACCAACTGCATGTAATAAACTTGTGGGAAAGCCGTGATGGTATAGATAGATAAAGTGGGATAGTCAGTAGACCAACTGCATGTAATAAACTTGTGAGAGATGCCGTGATGGTATAAATAGTGTAGTAATCAGTAGAATAACGGCATGTGGATATTGGCACGGAGAGGACGACTATTATGTTTATTAGTGACTGCCCCATATGTGGGAAATTTCATGATGATATAGATAGAGAGAATCTTACTTCACTTAACCGCAGACCCACGCTATTTCGACGTTTGGTCATGGTTTCGCTCCAAAAATCTGTCGAATTGTACAAATACAAAAGCGGCACAAAAGCGAAACATCAGAGACTGCGAAAAAACAGGCGGAGATGTGAATGGATATTTCGTAATCTATGGCGAAATGGTGCTAGAAAGAGATAGATGTATAGAAAACAGTATGTATTTGAACATGCCATCTCGCTCTTGCGTACGACGCACACGAACTGACAGATTTAAGCGGAGCCGCTTTCTCGATTCCGCCGCGGAGGTGTGCTAACGGCATTAGGGAAGCAATGTAATGTTTATATTTATGTATTTCAAGTTTTCTAATGCATTTGGTACACATATTAAGGGTTGCACCTACAATGTTTCAGGGATATCAGTTCCTATGAAGGGCTCAAGGTTTGCCCGAAGAACCTTGCACAGGGAACCCTTTGACAAAATTCTTCCTGAAACCTACAACCGTTAATGCCCAGCAGGCTCTTTACTTTAACAGTATGGACTTAAAATTAGCTTACAGTTACGTATTTTCTACGTACTAGTTGTTTGCTTAGTCTTACACAAAGGATTAAGATTATGGAAATTTTAAAACTAAATAAATTTTTCTTGCCTTTCAAATTTCTACAAACAAATGAGTATTTCAAGACCTGGTGTTAGTTTACTCGGTATTATTAGGTCAATGTACAGGTTAAAAAACAAAATAGGTACATTTGGTACAAATTATTTTAAACTTCTAAAATAGCGAAAGGAAAAAAATATTATTGTTCTACCGAAACAGTAGAATCTTTCATTTTGTTATAAAATGAACCGCATTTGTTTGGCACTGGTACAATGTATTACTATTTATATCCACCACTGGTTTCGTCGTAATATTGCTCTCCAAAGGCATCAAGATCGTGCTGTCCAGACTATAGAAGGTTTAATGTCAAGGATCTCACTTACTTCAGTACATAAAAGGTGCTCTGCTACACTTTTACAATATAACATATTATTATTATAGTCTTATAAGATACTCGCAGGTAGGGACATGCTAATAAACACTCGTATATTATACATAGCTCATAAACAATCACCATTCATATTATTATTCATTATTAATTTGCACCACATATAATAAATAAAATATGCGGGAGAAAGTGTATAGGGTACTTTACCATTACGGCATATCCCACAAGTGGGGTAGGCAGCCGAGCAGCCACATGTAATAAACATGAAGTGAATGACATAGTTGAGATCTTCAGAGACATAGAGGTTTTACTGTTTGCGGATGACCTGAAGCTTTATAAATCTATTAACAGTTTGGAAGACTGCACTATTATACAAAATAATCTGGATTTGTTAAATGACTGGTGCATACAAAATAAGCTAAACCTAAATGCAGCGAAGTGCCAGGTTGTCCGCTTTCATAGAACTAGATCTCAGATAACTTATGAATATTCAATTGATAGTGTTGTTCTCCAATGTGTCTCAAACATTAAAGATCTAGGAATCACTTTCTCTGAAGATCTAACTTATAACATACATATAGAGGAAACTGTCAGCAAGGCAATGAGATGTCTTGGTTTTGTACTTAGATTAGCATCTGACCTGCGGTTGATTCAGTCCTATAGGGTACTTTTTGTATCCCTTGTGAGACCTCTCTTAGAATACAATACAACTATATGGTCTCCTAATTATGCCATCCACAGTAATAGTGTGGAGAGGGTGCAGAAGAAGTTTTTGAGACTGATAAACTACAAAAAAGGAATTCCGGTTGAAAACATAGATTATCCTGCACTAATGGACGAACTTGGTCTCCTCACCTTGTAAAACCGAAGGATACTGTTTGATATGTGTTTTATGCATAAAATACTGAATGGTGCCATTGACTGCCCGGAATTGGTAGAATTAATAAAATTCAGCATTCCTGCCAGGTCGACCAGACAAACTGTGACGTTTCACGAACCTAATACTCGGAACAATTATTATGTTTATCATTCACCACTGATCAGAATTCACAGACTGGGGAATCTGTCTCAAATATGTTAATATAATATATTAATTTTTTCGAACACCTGCCTTATACAGGACATTCAAAAACTTACGGAGAAGATAGGAGACCATTTCTTTATCGGTTTCAAATTAGTATTGAAATATGAAGAAAATTAGGAAATTTGATATCGTTGTGAAAAGCTTCCCCCTCCCTCTGTGATAGTAAATAATAATAACACGAAAATGAGGAGATCGGAAATTTTCTCAATTTTATATATCTAATTGAAAAATTGAAAATGTTTGCCGGGAAAAAATCTTTCCCTTGAACTTACATTGATTATATTTAATTTAGATATATTTATGGAATCAGTGTGGAGTTCAAAATAAATAAATAAATAAATAAAAATAAACTAAAAGCGTCGCTTTGTTTTCTTTTGAACAGCAATATATTTGCATGTACCTAGCTATGATCGTGTTAAACCGAAGTACATAGAATGAAAATTATGTATCTAGTTTTCCAGAAGCAGTACCTGCCTACCAACTTTCATTGTTCTGTCATTGTGTGGGCAAATAAGATTAAAAATGTTTGTTCGATGAAGGTCAGCACTTGAAATTGCATGACGCATGTCGGTCATCAATATTACATATGCCCATACCGTGACATTTACATTCCAGGTGTATTTCAAAATGTGATAGGAGGCTGACGTATGAGAAACGGTCAGTAAATTGCAGGAATTTAAAGTACCCACCGCAATAAATAAATAACCTTATTATAGTCATTCGCCCTTCGGATCCATTCGAGTGCATGGGATAAAAATGTGCATTTTGCATTCCGAGCGATTCTGAAGCGATTTCCAGCACATTCTTATAACCCTCTAAAATCTCGTTTTTATTATATTGTTATCATAGGAACGTCAAAATTTGCATCATCAAAACTTTTGGATGAATAACATTGCCCCTTTGGCCAACAACTAAAACATGACCCAGCCATTAGTATTCTCTCCTCTGAATCGTATAGATTACAAGACTTTTTTGTGTGTTTCTGGACATTGTCTCGTTAGAAATGTATTCATCTGACATTCGAAATATCTTATCCTTTTTTATTTATTGGAATTTGTATGAATTCATATTTGATTTCTATGATACTAAACAATCAGAAATGTCAAGCATATTTATAAACTGCTTTAATACGTTCTTTTGCCTCAAATCCAAAACCAACTATTACTTATAGCACCCATAGAGTTTCATTAGTTTTATGTAGATGTTTGAACTTCCTATGTTTAATTGGAATTTAAATGTCGACACACTTAGTTGTAATTATTTGTTCCTTAAACTGCAGTAAATTAACAACAATTGAGTAATTATATGAGTGAATGCATATTACATAATATTATTCATCATTGTATAAAGTTTATATTCAAACATTCGTGTTATTTTAAGTACGAGTAGGTATACTATAATTCTGAACAATTCTAGTTTTGATATTTAAAGTTTAACTTATGTAATTCCGTAGGCTATATACTTTATTTAAAATAACAAATTAAATAACTACAAAATTCATACAATTTTGTTGATTGTTAATATTTAATCAGAATTAAATGTTAGTTTTATCTAATATATCTGTCTAGTATACATAGGCAAATGACCAGCCGGATTTTTAAATTGCTAATTAATAGCGTAACCGAAATAACTCAGTGTCTAGGTGTCATAAAAAGTATTGTATACTTTTATAGCTGTTACTAATCAGAAAACGTACATACGAGTATAACGCCTTCTTATAATGTACCTGGTAATGAAACTTATGTCGCATACTAGTAAGCAGCTGAATTTAACATGCATAATTAAAAGAGAAGTCGCATAGAAAATTTCAACCTCCAAATTTTCTCTTTTCCTTAAGGCAAGGTACCCGACAACGAGTGAATGACTAAATATACATTCTACAAACAATAATATTTTCTCTAGTTTACTGAATATTAAAATCTTCCAACTTGACAACGAGTGAATAACAAAATTTACATACCACAAACAATACTTTTTTCTTTACTTTACAGAAGATTAAAATATTTCAACTTGACAACGAGTGAATAACTAAATTTACATACTACAAACATTACTTTTTTCTCTAGTTTACAGAAGATTAAAATCTTCCAGGAGCGTGCCATACTGTTAAAAAAAGGTGTATTCGTATGATTTGCATTCCTACAAAAATATATCAAAAAACATGAAAATTGAGTATCGATGCTGAAGTGTTATCTTTTTGTTAATTTTTTTTCAATATATTCATACACTGACGAATCGTGGAAAACTTTTAGCGTCCGATTTGTATATGACACAAGTTTTAACGAGTATTCGTTGTTTTTTGTTAGTATTGAAGAGCAGATTAGATTTTCTGTTGACGATTCTTTCAAGAATCCTACCTGCAGTTTTTAGACTAGGTATGATTATTATAATATTTATGGCTACCTGTATTTTATCTGAAAAAAGGCGTAGGCCGAGTTTGATAATGTAGATGTCAAACATGTTTTATGTGTTGTATATATTCATAATCAGGACTTTGTTCATAAAAAAAACAATAAAACATCAATTTATCTGAAACTGATCCTGTTTTTTTTTTATCCTAATCTCAGGCGCCGTTGTTTTATATTATGTTAGCTTTTTTATGCAAATGATAATAATATAGAAGGATCTTGTTTTTTAACGGATCTTGTAAGATACAATTTATTCTTGGTGCTTTGGATTCAGGCAATACATAATAAGTACAAATGAAGTATCAACGATTCGGTATGAGAGAGGTGGAAGCGATTTTTTTGGATATGGATTTTTATCTTTACATAGATCATCGTTCAAGAAAAACATCTAAAAGCCCGAGAAAATAAATATAATTTTAAAATCATTTGGTATATAAAGCTATCATATTTTCGAAAAAATTCATAATATTTCACATCACTCAGGTTTTGTACATTTTAGTCGCGATTTTTTCATAAGATTAATATCCAAGTTTCTTTACAAAATAATGATACTATGTTAAATAAATGCACTTAGCAATCCATTATTTTTATTTTATTTATTTAACCGTTATATTTTATATTCAAATAAATTACTTAAACAAATTGAAGAATGTGGGTTTTATGCATACACACAATAAGAATAAAAAACATAAATTTTAATTTGCTACATGTTCATAATCAAATTAATTTTCAATACAAATGTATTTATTACTATTTTTTCAATGATTAAGGCTTTAAATACTCTTTAATTTGATCGTAGCAAAGGACATTACAATTGTTGTTTAATTTGTCATTTAATTTGAATACCTTGTTTTTAAGGCATACTTCTCGCGGGAGAGACAATGACCGTACAAAAAAGAGTGAGAGAGAAAGAGGTAAAAAAATTGGGTACCTAGTCTTTTGTTTGTGAATATTTTGAAAAAAAATAATTGAAAATTGAGCAAGTACATAAGGTGTATGACTTCTGCTTGATTGCAAACTGTTGTTCAATTTCCTTACAATGAAAAAGAACGCGATTGGTTCTTTGGATTACCCAGAGTTGCTAAGTTTAGTGAAATTGCGCGTCCCGTATCGTAGCACCCGAAGTCAGGCATTGTTTTAGGCTACGGGATCATCGTCCAACTATACTATAGTTATTTCTCAGCAATGAATCGACTCCATATAAATGATAGGGAATAGTTACTGAGTTGAAGCGGATATCTTCAACGATTCTAAGTACCTACACCGTGAAGAAATGTGCTGTGAGCAGGTTTGTTAGAAAGTACCTACACCTACATGCTTTTCCCCGGTAGCTTCTGTTGTCATGTTTTTATATTTCATTGTTTGTTGTTATGTGTTAATTGCTTTTTTTCAGTTATTGCACTGTAAAGGCTATTTTGGCGGTGAATTGTTTTCATAAATAAATATTCGAATCTAAAACTGCAGAACACAGACGGTTTATGCATATTTGTGTGCTTACCACAATAAAATGCTAACAATAATAACATGTTGTGTAGGCAGACAAGTAGTTTGGGACCGCCCATGGTAATGCTTTTCAAGTTCTATTATTATTATGATTATGTAGATCAATCTTATGTATTAACAATAAAAATATACAAAGACTTATCTTTTTTTATCTAAAGGCCGTCCACCCGTTTGTGAGTGATCAGGTAATATGTAGATATTATTGACTTGTGATAATCTAGAATGTTCTACATCAATAAGTGCTGAGGTCAAAATACAATTATTGTTAACATCAATAATTTTGTGAGATAGTTCCATGCATGAAAAACATTTCTTTATATTTTATTACATAAAATAGCAGTCAATGTTATCTGGTGAGTATTTTTAAATATTGCCAGCCCTTCAGGCTGCCCACTATGGCGCCTCCGGTGTGGACAAGATTTGTTAAGTGTAGAATTTCGGATAAATGGAAGTCCCCAGACTTCTGCGGTATCCGGGTGGACGGTGGGTCCTTCAATGTTGTTATCCTCAGGGATATTTACCCAATATATTTTTTGATGTTGATTATGATGTTGTGTTACTTCTACTTCATTTGAATGCGTTGTTTTGATTATAAACTGTGGTGATTTTGTATCTATAGCCTCTTCTAATATCGGTATGCCTGTTACATCATTGTCTTGTACTGAATGAGCGGTTCCTATTTCTTCTTCTTCCCTTGGCTCTTCCTGTATTTCATCTGTTATCATAAGAGGTGTTTGTATTCTTTCTGGACTGTATAGTGACATTTGTTTTCTTGGTTTCGTAAGTTTTCGAGTGTCCTGTAAAAGGCAGGTGTTCGAAAAAAATAAGACATTTTACATCTTAAATTCAGCGATGAGGCTTGCCACCCATCCTGAATGTCTTGATTTTATATTGGCACGAAGAGGACAGTTTGCATGTTTCTTACGTGCAGCTGATCTGCTGGCTACCCCACTTGTGGGATATGCCGTGATGGTATAGTAGTAATAGTAAGATTGACAATTTTTGTGTTTTTGATGATACATATCTGTGAGACTGATAAATTTTCTCTAAATACAAACAACCACACCAGATTACAGTTAGAGTGAGGCAACTAGAATATTCAATATGTATCTATATTATAAAAAAATTCAGTAAGTTTTGGAGTATCTTGTAAAACAAAGGTACTTCAGCTGTTCATAAAATATTGCGTATAAGACATGTAACATTCAGCGATGAGGCATGTCTCCCATCCTGGATGTCTTAATTTAATACTAGCATGAAAAGGATAACTTGCATGTTTTTTGCGTTTTGGATAATTATTTTGTTGGCTATCGTACTTGTGGGATATACCAATGACAGTTTAGAAGGAGAGAAAGATCATTAATAATATCGTATACGAACTTAAACGAATACACCTCTTGATAAACCATCCATCAACGACCACGACACAGTATACGGATGTTAAAATATATTCACAAAATATAACATATTCTTTATGTAATTTAATACGATAGAGTAGTCACTATACACACAAACAACTATGTAAATGTACTTGCAATAAATATGTTAGTAACATTTAAATGACTGACTGGTCGATGTTACAGGGTCTTACCAGCGGAGGTTCCTCCTTAGGAGCGTTGTTGATACGGCGCACTCCTTTTATAAATTCAGTAAGTATGTATATATCTTTTTTTAAACAATAAACAATTTCCAAAATTGTATAGTGGATTATTTGGACAAAACAATGCATCTCTACTGGTTATCATAGATGAGAATCACGAAACGATATTGAAGTTTCTTTATAAATTAACGCCACCCCCCACTAGCTTTATTCAGCAGCCGTGGTTCTGTCTTGCATTTATTTATAGGAATATTGTTAATATACTATATTGAAAGTGTATGTGAACACACTGCCGTGCGATTATGAGATTGTAATCTCTATATTTCTTATGGTCAGTGTTGAATAACTATACCGAACATTGTTTATCGCATATAGATTTCACCGCCATTTTTCACCTAGCCTATAGATGATTTATTGTATAATTAAAGAAATTTAATAAAAGGTTTTTTTTACATTTCACCATGGAATAGTGATGAACCTTTTCATAGAAAATCAGAAGGTTATATCTATTTATTTACAATATAGCCTACAACTAAAACAAAAGACGGAAGCATCCAGCATGCCGTATCCATAGTGGATAGTATTATTATCTCAAAACAATATTACACATTAAGCTGTCATCAGGGTTTATAAGAGAGAATACCGAAGCTTTCTGCATGTCGCCTGGCAGTTTAATTGGAAAAAGCACTCCTCGCGAAAATGTATGATTGCGGGTTCAAGTCCCGTTCGGGTCAGTATCGACAAAGGCGACGTTGTATTTTCTATGTTTTATATGATTCATATATTAAATGTACATAAAACAAAACAGTTAACTGTGTTATTAAATTTAATGTTATCAGAAGTAAATATTAAAATATCGAATAAAATTTACAATGTATTTTGAATAAAGTCAATGCTCGATTTTTGTATTTCGATAAATAAGTTGCGGTATTTTTATTAAATATACACGGCTATTTTCATAATTTCCTCGTTATATGGTTATTGCAAAGCATAACTTTATTGATCACAATATGTATATAGACATAATATGTTATTATAATTACTGACCAGACGTTCATAATTTAATTCTTATGTATGTATGTATGTATATTGAAAAGTGGAAGTTCTAGGGCATTCCACGTAACAATAATTATGTATTGATAATGGCTTTATGACGTATGTGCACGTTGTATCGAAGCCTTCGGCCAATAATTAATCTTTATCGATTTGTATACATCCTTGATGTTATGAATTTTAGATATCATTTAGTAATTTTTAGTACCTACTTTTATCATTACACTGTAATACGTCTCTATACATTTAGTTCGGGAACTTCGTCATATCATATTGTTGATAATTCTTTATTCTATATTTCATTAGAGAACACAATCCCGATCTTTATGTTTGCTGACTTATATTGACTGATTGGTTGTTATAAATTGCCTGCATGCAATAAGCCCGCCATTTTTTGCCATGAAAATGAACAAAAAGATTATTTTATTTATTGGTGACATCAGTTTTGTGGAATATCTTGGAAAGATATTAATATAAAATGTTGCTTGGAATTTCTTTGAAATGAATGTAGAATCTACGAGTACATTTCTTAAATTATATAAAACTAAGATAGCTACTCATTTATAGGAGATGCCGTGATGGTATGGACAAAAATTATATTAGGTAGGTACCTAATTAGTAAAATTTTCATAGTAAATAAGGTTTAATTTTAAATATCTTCTATGATAATATCAGATAGATAGCTTAAATTACTTATGGTTTTAGTTACCCAATTCTAAAATTAAACTGACCTATAATAAAATATCTCTCAAATATTAAACTATTGGATTTATTTAATTAAATTACCCGTTTTCCTCCTTGAATTTCACGGCATAAAACAGATGAATATTTTTACAGGCTTCCAAAAAATATTTTTCAGGATTTCATAAAATAATATGAGGATAATTAGTTTTTATATTATGTTAATAAATAAATTTATTCATTACATACCTTTAAAATAACTAGTCATTATTTTGCTTGGTCATGTATTCAAGTATTGTCAAAAAAATTCTAACCATACATAATATTATGTAGATATAATAGGTAGATAATAATAATATCTATCATCAAAAATTCAAACGACATACTTATGTAATTCTAAAGAATCGGGAAATTATTTATTATTATTTGTAATAATTATGTATATATTATAAGATATACGTATATTGATAACATTATTCTGACTAAGAGTTAAATATTTTGTATATCTTCATTTTCCTATAATAAATTCAGTAATAGAATATATTTTTATCCATGAATAGGATGTTAATTATTAATCATAATGGATACTCGAGATTTGTGTCAATAAAATCATTAAATATATATTTTATACTTGTATATTAGACAATTCTTTCTTAAGGACGGCCGCGTGTTGAGTAAGAGGAATCGACGTGCGTGTATGAGAAACTGTATGAATGTGGAGGAAGCGAAGGAAGTGTGTAAAGATAGATCTGTGTGGCGTTCCGTTCTCTCTGCCTACCCCACTTGGGATACGGCGTGAGGGTATAGTATAGTATAGTATAGTATAGTATAGTATAGTATAGTATAGTATAGTATAGTATAGTATAGTATATTAGACAAAATATGTCTATTATGAAATGTTACTGTTATAGTATGCTAATCCGTAAGCTATCAAAAACTAACGAGTAACTTTTAAGCGCATCCTGGAACTTACACAAAGCTCGATTTGTTGTTTAACCATTATACCTATAAGTATGGTCGTAGACAGAATTAGATCCTTGCTATTTATTTTATAGTAAATGGGGTAGGTACGATAAAATTTTCAATAAAAGCCTGTGAATACCAAAAGTTTTTGTTATGTGTAGTAATGACTGCTTTGTTCTTAATACATCACCTGACAAGTGTATAAACATTTTGATTATTTAGACGATTGCCTTGTATTTTTTCGTGCGATAAATCAAAGCTAGGACAAATTATATATCACCCATATCGTAAGGTTGACCAAAGACCATTCATAATAACAAATGATTAAATATTAATATTTAGATAATCACATTCCTCAGGCCGAACTCATAAATTACTCATTGCTCTGTAAATCATAATAATATAGATAGGTCGATAGCGACCCGATCTAAATTACTCAACTAATGATCTGCATTTTCTTCCGTTGTACAACTATGTGTATATACGTAAGTTCACCGTATCGGAATAAATTTGGCAGGGTTCAGTAATCGACACTCAAGGGCAGTAGGTATATAGAATGGGCGGTGTATCTATGTATGCCCGTGAAAAGTTATTGCGTCCCTTTCTTATCAATCGAACCATGCGGGCAGTGACAAGGTGAGCAACTTATTAATATCCTCGCATTGAAGAAAAAACTTACCTAAACTAGAGCGAAACTTGATTACATTAAGATGAAATAATAATTTACCAGAGCGGGTGTCATACTGACCACGTATTCTACATACATGAAGTGGGCGAGGTGTATAAATACTGCGTCGCAAGTACTGAGGGTATCAGTCAACCGTTTTCGGTGATATTGTAAACTTCGTGTTCAAGTCGATACAAATCAACACAGACCACAATGTTCAAGTTGGTGGTGTTGTCCGCTCTCCTGGCCGTAGCTGTTGCCAAGCCATCCCACATCGCTTCCTACGTGGCTCCAGCCGTGTATGCTGCCCCAACAGTATACGCCGCTCCATCTGCCGTGTCCCACCAATCCCGTGTGGATGTGCACTCAGCCCCTGCCGTGGTTGCCGCTCCTCTCGTCAGCGCCGTAGAAGTTGCTCCCGTCATCAAGTCTGTTGAGTATGCTGCTCCAGTCGTAGCTGCCCTTCCATCTGCTGTCTCTCACCAATCCCGCGTCGATGTCCACTCATCTCCAGCTGTCATCTCCACTTATGCTGCTCACACACCAGTAGTGTCCGCTTACTCCCACGCTCCTCTCGCCTCCACCTACTCTCACGCTCCATTGGTCTCTGCCTACTCTCACGCTCCATTGGTCTCCACCTACTCTCACGCTCCATTGGTCTCCACCTATGCCGCTGCTCCAGTAGTTGCCTCAGAGCTGGCTCTTGGCCCACACACCCCAGCTGCCATCATCAACGCTGCTGGAAGGCCTTTGGATACCGTTGAAGTTGTCAACGCCAGAAACGCTCACTACACAGCCAAGGCCCTGAACGCTCATGGAATCCACAAGAGGTCCGTTGCTGCTTTGACCTATGCTGCCCCAGTTGTAGCTGCCGTCCCAACAGCCGTCTCCCACCAATCCCGTGTTGATGTACACAACTCACATGCCGTTGTTGCCGCCGCTCCAGTGGTTGCCTACTCTGCCCACACCCCAGTAGTCTCTGCCTACTCTGCCCACACCCCAGTAGTCTCTGCCTACTCTGCCCATACCCCAGTAGTCTCTGCCTACTCTACCCCATACGTTCCAGCCTACTCTGCCCACACTTACTCCGCTCCATTGGTTTCTGCCTACTCCACCCTTGCCCATGCCCCAGCTGCCTACAGCGTCCATCCATGGTAAAAAGTGATTGCAACAAAGTGTTCCTAAGTTATAATGATAATGAACTTTTATTTATTTATTTTATACGACATCGCTACATTAAGTGTAAAGACAGCTCAAATTATGGATTGATTGATAATAGCTACGGAAGTTCAGAAGAGGTCGACTGACACAATTCGAACGACTGATTAATTTGGAATCAGAGTTTTTGAGCACCTTTTGGTGTAACATAGGCTCAGCGAAATTTGAAAAATAAAGTCTTAAAAATACCAAATACCATCTTTCACTTATTAATCCCAAGTCACTAATACATACATACTATATCATAAATATCTGTCTACATACATAAGTATTGCATATATTATGATAAATTCTAATATGCTAGATACAATTTGTATAGATACTTGGAGTTTTCATGGCTTCAATTAATATTGTTACCTTCTCAAAGTAAAACAATATTATTCATTTAAGATTTAAGCACACTCATAAATCATAAATTTGTTGAAAACAATCTATTTCTATTATTACCATTTGTCATAATAATTAGTGTATTTTATATTGAAATGTTTTGCGGGTTTTCCATTTCATGGCGGTGAGACTATGACTCATCACCGACAGTGAATTTATAATCAATGACATTTGCTATTAAAATTGTCTCTGAAATCTTAAACCAAATTTTGGCTTTTGGTTTTTTAGTTTTTGGTTTATTCATATCATAGCTTCTATGAATGAGTTAGCCAGTAAATTTCACCGTAAATTCTGTCTTCATTTCACTTACTTACTAATATCATCTTGAAAAATAGCTATGTTGAGATATTTATTTTTTTCATTGAACAATTTATTTATTCTTTTTGCACATCATCATTATATAACAGTGTTAACAAAACAATATAAAATTAAAAAAAAAACTAGGACGATATGCAGTGGCGAGATTATCACTATAAAGTGGTTTCTTTCATCTAATCACTATTTCTGTATGACTAGCACGATTTTTTTTGTTTCATATAATAGTGAATGAGAATTATTACGTCATTTAGTCATCAATAGTCAAATATAAGATACGTCAATGCAAACTCATCCAACTTACTATAAAGTAATGTAAAATTCATACTCATAGGTGAATAAGATTAGAAAATAATAGGATGAAAATCTTAATAAAAATGCAATTTATTTAATCATTCTTCACTTTACAAAAAATCAATCATTCATTACAAACAATTTCATTAACGATAAACATTCAAATGAAATACATGATTCATTTTGAATGTATATCTTTATGTTAACGTAGTCAAAGAAACTTTATATGAATAAAAAGAGGGATTCAAAGTATATATGTTTTGTGCATGGAATTTAATATGTTATATTACAAAAAATATGTATTTTTTAGGTAATATGTATTTCTAATTATACAAAGGTATTTTCAAATCATGAAATAATATACTTTTGTTTAAAACACCTTATCACAAAAAGGTTGAAAATTCATTCACTAGTATTTATTTCAATTATTGAAAATTTAATAGAAATAATACGTTTGTAATAAACCAATAAGCATAATTATTGTTATTATCAATAGCTACAGTACATTCTGTTTAAGTTTTAATTAAGTAGGTACCTGCAAAGGCTGTGTACATTGTAATTTAATATTTATATGATAATGCAATAATGTGGTCTATATCATTATATGAACTAGTGTTTAACCCAGATTTGTTTCGTGTATTAAGGCGTTCTTAGGCGTACACACAAAAGTTGAAAGTTCTTTTATATGTACATACATATAAAAGAACTTTCATCTTTTGTTTCATATACATTGTGGGATGATTTACTCAGCTCCGTTTAATGGAGCATTCATTTCAAGGGCTTGGTTTATTGAAACAAGTGTTAATTTCTACTATAAATTATTGATCACGAGAGAGACGTCTTTCGAATCTCTGATTGATAATGTCGTGATAAGTCGAAAGACGTCTCACGTGATCAATAATTATAGTAGAAAGAAACATTTGTTTTCAGTTTACCTAATTATGAAAAGGTTGCAGAAAGCTCAGGCTGGAGAAAAATGAGGAAGGCTTATGTTCAGCAGTGGACAGGAATAGCTACATAAGTTAGTAATTATGGAATTGTACTACGTGTTTGCACTGACACAATTAATAATTCTTTTACAGCAATAAAGATGGTATTGTATTTTTACTAACAACTATGTTACTAAACCATCACGGAATATCCAACAAGCGGGATAGCCAGCGAACTGACCATGTATAGTAAAGACCCAGACGGTCCTGTCGTGCCAATAAATCAAATGAGTTATTCAAGATGGATGTCGTGTCTCATCGTTGAATGAATTCTAAATTTCGATTGTGAGATTTTATACGAAAACCTACCTTTTACAGGACACTTAAAGACTTGAAAAGAAGAATGAAAAACCTATTTTTTACCGGGGACTCTACGGTTCATCATACATCATTTACATTTAATCAACTTTTAATTTTATAAATAAAATAAGTACTGGCGAGTAAGTTAGTATGTGTTAAATTAGTACATATAACAGATTATATTGTATTACTTGTATGGTTAGCGACCTTGGGACACGCCTTTTTAAATAGATAATTTAATTCAATAGCCACACAACATATAATCAGGATATGACATAAATATGATACAGATTATAGGTATTTATTAATATATTATTTATATTGTCCCTTCTTTGTTGTTATTTTATATATTCTTGTTTTTTAAATTAATTTTTACTATTGCCATTATGTAGTTTGATTATTATTTTATATTCTTCTTAAATTATCTACACCAGTTTATAAGATATTAAATTTAATATTTTAAAAGTATTTTTGTACGTAAATATCATGTTTTTTTTTGTTATATAGACATGCAATACTCCAATTACTAGTGAAACGTAATATTATGAATGATGATAAAAATTCTCAATCGGGTTTTTTAATTTTTTTCGATTTTGCGAAATGGATACTAGCTACCGAATTATTATTTTTTAGATACGGGTTTTATTCACAAACAGACAATATTCTTTTTATAACAATTTATAATGTACATACTTATGTGGAAACGGTTAAATAAATAAAACTACGTTTAAAAGTGAATAAAATACTATTGACAATATGACATATTATTAACAATATTGTTTAAAAAATAAATTCTGTTTCCCACACATTTGGTAAATTCAATGAAAATTTATTACGGTTGACAAATTTAGTTAAACTAACTAAGAACTAACAGGAATTCCTGAATTTGGAGTTATTGACAGGTATTCCAAATATCATCATCCGGCTTTAAATTAAAAAAGATATAATTATGTTTAATTGATTGATATCTTTAGATACTTTATACCGGTATCTCTCTACCTCCTTATTTACCAATGAATAAATTATTTTTAATTATATTTATTCAATAATAAATATAATTATACTTTATTTAAATATTAGTATGTGATGTGGTTCAAAGTAGTCAAATTAGCATAATATCATAGTATGTGCAATAGTCTTTGCTATATACTGTCCATTGCAACGAGAGACATAACAATATATTGTTAATAATGTCAATACAAAGTCATATATTGTAATAGTTATAAAGTGCATGTGGCCTTTATATTTGTCAGACAGCTGATGCAGTATGGTATCGTTTTGTATAATACGCCCACTATCCTAAAAAAAAAAAAAATTAAACAATATAAAATCCACTTTTGAGAGACGGTCTCATGATGGTTTGTTTTTAGATATAAATGTATATGTATATCTTATTCGAAAAAATAATGAATAATATTAATTGTTAATATTAAATGTTAATTCTATTCTATTATTCTCAAGAACATCCACTCATTTGATATTAAGTGTCCTAAGTAGAACTGATTACCAATTTATTGCATTCTGTTAGATACTCCAAAAGTCGATGAGGTATGCAAAGAATTTATTAAAAGAAGTGGAACCTTCTAATTCACAATATTTGCATTTTTTTAACAAGTAGTGTTAATAACGAATTGGTATTTATTTTGACAGGATAAATTAATTTACATATCAATGAAACTAAAAGAATTTTGAAAAGATATTATTAAAATTAATCGTGCATATTCCTTGGCTAATTTTTATGACTTTAATGTTCGATTATGTCGTAAAAAAATAAGTTAGCAATATAAATACTCAACGATATTAACATTAATTATTTATATAATATTAGTAACAATAATTATAATATGGAGCAGTACAACTTGACATAAAATGCACTAATTTTCATTATTAATATTAATTCATTTATAATTTATGCAAAGGTAATCGTACATATTTTCAATAATAACAATTACCTTAGTTACTTAGAGAGGATTGCTTACTTACTTCCGATGGCCGAACAGCCCTTGTAGGACCTTTGCCTCCGAAACAATAGATCTCCAAGCCTTTCTATCCTGAGCAATGAACTGCCAGTCGTCTTTAGCATTGAGCTCCTCCAGATCTCGGTTGATGTTATCTAACAATCTTTGTCTTGGTCTGCCTAACGGCCCTCGGGTATACCCTGCAGAATACCTTTAGTCGCCCTTTCTTCTCCGGATCTAACGACGTGGCCAATCCATGCCAATCTTCGGGATCTGATCTCACTTGTGATGAAAGGTTGTTTAGAGAGGATTACAATGAAGAAATGAAGTAGTTTTCATTTGCATAAATTACCATTTAATACCTATACTGGAACATGCATATAATCATATTCTATTGCATTTATCGTCAACTAATAATCTATTTTGTTCGGATATATATGAAAAAATATTTTATTATTTATGTTTTGAATTTGTTTTTATATACAAAAGAGCAACTGTATTTTTCGCATATAGAGATTCTATCGATCATTTTATTTGATAATGACATAGATAGAAAAAATATCTGGACTGTGAACAAATAATAAAAAAAGTATGTTGTTAGGAGCAAAGATTTTTGTGCTAAACGCAATATCAAACACATTCATAATAATAATAATTTCTTTATTGGAATATTTTTGCTCTCAATTTCATATTTCAAGAAAACAATTGTTTTATCCTGTCAAATAAAAATAAAATAAACAATCAGTGTATACATCAGAGGATGAGTTTGTAAAATGAGTTAGTGAATGAATTAGTGAATTTGTCAGTGTGATTATGTATGAAACATGGATGTCAGTGGGTGAGCCGGCAAATGAGTTATGGAAAGAGTTAGTGGACGAGCTAGTGAGTATGTCAGCTTGTGCAGATAGATGTATGTCTTTTATTTACAAGTTACATTATCATAATCTTTGCGTAGAAGTAAGGAATGGTATACCACTTACACGCCCTAATAATAATAAAACAAGACACATTGTGATATTATCAAATCATGTGGGTATCAATACAACACAAGAATAGTAGGTAATACAACATGTTTGTAATAATAATAATAATATGTCAGGGCAAATTTATTCTATATCCTGGACAAGTTCTGGAATGGTTGGTTATATTGTAGTGTTGAATCTCGCATTATCGTAGTTATAAGTATACCCAGTGTAAGAGTAAATGAAGCAGGATGTAAATAAATTATACTAAGGACTGACTGTTGTTATAAACTCGTTCTACTAGGATTGTACCGCGTGCCTGTACTAAGCAGTGGTGGTAGTTTATAGGTATTAATATGGTTTTGATTCTGCATTGGTGATACTACATACCTACTTGTTTAACTTCTATATATTATTAATAGAAATAGCTTTATGATTCTCGAAAAGTTGATAGAAATTAGTAAATAGTGTAACAATATTTCATAATTTTTAATAACGTTTTCAAAAGATTTTATAATGAGGATTTATATTTCAATAAGTTCTAAATCACTCGCAAACGAGTGGATGGCCTTGAGAAGAATAGAATAGAATTTCAATAAGTTTTTGTCTTTGTATGAATAGCTGATCACTCTGGCTAAAACTTCAAAGTTCTTCGCCATCTGAAACAAATCTTTCACTTCCATTATCCCGGTTCAGTCTATCACGTTACACAGCCACGACATTTGTCTCCTATACCAGGCCCTCTACATCCTTTTACTTTTCCTCCATAATTAATTGAAGAAGTTGGCATTTTTCTTCGCGGTGTACATCCTCCAGATTCTAGAACTATGATTAAATTGTTTTTTATGAAAAAAGAATGAAAAATAAAGAAAGAAAAAATGGGATCGTATTAAATATAGAAAGCAAAAATGGGATCGTATTATTAAATAGATGGTACTTATTTAAAGGAAAGCAGCTCATTTGACTATATTTCTTTTTAACATTATTCTAACAATGATTAAATTAGATTGATCGGCTACACAGCCTGAAGCCTTTACGCCTATCAATTTTCCAATAATAGAAATTAATATAAAAATACACTACTCCAATTTCAAATAAAATCTGAAAAATATTAGGTATTTATAACTGCGGCCTAATCGATCGTGGAGCACGCGGCAAAGAATTAGTCTCCTCTTTTTCGAAAGCTTTGGAGGGTTCTATAAAAGGCAGGTGCTTTTTACAATTTCAATTCAGCGATGGGGTTCGTCACCCATTCTGAGTCTGAAATGAAATCGAATGGATTCTAAGAGAGAGGATAGCTTGCATGTTAATTGCATGCAGCTCGTCTTCTGGCTACCCCACTTGTGAGGTATTCCGGAATAGTAGTTGTAGTAGAAGGCAAAATGATTCAATATTGATACATGAGTATTATGTGTTGTTTAGAATTTAATAATAATTCTTGTATTTACTTTCAATAATCCGATGTTATTTGTTGAATTACTCGTTGTACCGATCTACTTAATACAATATGGTCATTTGAACCTAGTTCCGTATTACGTCAGAATGTATCTTAAATTCATTTATAGTATTTCAATGTTACAATATTAATGATAAATAAAATAAAAAATAAAAATAAAATAAAAAAATTCTAACTTGAATTTGTATGTTTATTTTTTACATGAATTTAAAATACGCTATCGCGATTTCAGTGAACTTACAGCATTGACGAACTTTTCAAAACTGAAATCGTGTTATCGTATTTTATATTCATGTAATAAACAAACATAGAAATTCAAGTTAGATTTTTTTAAATGTCTAGAAATTGTTACATAGTAACTAATGCCTCTAAAATAAGTAAAATTGATAAATACTTATGTTCAAATACTTCTCAAACAATACGTGGAGTAGAATATAAATCTATGTCGTTGCAACATCTCCCGCAAGTGAGGTATTCTGTGGATTAACTGCATTTAGTGCTCATATAGGTAGGTAATCCTTTATGTACCATAAAATGGAAGATGTTAATGATGAACGTAATATTATGTAATTACATAATTAAAGATGTTAATTTGCTTGTATTTAGTTATTTTGAAACAGCTGATTGTAACAAAATGCTAAAAACATATTTGATTAAAAAAAATGAGAGATCCATTCACTTCCTAAGGAAGAGAAAAAGATTAGTTAAATGCATTATAAAAAGGAAATACTTTAGATCGTTGACACCATTGATCAGACCAATTTAAAGAGCTTTAACAAAACTGAAAGGAATCAAGAGGAATAATAAATGCCAAAAATCATGAAAATCTAGGGCAAAAATTCGAAAAGCATGGATCCATTGTTCTGATGGTAATAGTTATCTAAAAGCATAGGTAAATAGAGCATTGTTTACATGATTCTAAGACAATTAGGCGTGGTAATTATACAGAAATGTAAAATTTATTTCCTGTTACACTTCCTATTGCAATCTAAGTTTATATCTATTTGCAAATCGCACAGCTGCATTATTGTATCTATTATTGTTTCAATGTTCTATATCCAGTCTTACGGTTTCCTGCTTGTTCCATTATTGCTGTAGTGTTATAGATAATTTAGTCGTAGGTGCATTGTTTATCGAAGGATCTTATAATTTCATTTATATAATATTTGATTCTATAAGTTTGTGTGAGTTTGTGTTTATAAAATATGACATCCTAATACTCTATAAAGATAAAATTAAAAAAAAAAACACAGTACTCCATAAACGATCTTGTGATAAAATTAACAAGACCATCCTGTTCAATAGTTTTAGATTAACGCTCGTTTATGATGGACGCTCCACCGAAACCGCGGTAGCAAATAAAAAGCTCAAAAAATAACAATAATTACATAATAATCTAAAAGACCATCCTGTTTACGAATTCTTAAACTAAGCGCTATACCTTATAATTTATATGTTAAGAGCCACACTTTTTTCCTGATATTTTGCAAATAACCAGACAAATTTATAATTTCACTGCATGTAAAACTGAACCAGAATGATTTTTTATTTAAGCACTCGCAGTGATTTTTTCTGGTTATCACTTTTGCAGAAAATGTCAACATTTTGAAGATAATTTTAACATAACAAAACATGTACAGGCAATTCACACAGATCGAGCTAGTCCCAAACTTAGTAATGAATCTTGTATTATAGGGACTGACGCGACGACACACATATACATGTAACACCCACACCCAGGACAATTTGAAAAAGGTCATTCTTCATTATGTCCTGGCCGGGAATCGAACCCGGGACCTCGTGACTCCAAGGGAAGAGCGTTACCTCTGTGCCACACCGGCCGCTATGAAGATAGATAGGTACTTGTAGATAATGTAGTGTTGATAGATTTTAAATAATGGACATGGTTTCATAGCTAGTAAGTCGCACGACAAGAATGAGCTGAACGTAATAATTATAATAATAAAACTTTGTGTAGGATTACTAAATCATGACTTCTTGTATTGCATTGTTAAGAGTGGTTTTATGTATAATGTGACACTATACAACTAATTGTATTACATACTATTTGCTTCTAGTGGTGTATAATTATTTTAAAAGGTTCACACTATAATTTAAAGTTAATAACTTTCATCCCAGCATCATAAATTTTATCAATTTTTTAAAGCTTCATTTTATGTAGTTTCTCATAAGGCCATACTTTAAACCCCTAATACCAGTAAGAATGCTGAATAAGGTTTTTTTACTTAAAAGATATATCTGGGTCTTGTTATAAACCCAAATACAACCTTATACACCTTTCACAGTAAGCTACTAAAAGATTGTGTCGTTATGTATAGATTATATTATAATTATATGAATTATGATTCATATGTCTTTTTGTTTTTTAATTTATGAAGTATGAATGATATACCTAACATCTGCATATAGGTAGTATATTTACATTTATTGTTATTGTGGGTAAGATCTAAATGTGGTCTGTGAATATTTCAATACTGCATAATGTATTAAATATCTGCATAATGTATTTGAATATAAAATTACTCAATGGTAATATAATAATTTAGGAACAACTGCCTTGTTCAGATAAATAACTACATGTAATAGAGAGAAATGTGAGTCATAATGAAATCAACACAAATCTAATATCAGATGATTTTGCATATTATTATTTACTTATTTATATAGTAAATTACAATCCTTTGGATTCGTCTGCTACGAGTTTGGATTTTCTTCTCTATTTCTCCCTATTTTCCGCTAATCTCTTTAATTCTAAATAGGTACGTGCCACAGTTCATGTCTTTCTTCTCTTGATCCATAAAGACATCTCTTGGTCGACCTCTACCATTTCAGCCTTCGGTTTTGCCCCCCGAGATGGTGATGAGCGAGCCTGGGTACCCGATGTTGTGGCCAATTTATTAATTATAAATAAAACACTATTATTTATAGTATATCCACTGTGACTTTTTATTGGACGCGAGCCAGCTTTCATCTTTCATCATCTTTCTTTCGTCATCAGGCTAGCGAAAAAGATTTTTGGACAGGTTTGAAGGGCTGGCCGGCCAATACCGTCGTACTTTTCTCTCAACGAACAGACATATAAATAATTTAATATCTCAAAATAGACTGACATTTTTCGAGACACCAATATGCTCTTTGTTAATTTGATAATTAATTTAAGCCTAATACAATTTGAATTGGAATTGATAGGATATCTTAGTTTATTTTTAAATATGACTATTATTGGAAGAATAATGTAATACGTTAAATGTCAAATACGAAGTCATAAGTAGAATGCCAATATAAGATTTTATATATAAACCAATTGAATTATGCACGCGAATTCCAAATAAGGATTTTATTTCTTATTATAAATTGTTCAACTAATATACTAAATTGTATGTAATTTTTCAGTAGATAATACGTTTGATTTCATTAATTTGTTTACATAATT
Organism: Athripsodes cinereus; assembly: GCA_947579605.1. Classification (NCBI taxonomy): domain Eukaryota; kingdom Metazoa; phylum Arthropoda; class Insecta; order Trichoptera; family Leptoceridae; genus Athripsodes; species Athripsodes cinereus. The sequence continues at coordinate 9,207,260 of OX388314.1, read as the reverse complement.
TATTACAGGATCGAAAATTATAAATGAATCATTTTTTATACACAAAACATTGATTGCTGTTGACATTTAATCAATGTATTGACAGATGTAATAATTAAAATATTTGTACAACTCTACAATTTTTTTATACTTGCACAAGTCTTTGACAGGATTTTTGACATTTAGGTATATTAGTTTCGAAACAAATTTAAATCCCATACTTGGTATACTACTTTTAAAACGGTTAGTATGGATAAATACGACTTTTAAAACGGTTAGTATGGATAAATACGACTTTTAAAACGGTTAGTATGGATAAATATTACGAAAAAATCTTGGACACAATGTTTTATGAGTATGAACTTTCATTTTTAAACTATAAATTACTCTTTGTGTTCTGGAATGTGAATATAATAATAAAAATATACTTCTTGCATGTCCGGAAAAAGTCATTTATAAGTAGTATTCTTAAACCTTGGTTTACTGTTTCATCTGGTTTTATTTAATCTTGATTTTGCCTGTCAACTCATGCGTAATGAGAAAAAAAAACTTGTTACAATTTTATTCTAATGATAAATAAATATAATTGAGGTGACACTTTGTGTACTCATAATTTTAATAGTTTTTATTTTTTATTTTAAACAAACACAGTATAATTTTAATAAATAAAATATAAAAATATATTATTGAGCACTGTTTAATCACCACTATGTTAGGTTAAATACCGAACGTTTTCGCCTATATTTGTAGGCATCTTCAGGGAAACTTCATAATTTTTGTTTGTGTATGTTTTTGTATGTTTCTGTATTCTGTTTTTTGTATGTTTTTGTATGTTTCCCTGAAGATGCCTACAAGTATAGGCGAAAACGTTCGGTATTTAACCTAACATAGTGGAGATTAAACAGTGCTCAATAATATATTTTTATATTTTATTTATTAAAATTAAAAATGGATTTCCACAGCGTAAACACAAAAACTCTTGAATTATTAAACACAGTATACAATGATATCACAGCAACAAACAACAAAACAATATTAGACACATTAAAATGCTCCTACTGTATAAATATTTGATATCCTTTAACCCAGATCGAAATACCATCAGGAATATATTAAACTTTGCATTTGCCAAGTATGTATATATAGCTCGTGAAAGAACTCTTAAAGTTTATCCATCGTCATAAAATATCTTGTTTTCCTACGTCTCATTTGCCAACTTATTTAAAAGCCTTGTATCTACATTTATAATATTCCCATTCTTTAAACATATAATGTCAAATTGTGTAACCCTATATCGTCCCTCTTCTGACTAACAGTCGTATCTTCCTAAATGTAAACTGTTCAGGAGAGCGTTTTTTGTGTTTTACCGTGTAAATATATTACATTATTTTATTTGTACCTTTTCTTATATATCTCAGAATCATTTTTGTGATTTTGAAGAATTAGTAGAAACAACACATTTTATTTAGAATAATTCGTAAATACGACAACAAATCAGAAAGCTATTCCAGGATAACGGTAACAGTTACAGGTATGAACTTCTGTGAGAACATGCAGGGCACATATAAGTACACATTGGTGATCATAACTCGATTTGCCCAAAAACGTCAGATACGACAGTTAGTCAGAAGAGGGATGATATGTGTAACAAGTATATAAAATTCTAACTTGTAAGCATTTCTATTATTCACATAGGATTTGATTGTTAAAGTAATTGAGAAAATCATGCGTAAGCTTACTACGCACATGCTATAATTCAACACATCATGGATTGTGACAAGTGACAATTCAGTTAGTAATGAAACTAATTTTAATTTTATTTTAAACTAAAGTCATATTAAGACTATTAAAATACGGTAATAATATACCGGTTTTACTTTGTGACCTTTAAGGTCGTTAATGACTGATGTAAAACCACCCGCCACTAATAAGTATATAAATAGTTGACAACTTGATAAAATATATGAACTGTTAAGTGCAAAATCTTAACCCACGCGATGTTTTTTTTAAGACATTAAGGTTGAAATATCATCAATTTTCAATGTTTTTTTTATTTATTTTAATTCATGTATATGGACAATTGTTAAAGCTTTATTTATTGTGAACAAGGGGTCCGCGGTTTGATCCCAGATGCCGGCAAACTCCCCTTTCACGAAACAAGTTTTTAGCTTATTGTGAAAGGTGTATAAGGTTGTATTTGGGTTTATAACAAAACCCAGATATATCTTTTGTTTTTTTTAATATTGTTGATCTTTACTATTTGTCAGAATTTGGTAGACTACCGACGAACTCAAATATATTTGTCAATAATATTTATAATTTACACTTAAGCATATATCTACAGGAATCTTATGAAAATAATAATGCAATTCGATAAATTTCTCAAAATTTTACAAAATAATTTTCAATAAAAGAAATACTATATCATCACGGCATATCCTAAAAGTAGGATAGCTAGCAGACCAGCTGTATATAATAAACATGCAACCTGTCCTTTCAGTGCCAGCTGCATATGATAAGCATGCAAGCTGTCCTTTCAGTGCCAATATAAAATCATCAATACATTCAGGATGATTGGCAAACTTCATCTTAATTTTTTCGAACACCTGCTTTTTACAAGACTCGACAACTTACGGAGAAGAGTGGGAGATCAATTCTTTACCGGGTGCTCCGCGGGGAAAAAGTGCTTCACTAAAAGCAATATTTGGTTCAAAATAAGTAATATGATATTCAGAAACATGACGATCCGAGACAGTGACCCCAGGGGTAACCGATACGGATACCAGAGTATTACTTTGGTTTGGTAGTAAACTTGGTTTACATAGGTTATTATTGCACCATAAAATATGAGATATGAGGTGTTCAAAAGATGATGAAACTAAAAAGCAATAAATTGTGGGTTAGACTTTTGTTGCTCTAAACAGCTCAAATATTCAAATGAATTGTTTTAATAAATAATTTAATATGTATCTAATAAATAATTAAATTAACTGCAGGATATTGTAAATAATAATGACAACTAGTAGTAACTATGTAGTATATACTACTAATTCATACAGTCATTCGATATGATTGTAATACTATGAGTCATAAATATAGATTGCTTTAATAACTTGTTTTTATTTGTCTATTTGTTTGTACATATAAGAATAACGTTTTGGGTTAGTTGGAAGAGACGTTTTTGCGATAATCTTGCCCTCTGTATATTTATTGTATTTACATATTACTTGTTACGTGGAACGACGAAATGGTGTCCCACTCTTTCCCAATTGTCCTGTAAAAGGTAGGTGTTCGAAAAAATAAAGACAGCTTACATCTTTAATTCAGCGATGTGATTTGTCACCTATCATTAATGTCTTAATTTTTGTTGCACGGAGAGGACAGATTGTATGTTTATTGCATGCAGAAGGTCTGCTGGCTGTTCCACTTGTGGTATATGCCGTGATGGGATAGTGGTATAGATGACTTATCAAAAGTTTGTAAAAAGTAAAAATTGGTAATATAGAAAAAATATCGACACATGAGAAAAACTTGCTTTGGAAAACTTTTCTTTTCATCTTCAGACAATTAAACTAACATACTTTCATTATAAATATTTGAACAAAATATTTTTAAGAGATCTCAATCTTAGAGATCTTATTTCTGAACTACTTAGTATACGAGTATGTATTCAATACATTTTTTGCTTTCAGTACATTTTATTAAGTTCTCAAGATTTTATTACACCTATATTTTTGTTTCAATTCAGCGATGAAGCATGCTACCAATTCTGAATGTCTCATCTTCATTTACCACGAAAAGGACAATCCTTCATTTTCATCACGCAAGTTTCGTTTTTATATGGACACAGGCATCCTTGGAATTTTTACTCATTTCTATCACATTCCTAATCCTTTCCATCAGCTTGCTGCATCCACTTCCATCTTGAGGTCTTCTTTATTTTTTCTTATCAAAGTTATTTTGTTATGTAAATACATTATACACTACTACTTATTGTACAAAATACGCTAGTTTTGTATAAATTATTGTCAAAACAATCAGCGTTGGGCATCATGCATTATTCAGTTCTTTGAGATATCACATAAATTTTTGCCGACGATTTGTATGACATTTTAATTCAATGATCCTTTTATAGACTTAAGGATACAATCTGGTTATATGCAGATCCGTTAACATTCTGGAGATTCCAAACCGCATTTTTTTAATATTTTATCATACTGAATAAAATATGAATTGATGGAGCCTATTGAAACATGCATAAATTTTATATTGTCCGTGTATTATTATTAATTTCAGGATTTTGTATCTGTAATTGCTGATATGCGTACTGTGTTACGTAATCATAATATTTGGAGTCACTCTTGGGTAGTCGATAGTTGGATATTAAAAGCTCGGACTTTCTAACAAGCTTTTGGAAATACTCCTTCCAACCGACCTCTTCGTCGCGATAGAAACAAATTGTTTACTGTGAGAGGTGTTTTGAGGCGTATTTGAGTTCTCTCTTTGAATGAAAAATTCTTTAGCTTTGTAGATGATTGATTAATTATCAAATTAAAATTTCGAATACCTACTCTTTATTTACATTACTATCTTTGTTGTATAGAAATGACAAACTAATTGAAAATTATTAATTCATTTTCCACAAGTGGAGTAACTAGAGGATTAACTGCTTGTAATGAATTAACAGATTATCCTCTTTGTGCCGTGACATTAACATAACATAACATGTATGGACAATTTATAAGATAGCTTGTCATACAATATATTAACGTTGAAAAATGTGTCAAGAATCACCATAGACATTAAATTATGTCGATTTGAAAGTTATTATAGTAGATAGTTCGTTGAAAAGAAACCAGTTATTGGTCTTTTTAACATTTTAATTATCATTTAAGCACACATGCTGACCAAAGCAAAAACAACAATGTGTTTTAACTCCGAATAATGTAGTTTACAATTAATGCCTAATATGTCACATTCAATTTGTCATAATGCAAAATGAAATAAGAACATTTCAATGTTACTCGAATAACATTCTGCATAATGCTACGAGTATATTAGAATGTTACTTATTAATATGTTAAAGTTGCCTAGTAATTAATTGAAATTATTCCATATAATTGTGATTTAATTTTTAAGTTATTTCGGGTAGTTAAAATGAGGTGTATCTATAACGTTATAATTTATAATTTTGTGTATTGAAATGAGCACGATATAATATTTTATTCCTTACGATAATTTATATTTTTTTTTTCACATATCGTAATAATAATATATACCTACTTACTTATTAATATGAACCCATCGTTTGGGTTAGTTGAAAGAGATCACGCATTCCTCACAAAGAATATCTCTTTTACGTAAGTTTTCGAATATCCTTTAAAGGCAGGTGTTCGAATAAATCGATAAACTTGTTTCTATTCATAATAAAGCCTTACTAAAGCCTTTGTATGGAGCATTCTGCTTTATGGTTGCGAGACGTGGACCATCAGCAAGAGTGAAAGCGGACGGTTGGCGGCCTTTGAAATGTGGTGCTACAGATGCATGCTGAAGATCCATTGGTCGGAACACATCGAAAACGAAGAAGTATTAACCAGGGTACGCAAAAAAGGCAACTTCTTAAGAGAATCAGCCAACAACGAGCTAACTGGACTGGCCACAACATCAAGCACCCAGGACAACTCATCGCCATTGCGGAGGGTAAGACCGAGGGGACAAATGGCAGAGGCCGACCAAGAGATGCGTATATGGACCAACTGAAGAGGGACATGAATTGTGGCTCATACGTAGAGCTGAAAAGACTGGCTGAGAATAAGGAGGAATGGAGAAGAATGTCAAAACTCGTTGCAGACCAATCCAATGGATTGTAACTCATTATATATATTCATAATACAGTGAACATAATAAAAAAAGATAACTTCACACATGTCACATAAAGGTATGATTTTTTACAACTGTTAAAACTCTTAGGATGGAAATGTGCATTAAGTTTTCAAAACATTTTCAAATATAAACATAATATTTACAAATGAATGATTGTCTAAATTAATTGTGTTGAAATAAAAATTACCTTGCACTACATTAAAGCACACTTAAAAAACTAGATACTCATTATTTGTACGTATCTATTGAAGTTCAATCCTAAGGCAAATTGTTTTCTTGCAACTTGGGCGAATGATAAAAGATAATTATATTTGTAAAATGTTTGATAGTAAATTTACAAACTATTTAATTATAATGTTTTATTCATTTTGAATTCATTAACAGTATTGCCTTTAGGCTTTTTATAATAATTTATTGTAGCTAGATTTGACATTAGTTTTCACTTGAAATTTACTCGTTTACGAGCTGTTGATCTTCTGTGGTATTCCCAGTGATATGTTATACCTAGATTTGCAATATGAATCTCAAACATGTACCATCAATAAAATCTCGTTGCGGTCCTTGGTGCCGCAATTTTTAGTTTGAAAAAAAGCGACACACATATAAATTGTTTGTAGATAACAAGAGATAGACAATATGAGAATGGGGATTATAACAGACGACAAAGGCCGGTAGATAGAGATGAATATATACAAAAGAAAAGAGATGAATATATATTACTCAGGTATTGTACCTCGACGGGTGAGTACACATTTTTAGAGAATATTTGTATGACATTGCAAATCTAGTTGTAACATATCACTGGGTATTCCTTGAAAAGTTGATCTTCCACAGTTTTCAACAAGTTTTTGAGTATCACATGATAGACAGACATTCCTAAAACTTTACACTTAGCTTCAGGGCACTTGTTTAAATGAAGATTAATTATTCATATAATCAAGGTAAACATGGATCATAGTTTTTACTAGATTGATCTCATTGAGAAAAGAAGCATGAAATTATTACACAATGCAGTGGCAAACTTTTAATTCTTATTGAAATGTTATTAAGTAGATATTTCCTAAACCACTCGCAAACGAGTGGATGGTCTTGAGAAGAATAGAAGTAGATATTTCATAAAATTGTTGTATACAAGCCGTAAATTAATAAATAAGATGGAATGTATTGAGTCTTGTTGACAGGCAAATAATTAAATCCTATTAACATATAATTTAATTAATTCAAAGATGTCTTCTAAAATCATAAATAATGCCGTTGCGTAATAATAACGCAAATGACATTAAAAGTGGCCGAACTTGAACTGTATATAGATCAAATCTGTGGGCGGAATAAATATCACCTCTAAAGATGTTTATTAATTTAATGTTGCCAGTTAGTAAGTATGTATGTATCGAGATAAGTAGGTACATATATAATAGTAAATTATGTTCTTTATAATAATGTCCATTAGACATTGTAGAGAAAATATTTCATTCCGTCTATATGAACTCTTATCATAGTATTCTATGTTTATTGAAAAATATACAATATATAATTTTTTCTGACCGTATGTAAAAATTATTAAAGAAATTAGCTGATGCGTGATTTTATTCCTGAAAATTAAAATTTGAAATTGTTAGTTAAAAAAAATTGACAAAATAGATGGTTGCAAATAAATATTATCATCAAGCTCTTATTAATTAAACTATATATATTTAGAAAGACATTATTAAAATAAATAATCGGCCATACTTTATGTCTACTGTTGAACACAGTTCTCCCCCGTATCCTTTCATTGCTTACTGTGCTGCGTATTTTGAAAGTATACAATGCCATTACGCATTCATACTTGCAATGTATGTTTTCAAATTGTGTAACGAAAAATAGTCTTAGTAAATATACACGATTTCTGCGTAATTGTCGCGTATACTTTCTGACGCTGATTCAGTGAAGCGTATTTTGAAAGTATACAACGCCATTACGCACAGGTTGGGACTTCTCGCGTATAGTTTTAAATATTAATACCTAATGACATAGTCTTAGTTTTTTTAACAAACTTTGTTTGAAATTAAACTAAATATATTTCGACTTACTATTTTAAGTGGTATATGAATGTGTTACTCGAAGTATAATTGTTGGTAAATAAATGGTACGTACTTCAGAGAGTACATATCTATTAGATAATTTTATTAGGAAGGTACATTGAATATTTTAACACGTGTCTAATATTTAGATGACGGAGGAGTAAGCGTGAGTACATCGGGTGATGTACTCAAACAAATTGAATTTTAAACAAAGAAAGTTGGATGATCTATTAATTGCTTTTAGGTAGATCGGTAGAATTTTGTTTATATTGATGTGTTATGTTTAAATATTTCAATAGATAAAAATAATTTCAAGGAAAGGATTGAGAGACACGTGTGGTTGTTTACATAAAAAAGTAGATGCTTGTACTAGGAGTGAAAGAGTAAGTATTTTTGTGGTGAGGACAAAGGAATGAACTGATAAAAATGAGGGCACAACAAAATTCGAGGCAGTTTTGTCTTGGAATTAGGAGAGAGAGGTTAAAATCTTAAAAGCAGTGTTGTATTCAATTTGTTTTTCGTTGTTGACATTTCTTTCTCCGAGTAATAAATATAATATTTCTTTTAGTGATTATTTCCACAATGGAAATAATAAGAAACTCATCCTAAAATTTTATTATAATTTTACATTAAATTCAGTGTTTCGAAGCAGCGAATTTTGCAGTAAACCACCTTACCCGAAGCTAAGATTTTGTTTTATTTTATTTTGTTGAATTTGACTGTTAAGAATCTTTTTTCTTTTATCTTATTAAATGTCTCTTTTAAAGTAAAGTTTGATAATTTCTTGTGAGATTAACTTTGTTTGATATTTTATTTTCTACATTGTTAGATTTGTAGACTAGCATTGTTTGCAATTTTGACTTGTGGAGGATTACTCAATTATGTGAACAGAGTCGAATTCAGAACATAAACTTATTTTATTTTCCCAAATTAATAAAATTTGGATAACTAATATTATTTGTAAATTAAATTTATAAAAGCTATTTGATAATATGAACAGGGTCGAACTCAGAAACATATACTAATTATTATTTTCTGATATATTGAATTAACATTTAGCATGAATTCTAACTCATATTTATTTTATGTAAATATCTCTTATTATATCATAAACTAACGTCCCACCATCCACACCCACATGATCGTGAACTAAAGGCCCATGATCTCCCAGCGTGAAAAAATCAAGGTTGGTGTCTGCCTTGCCTTAAGGGACACAAAAAGCCAACCCCCGCAGATTTATACATAAATATTTATATTATTTGCATGTTATGTATTATATTCTCTTAATTTATCATATTGTATACTAATGAGGCTGACAGTAGTGAATGGAAGGCTGTGTTCAGATCGGAATTGGCGAGGCAGGTGCCATTTTCCACTAACCAACCAATTTTTATTGTTAAAATTAACAAAAATAGTCAGTGATTAAATTTTGTCAAACTTTGGTTCAGTAAAATATTTCATCTCGATGCGCCCCTGGCGCTGTATACAGATACTATTTATGTATGAAACCATATGCCTTTTATAAATAAAACTGCATTCAAAACTAATCTGTAATATAATTACAGAAATAAACTTTCGATAACGTTGAATCATAAGTTTGATAAAATATTATTTCATTGACTATTTCTAACAAATAACATGGATTTCTGTTGTACATAAAAAAATTTGATATTTATTCTTGATTGTTATTGTGTGTTGTTTTCTTTGAGTATTTTCAGCAATAAGGTAAGGCTTTTATACTTGCTAACGTCGAGTATAAAAGGAAATAATTTATTAATTACTAACCTTATGTACAACAGAAATTAAATTTTTGATTGTTATAAAATTATGCTTTTATGTGTTCTGAATAGAAATTATTGTTTGTTTTCCACTGATAAAATTTTCTTTTATAAATCGTAAACACAACGTAGAAAGGGTCCTTTACGTAAATTTTCTTTTCTCTAGATGTATCATGAGCCAATATCTTTGAAGAAACGAAAATTGTTGAATTTAGCGACCGACACTTTTGACGGGCTTTACGTTAAACGTCTGAAATAATTTTAATTACGGTGATGTGTGAACTGATATGGGTAAACTAGCGAGTATATATTATTATGTACGTATGACATCTTTACACACAACGAATATAATTATTCATAGATCTTATAAGTAGGTAGGTGATATGAAAGTATTTTTGTATTATTAAATTTTAATCGGAATATTATAAAGACGTAATTGCGAAAAGAAATTTATAAATTTGCGTAGATTGGATAAACTCGATTCTTTTTAGTTTAATTACTTCCAACTCAGAGGATAAATACGTATTTATTCTCTCGTCGAAATAAATAAATATATTTTATTTATTTCCTGTCAATGTGGTCTCGACGGTTTTTCTTTTTCTTCCTCTTGAAGAGGGAGGGGACCACGACACTAAGCATAAATATTTTTAAAAACTATACATGGTTATTACGCTCTTATCGTGTATATAAAAGTATTTTTAATAATTTATAATTTTTTTTATATAATATTTTATGAATATTTTGATTATAAAACAAAACAAAGAACAAAAATATTTTTATCATATAAAAGAAACACAAATGTTTAAGTACTTAAGTGCTACTTTAAAAATACGGCAGTCAATTAATAATAAAATTAATTATTTATTTAAGTACATTTACAATTTTCGCTTTTACATGTTGACAAATTTCAGATATTATAACAACAAGTTAATCCAAAATGACAAAAATACAGGTAATAAAAGCAATAAAAAATTTATAATAAAAACAACACGTAAAAAATAATAAAAACAATTATATATGAAAAAAAGAGAAAGCAACAAATCAAAATGGCTACTTGGAAACTAGTCGCGTATACATTCTAAGAACGTTGCCTTGTGTAGCACTTAGAAAATGTACACGATTATTCCGCAATGGAAACTTGTGCAGTATGTTTTCCACACAAATTTTAGTGTAACGTTATTGGAAAATATACACGATTTGAGCGTAATAACCATGTATAGTTTCTAAAAATATTTATGCTTATTACTACTTGAAACTATACGCGAGCAGTCCCAACCTGTGCGTAATGGCATTGTATACTTTCAAAATACGCTACTGTGCTGGGTGCAGAGGCCCTGGCGAAGAATAGGTCTTCCATTCTTTTCAGTAAGTTTTCGAGTCCTGTAAGAGGCAGGTATTCGTGAGACGTCAAATATTATGTCATTTTTCATCTTCAATTTATCGACGAGGTGTGCCTCCCATTCTGATTGTATTTTTATTGGCACGCAGAAAAGAACTTGCATTTTTATTACGTGTATTGGTCCGCTGGCTACCCCGCTTGTGGGAAATGCCGCGATGGTATGAATGAATGAATAATTTATTGATTCGCGAATTTCGCACGGTTTTTGTTTTTCATAAAACCAACTGCCACCCACGTATATAAAAATCAACGTTGTTGACATCACTGTTCATAATATTTATTTTCTTGTTAAGAAAATAAAAATATTCGCATGTGTTAAATCATGCAATATTTGGAATTTTCGAATGCTTGATTTTAATTATTTATTGCGCGATAAACTTAAAGGAATGCAATAAAATATTTTACATGGCGACTGTATCATTATCAGAGACTGAATTATTTATTTTAAATTACTTTGTATTTATTATATAGATGTTTTATCGTTTTAATGAATTTTATTTATTTATTTCTTAACTGCAATTTGATAATTGATTATAAGAAAATTTTACATATTTGGTTGACATTACTGTGACTATCTATTTATCTATATCCTCACTCAAAATAGCGAGGTAAGCAGAGAGAACGAAACGATCAAGCAACCATGACCAATCTTTGGTCTCAGAACACCCTTTTATGCAGTCGTATTTAATATATCTTCTATCCTAGCAACAATGGTAACTATTTTTACATTCTAATTAATCAAATTATTTCAATCAAGTGTATCAAAAGTCAATCTATGATAGTCAGTGGACTCATTGTATGCAATGAACACAAAAAAATATTTAACTTGTCGAAAGCATCAGGAAAAACTTATCCATCTCTTGAATCACGTGATAAAATTAAATACATTTTCTTCGGTCCACGAGATATTTCTTTATTGCTACACCCTATCCTAAATGGGGGAAGCAGAGAGGATGGAACGCCATAAAGATCTATTCTTACATACTTTTTTCGCCCCTTCTATAATAATGAAATTTATTTTATTTTTCAAATATTATTATTTTTTGTTATTATTCTGTCGATTCTCTTACTTTACACATGACTGTTCTCGAGAATTCGATTCATGTGATCAAGTACGCAATACTCTCTCTCACACCCTTTGTTTACACAGTTTTCAAAACAAATTACAATTATTAATTTCCTCTGTCGTTACACAATGTTCTTGACAGTGTGGTCATGGTATAATATTATACAGTTTTACAAGAGTGTTGATAATTATTGCGTACCTACATTTTATTACTGATTTAATTTCGCCTTATTTAAATGAGTATCTAGAGCAATAATAACTCTTAATTACAAGGTCAATTAAACGGATGTAAAGCAATAACTTAAATTTGCTTATTGTATATGTACAAACTATAATTTACGCATTATTATTATTTTGAATTACGCACATCAAAAAAATATTAACCCGACGATTTCAGGGTAATATGCACATTATTTCTTTATGAATAAAAGTATTCTGAAGTTTTGTATTTATTAATTGTATTTTGTTTTTTTAAATGCAGCACGCCTCGATACAGGGCAACCTCGTGAAGCTGCTGCAACTTAATTGTACCCATATTGGTGATAAATTGTCTCAACATTTGTACATTGTTATTGATTGATTGAATAAAGTAGGTATTTATTATAATATTTTTATTATTAATCATTAGTTCACTCGCCCATTGCACAAATTTGTTTGTTTTCTTTAACGTGGTGGCAGAATTGCCATCCACACTTTTCAGCATTATGCAACCAGATAAGTTCATATGATCAGTCATGGTCACACAAAGTTTTAACAGTCTAATGCCGGGAAAAATTCACCTATCCAGATATACAGGATTTCAAAGGATTAGGCTCAATGATTTTTGATTTTTGTGCAATAAAGATTTCTATTATTAGTTTAGTTACTTTTAGGGAACTTGGGAGTTGACAATTACAGATTGATGAATATAGTAATAATTGGTAAAATACTAAAAAAAATATCCTTCCCCACCTGAGACTGGGCGTGAAGGTATAGATAGATTAGATATAATATTTTTTTGTGCCACATACTGCCGAAGTGCATTATATTCATTCAAATATCTCCATCTTTATCTATCTGGTATTCGAGAAAGTGGGAAAAATAACCATTTAATTCGAATACACCAGGTGATGTGAATAATATTATATTTAAAGTCACCAATGAACCGTTTTTTACGCATAGTCAGGGCTATCTAGATTTGTATTATTATTTTCATGGTATTAAATACACGAACTTTCTTCCTTTTTTATATAAATGTCACTAGAGTTTCCGGGTGTTTAATAACAACTTATGTATTAATTAATAATTCACAGGTGTTAAATTACAATTCATGTATATAACACGTGAAAGGGATTGTCACTAAGGGTAAATTGAAAAAATATTTAATTAATATGCTCCTTGTCAGGCACTAGCGCTAAACACCCTTATTCTTCATACATTTTCAGTTTTTTTTAATTATTCAATTTTAATTGTGGATTTGTAATGACAATTAAATTTTTTTTCTTTTTTTTTTTTTTTTTTTTTTACGCGGCGGCAGAATTGCCATCCACACTCAGCATTATACAACCAGATAAGTCTCCATATGATCAGTCATGATCACACAAAAACTTAACAGTCTAATGCCGGGAAAAAATCACCTATCCAGATATACAGGATTAGGCTCAAAACGCGGGATCAAAATACCAGCATTGTGCCTGAAATATCTGTGTTCAGAAACCTTTTTACAATATTACAAGTGTTTATTATAATAGATTTTTGAATTTTAATGTACAAATTAACCGGTAAATCTAATTTTTGTAAATTATTTATTAAAGATTTCGGAGTTACCCCTGTAGCTGACATGACTAAAGGTATTATATAAACGGACCTAGAATGCCAAATATTTTTTATTTCTCCTGCTAGTTCTGTATATTTACGTTTTTTTTCTGCGACGGTTGTTTGTATATTATGTGTATTTGGGACAGCGATGATGTCGATTAGGTACGTTATTTTATTACGTTTATCATGTAATACTAAATCGGGTCTATTATGATGTATTTGTCTATCTGTTATTATGGTTTTATCATAATAGAGCCTATAATTTTGATTTTCTAATACCTGTTCCGGGTTGTATTTATAATAAGGTATTACATTATTTGAGTTTAAAAGATTATGTTTAATAGCTAAATTTTGATGTATAATTTTTGCTACATGATTAGGTATGTCTATAAGTATACTCAGTTTGAGCGAGAGTGGAACAACCCGAAACTATGTGTTGAATCGTTTCCGGTTTGGCCAGACATTTCCTACACGAATCATCAATTATATTTTGATTTTTTATAATATATTTTTGATAATTTTTTGTATTTATTACCTGATCTTGAATTGCTAGCATAAAACCCTCGGTTTCCCCATACAATTCCCCAATGGTCAACCACCTGTTTGACGCATATTTGTCAACATAAGATTGGTTGAGATCATTGAGGTGTCTAGCATGAAGTTCCTTCCTACCAAAGTTAAGTTTTTTTTTTTTTTTTTTCCTTTTAGTGTTGTTTGTTTGTATTACTACTGTTTTATTATTATTTTATAAATTAAATTAAATTTTATTATAGATGACAACCTTATGGGCTTAAAATATTGTGATTAGTGAAAATTGTACGCACTTTTAAATAGGGTAATACATTGTTTATATTTTGTCCCTTGTATATTGTTTCAATTTATATGTATTATCTGAAGTGTGTCATTGGTGAATAAATAAATAAAAAAAAATATAATTCTGATAAGACCGATTCATACTTGATAAGTTGTGTTTATTAATTTTCGTTAGATTTTTTTAATATTTTCTGGAATGAATTAAATCGATTAAAACATTGTATACATTTGATTCTGTCTTTACTTATTAAAACTTTCATAGAAGTTCTGTTCAAAAATATTTTTTATTAATTTACGTAAACTTCCTCCAAATATCGTCGTTTGATAATCCTGATAATATGTCATTCCTTTCTACATACTTCTCGTGTACATTCTTTGCGATCTTATTCTTAAAAAAAATGTAATATCTTTTTTTATAAACGATATATCTGGGTTGTGTTATAAACCCAAATACAACCTTATACACCTTTCACAGTAAGCAACTTAAAGCTTGTGTCGTGAAAGGATGGTTTGCCGGCACCTGGTATCGAACCACGGACCCCTGGTTCACGAGGCCGAGACTCTACCTCCAGGCTACTGACTATACTCATATAGCGAATCTAGTATTTTGCTTGCTCAAATCGAGTAACACTACATATTTCCCTGACACTTGTTCTTGCTGTAGTTTTTTCTGGAACTCTCATCTTTATTATTGGCAAGTTCTCTTTTGGAATGTTTTGCACGTGGTCCTTTTATTGTAATTGGATTCAGACACACGGATCATCTAAGGTGAACGGAACTGAGAAAAATACTCAAGGAAAACATAGTTTGAAAAACTTTGAGAAAGTATGTAAATAAATTAGGATTGTTATCCAACACTCACGTGACATAATGTTAGATGCTTGTAAACTACACGTATCTAGAAAGTTGAAATAAAGTTTACAAAAATTTGAATAGATACGATATTCTAGTAGATGAGAGTTCTGTAAACAATATTCTAGTTCAGCGCTGTCACAACATTTATCTAATGTTTAATATGTCGTGTATTCTATGTTATTAAGTACAAAAGTTTCCTAATGTTTCACTGATAAAAGAATGTCGAACTTTCAAGCGAATGGTTCAATGTTCGGATGTTGACTTACTACGTTGTGACGATACAACATTTTTATCATTCTATATATTTACATATCCATATAATCACGCCATTACACAAAAATGTGGTAACTGGTGGATTAATCGCATGAATAAACATATGACTTAATTTTTAAGATTGGTGACATAACACTCCAATGTTAAAACTTTATCTCAGTAAGGACAATGGCCAGTAGAATGAATTTTTGTACTGATATTGAAATCTTTTTTTTTTTTTTTTTTTTTTTTTTTTTTTTTTTTTTTTTTTTTTTTTTTTTTTTTTTTTTTTTTTTTAAAAAAAAGATATATCTGGGTTTTGTTATAAACCCAAATACAACCTTATACACCTTTCACACTAAGCTAAAAGCTTGTGCCGTGAAAGGGGAGTTTGCCGGCACCTGGGATCGAACCACGGACCTCTTGTTCTGAAGGCCGAGACTCTACCTCCAGGCTACCGACGAACTCATCTATTACTATACAATTACAGTTAATCCCACAAGTGGGGTAGCCAGTGATCCAACTGCATGTAATAATTATGCAGATTGTCCTCTATGTGCCAATATAAATCATATATAAAGGATCAATGGCTCGCCTCATTGCTGAATTGTGGAAGTTATGTAATTATCTACGTGAATTTCATGATTTACGTGATCATGATCTTTTTTTGTAGCGTACTTGAAAGCTAACAAAAAAACCTATTATTTATCGAGTAATGTAATCTTTTTTTGAAAAAAGCTGTTTGTTTCAAGGTATTTAAGAAACATTGCAGATTTTTATACTGTATTCATTCTGTTTTACTAAAAATACTTTAAAATATATAAAATAAAGGAATGAAATAAAATCAACAAAATGTTCTGCGTTAATTGCTCATTTCAATTTGCACATACATATAGTTAGGGTGACAAGAGAAGTAATTAATTAAAACATTTGTAAAGCCTACACAAGTTTAGTGTGCCAAGGTTAGAGAATGAATGTACTTTCTATTCCCTGAATTATGTTTATATAGAAGGATTTAAATGTTATACTATTGACTTTATTACCAAAATTAATCTTAAGTTTGTTCTCTCTACGTAGTATGTATTTACGTTTTATTATTATTATTTGGATGATTTGTAAAGCGCCGTTTTGTGAAAAAATTCCACCCAAAGGGCGGTCTTTGCTAACTAAGGTTGTGCTTGGATTATTCCGTGTGATTTCTTGAATAGATAAGGCTTCATTTGGTTCTTGAACCTCGATATGTCCTGCATTTCTCTGATCATTTGTGGAAGCCTGTTCCAGACTACAGGTGCAGATATTGCAAATGCACGCTCCACGTACAGTACTGGTCACCTCCAATTTAGTAGCAATATCTTGACAAGACCAAAATGTTGTCTGTCTATGACTTAACGCCTGTCTACCGCCGAGTTCCATGATATATTCTGGGGCCATAGCATGAAGTTCCCTAAATACTATCAAACACACTTTAAATTCGACTCTCTCCGGACATCTTAGCCAGTGAAGAGATTGAAGGGTGGCAGATATGTGTGAAGAGCGATTCAGTTGATAAATGAAACGTGCAGCCGCATTAAAAACGGACTGAATCCTCTGGAGTTGATATTGTGGCAGATTTGCGAGGATGCCATTGCAGTAATCCAATCGTGATACGACGAATGAGTAATCAAAGTATGAAACATTTTGAACGACTTTGTAATATTTGAGTAGGAGATAGAAAAACACTAAATAATATGACGATAAGAAAATCTCATATTTGTTTGTAATGAGGCTAATGATATGCTTTGCCTTTTTCATTCTATTATAAAGTTCATAAATTAAATGCATTTGTATACCATCTCAAAGAGCATTTAAATTAAATACAGATTTTATTATCACTTATAAATGTTCTAAGTTGTTAGAAGTAATTTGTGCTTTCAATGTTGTTCTAATTGTTCACCGAGTTCATATTTATTTACATATTTTCATTTTAGATACGGCATTGTTGCTTATGTCAAAATTTTAATCAATAAGACTTGTATAATTCTTTCTAAAATTGTTTTTATTTTGTTCTTTTATTTTACATATTGATTTTATGGTAGATATAGTTCCATGTGTTCTATAAAATGTTGATATGAATTTTTGTAATAATTTTGTTAAAGAATATTTATTAGCCGTATAACATTGAACAAAAAAATGCTTTTTTAAATAAAGATAACAAAAATAAGGCAGTGAATAGATATAAAATATGAATCAGGAATATAAAAAAAGATAAAAACATATAAATATTAAAATAGATTGAAATAAAATGGAAATACTGAATTATTTGTTTTAATATTTACAAATCACTCATATCGGGTGGAATGTCTTAAAAGAATAAATTAAATATAATTAAATAATGTAAGAGTATAAGAATTTACTAAAATTAATAAATAAATTCATATTTAGAATATATGTGTTACGGAAGGAAATTTCAGATATTGTAAAAAATTAAAATAATTATGTCTTGAACCACTATCAAAATAAATATCAGTGAAAATGATGTGAAAGATTTGGTATTTAATTTTGTGAAACTCCATGTTAATCAAGAAATAAAATGTGATTATTTGGTTTTACATGTACTTTATTAAAGTGACTCCAGTGTATGTCTTTTTCAAACTTCTGTTTGAAAAAGGCATTACATGTAGAAACGAAAAAGAATATATACTTACTTAGCAAGCTACGTGCATATATTCGCATATTCAAGAACGAGTAAAACATAGTACTCAACTATACTTATTCCAATAAATGTTGTATTTGCAACAAACAGCGATTACGATACGAGACAAAATTGCATGTTACATAGGGTTAGTGCACACTGAATACGTTTTATGTCGCACTATACATACGCATTCAATGCGCACTCTACAAAATTAAGTTTTCATTAAACTTTTTGCTGAGATGAAGAAATTTGAGATGAAGAACTGACATTCACATGAAAAATTTCTTAATATTTTCTTAAATCACTCAAATAAATATAATCTGTGTATAGAAAGTAAGGACATGCAAATTTTTTTACTAGTATTAATACACCATCTGGGCATATCCTTGGAAGCCAAGAGATCAGCTGCATGTAACAAACATGCAAACTCTCTTCTTCGCGCCAACAAAAAATTCAGATATTTAGGATTGACAGAAAATTCATCGATGAATTTTAGATATAAAATGTCTTTATTTTTACGATTAACCAGCCCTTTTACAGACCACTCAAAAAATCACGGAATAGAGTGGGAGACCAATTCTTTGCCGGATGCTCCATGGATTAATACACAGTTCTCACATATTTACTATCACATGAAAAGTTGTTTTCTTCTAAATTGATGCACATTTCCCAAGTCTATGATTTTTTTTTCATATTATGAAAATACATACTTTTTGATCAATGATTGTGTTACAATGTCGCACTTATTCAAATAATGTCAATTGCTAATTTTAATAGTTAAAAAGAACTCAAAATTCCATAAATGACACATAAATAATACTTCATTTTGTTAATAATTTATACAATACCTACGCACTATCAGAAAATAATTAAAACAGTAGCCCTTATGCCTTATAATGTACTATACATATCTGATCTTTAAGCTCCCAACTAGCACATGCTTGGAAGATGTTGAATTGTTGTGCGTGTGCGTACGAATCCATACAAATTCGTACGCATACGTATCTCATGAATGCTTGGTTTTACTCTCACTGATCCAATAATCCGAAAAACTCGTTCAATAGTAGGTAATTATATAAGAATACTGTGTACTGCTTGTAATCTACTTATATCACTTCGTTTATACAATTTATATTGTAGTTTGATCTACCTTTACAACCTTGATTATTTATTGTAATATTTATATCATATACATACATAGTATATTAGTTCGCCGCAGGTAACCACTTTTTACATACATAGTATGACGCATTGAACGTCATTATGATAACAACATTTGTATCTTTCTAGAACTTTTCATGTCCTTTTTACATACTTTTACTATCGTACATAAACGTTGAGATAATTAAAAATGCGAATTATTTACTCATTTAATATTACTTGTACAACTTACAAATTAATTATGGTCTCAGTATTCTTGCGAGGGAAGAAATTTCTTAGATCTTTTCGTATTCAATAAATTGATCCCATTCTTTAAGATCTGGTATCTACATAATACTCGTAGTTATGTTTCAAACTTATCTCAATTTTACTATTTATTAAATAAGTGATTTTAGTTTTAACCACTTCATGGTAATAGAATATATGTAGGTACTCATACACATTTAGAAGGGTCTATGATCAAGACTGTATTATCAAACGAGTTATTCTTTATAATAAATTTAATTATAATTACCTTAATATTTACACCGTTGCTATCTTGACAATATTGATAAAATCATTACTTTAAGAATAAACCCTAACAAAAAAGGTATACATAATTGTTATTTTACGTAAGAATGCGAATTGAAAATGATTAAAAATATATTAAAACCACAAAAACTCTAAAGGGTTTGAACCCGGAGTTTCTGCTAATCTTGTTTATAAATACTTCGTGTTTGTTGGACCGTACCATGTGACTAATTGATATCATTACATAATCTTTATTGATTCCAAACAAAAATTCTACATATTCTGTTTGTACTAACATATTTCGTTTTTTGATAAGTCAAAAAAAAGCCAAGTCTATTATCAAATCGCAAACATTTTTGTCAGATCATTGTATTTGATTTTCGTAGTATATGCTATAATATTTGACCCAACAATTGCCAACCAAAGTTCATTTAATTTCACACGAGCAAATACATAGATATACGTGCTATATTTTAAAGTTACGAGTAAACAATGACAAAGATATAAGTTTAACTCGTAACTTATTGTTTAAACGATATCAAAGAAATTTTACTGAAAATAATATAACAAACATTCGGTAAGCAAATTAACCTCAATCTTATTTATTTACTGCACAAAATAATAATTGGGATCAGAGATGCATAAATTTACAGTCTGTAAAACTGTTTTAAATTGTTTACATACCTACAGATCCTTTAACTTTTATAACAAGGTCAATGTAACGAATGATAGATATTTAATTAAAACCCATTTCAAATACATATATATTAATTGCTTTCAACAAAAACATTAACGTGAATTAGAAAATTACTCCGAAAAAGTTTTGGGTAATAGTGTCTACGATTTTGAGTGTAATAAACGCACAGAATTCCATATAAAACCTAGAACCCTGACTCGTTTACAAAAGTGAGGCAAATAATCTGTGAATTTTTGACAGAACGCTTGGCGAAAACGTGTGGTGTTTCCTACATTTTATGGACTATTTCTTGAATTTTTATAAAAATATATCATTTTTACATTTATATAAACCTAATTGGACATTTTTTGAAGTTCTCGTCGACGTTTTTAGCAATTTGCCACACTTCTTTTCGCCAACCGTTCTGTCAAAAGTGCCGAAAACTGGTACCTCACTTTATTATAATGAATATACATACGAGTACTCCATCTAGGTATTATATATAAAAATCTATGAATAAACGAAATAAAACTTTTTTAAAGTATAGAGAATATTTTTGGTGAGGAGTTTTATGGATAGAATTCGTGGAAATATGTTAAGATAGTTTGGACATGTGGAGCGCATGGATGATGAAATACTTACTTTACTTTTCGTGTGGGCGGTGATTTAGGTGTCTTCACCCAATTTGGGCTGGGTCAAAAAAGCAGTCGCATCAGAACTACAGCCTCGGATCCAGTGCCGCCAACCAGTCCACCGCCTCCGGCGTCGCCTCATGGATATCCTGGAGGCTTCCATTGAACTTCTTAATAATGACGAAGAAGAGCCGCCGACGTCCGAGAAATACGTGACTTGATCGCGTGGATCAAATTCACGTGGATGGTCGCGTATTGAGGAAAAGAAATCAACCTGCGTGTATGAGGAGTAATTGTATTGTTATGTGCCCTACTTTTTTAGTATGTACACGCACAGATTCGGTACGCAATAAACACATTTATTCCCGACAGCAGGCCTGGGTGTTTTTTACTTCTATAGTTGTTTTTATTCTGTGAGGGCATTGACCGCGTTGTCCTTGTTTTGCACTTGCTTCTACATTTGCATCTCATTCTGGCTTATGAATGAATGCTGTCTCGACTAATTTGTTAATTATTATGAAGCTATATGAATTTACAACCTATGCCTACGGTGCAATATAGGTATAATTCACTCAAATTCGGGTGCTTTGTAATAAAATAAAGGGGGTATTAAGTATGTGTATGTGTATATATTGGTATACCAAGTAAAAGTATTTCTATGTTGAGGTAGGGCATGGTAGCGTAACAATAGCATATATACCTACAATATACATTCTTATTGTGTTGTAGAATTCACATATTCCTACTACATTGACGACTCTTTCAAATAGGCCAGTCGAGTCGCTTATCCGATGTTATTTATTTTGATTAGGTATATATTTGAGTAGCTTATTTTATGTGTAAATTTATTTTGGTATACATATGTGTTTATTTATATATTTATCTATATATATCTTAAATTATTTTATTTTGTTTTACTTATTTATTTATATTTTATTATTTGTTTTTGTTTAATGGGTTAGTTGGAAGATATTGCGCTTCAGCAATAAACTCGCCCATTGCACAAAATTATGTATTTTATTGTTATGTTACCATGTTTTTTCTTCTTTGTATACTAATTTTGTGCAATAAAGATTTTATCTTGATCTTGCTCATGAAATCAAAGATATGTGGAGAACACCTACCACAATCATCGTGCCTATAGTGTTGTCTGTGAATGGTTTAATACCTAAGAGTCTGTCAAGCAATCTCAGAAAACTGGGAGTAGATGACAGGCTCAAATACTGCATGCAGAAGGCCGTACTTCTATCGTCCACCAGGATAGTAAGAAGGTTTTTGTCCCTGAAGCTCTGTAAGTGATCTCCCATGATTGTACTATTTCATAGAACATCATGGAAGAATCAACTCGAATAATGTTGGGATAATAAAGAATAATAATAAAGATTATTATTATTATTACATGATTTTTTTTTATATTATGCTGTACTATACCACAAATGGTATATACCACAAGTGGGATAGCCAGCGGAATAACTGCATATAATCAACATGCATATTGTGCCCTCCGCGCCATTAAAAATAATAAATTCATGATAGGTGGCATGCCTCGTCGCTGATTTATAGGTGTAAATTATCTTACACGTGATGCATTACGAGCACCCACCTTTTATAAAACACTCGAAGCTTACAGAAAAGAGTGGGATACATATTATTTACCTGGGGTTCCGAGGATAAAGAGTGGGATACATATTATTTACCTGGGGTTCCGAGGATAAAGAGTGGGATACATATTATTTACCTGGGGTTCCGAGGATAAAGAGTGGGATACATATTATTTACCTGGGGTTCCGAGGATAAAGATTGGGAGACATTTTCTTTATCGGAGGCTCCAAATTCAATAATTATTTTTTCAATATGTTATTTTATTTTAAAAGGCTCAAAATAGTTTTCAAAGTCTACCACTTTTTTCACAAGTTTTCGAGTGTCTTGTAAAACCCAGGTGTTTGTTAATAAACTTCACGTATGAGACAATTAAGATATGTGTGATGAATATTATCAGGTGACATTTCGAAATATATTTTCAAGCACAAGAGCCTGTTATATAAATTGTCTTTGTTCCTCTTTGCTGTGACGTCAGTCAGTAAGGCCGGTGATATTACAGTGATATTTTTATAAGTTGTTGTCTTGCAATAAAGCTGCCTGAAACAGGTTTATATCCGTACCTAGCCTTTGCCTGAAGCTCCTTGCTTGCTTTCGAGTTCCTTCTACGGAGCGTAAAAATGCAATCATGCTTTAAGTCAATTTAAATTTGTTATAGGGAACTTAAATATTCGCTAAAACAGATATTCTCAGACAAGGAGTAATTAAAACTCCTTTAATCATTGAATAAACCTATACTATTGCCTCACGCCGTATTCCAAGTGGGGTAGGCAGAGAGAACGGAACGCCTTATAGATCATTCCTTCATACTTTTTTCGCTTCTTCTACATTCATACAATTTCTCATGCACGCAAGTCGATTTCTCTTACTCAATACACGGCCGTCCTTGAGAATTTGATCTACATGGTCAAGCTATGTAACTCTCGGATGCCCGCGTCCTCACACCTCTCCTTCCAGACAAGTCTTCAGACAAGACATTGAAAAATATAAACACTGAATCTACACTTAAATATTAAAACTTGTGTAGTGCTTACTACAAATGCATTATGGGGTGTTTTTGGATACATAGCTGGATACATACATGTTCTAGCTATTTCTCTTGGCATCCTATTCGTCAATTATTACTAAGTATAAATGGTAAAGATGTGCAGTGAATAATAAATTAAACGAAAACGTGTAAGCTTTTGTGAAGATATTTATTCTGAAAACTTCATTCTTTCTCCGATTCAAGTGATCTTTATAAACAATATCAAGTTTTTCACATGAATTACTCATGACTGTATAATTAGTTTCACGGTTTATTGCAGCCGTTTGTAAATATATATTACTTTTTATATCAATAATTATAATGAACACAAATTACGACAACAAAGTTTATTATTACCGACGTTTAAAATAGGTGAAGAGTTAATAATTTTTGTTTGTTTTCTTTTCATTCTATTCTACATACATAACCTTTATATACTTATTATATTCAATGGTATATTTGAAGCTAATTTCTGATTACAAAATACCTATTTCCTAAAAATTCTATATACTATACTATACCATCACGGCATATCCCACAAGTGGGGTAGCCAGCAGATCAGCTGCATGTAAGAAACATGCAAACTGTCCTCTTCGTGCCAATATAAAATCAAGACGTTCAGGATGGGTGGCAAACTTTCGCATAAAAAAATGCTTATGATTTCGGCTAAAAATTCGCATTCTCCTATAAAGTTATCATTGATGCAGATATTCCGTTTATTACTAGCTCTCAACTTGGTTATTTCTTGTATATTGTTATTAAATTCTAATGAATTGTTCTCAATACCCCCTACCCTACATATTTTTTTCTTCACTTAGTAGTACCTTTGTGAAAAATTTGTATATGAAAATGCACTATTTAAGTATTGTCTAGATTCTAGATAATACACCACTTAATGAAGATTTTCATAATTAAAATGCAAGATCAAAGCATAAAATTCGACCAACAGAACACTAGCTCTCTATGAAAGTTGGATCTTAGCTGTCTATGTCAAAGTGTTATAATATTATTATCTTCCAGTAACAATTAAGTGTGATGATGTGTTGGTCTTTCGGAGAATGGTGTAATCGTATCTAGTTGATAAATCCTTCTACACAACTGACGAAATGCGAAATGAATAGAATTGTTTGATTGCTTTTTTTCTGTAATTAATAATAATAATAATAAACAACATTGATTATTTCTTTTGATTACATTCTATTATGGTTTATTACTTTTACTTGATTTTAATCTTACTTTATTTGTTTGTTATATTTTATTCATTAATTTGAATCTTTTACCATATATTGTTTAAATACATATTATCACTTTTGTTTAATTTTTAATCTTATTCATTTGTTGCTATTCTATACATTCATTGGAATCCACTCATTTTATTTGATTTGTTTTAATACATTTCTATGTTTATTACTTTGTTTTGTTACTTACGTTGATTTTTAAGTCTTGTTTTGTTCACTTAGTCTTAATTAATTCGTTCACCTGAATTTTATCTTATTTATGAATTTAAATGCATGTTATGGTGTTTTTGTTTTTTTTTTGTATTTTGTTTTTAACTTTGATGATTTTTTAAAACCATTCAGGTAAATTTAGGATTGTCACTGGTCCACCTTTTGATTTTGTAATTTGTTATCATGTAGGCACTATAATTGAATGTCTGATCCTGTGCACATTGTAAAAAAAAAACATTATTGTACAAAATATTTGGATAAAAATAATAAGACAACAACATGGGATAGACGAATAATTATGCATAATGGGCGAGTTTATTGCAGGGACGTGATAATTAATTGAATATTTGACGTTGTAGATCCGGATAAATTACATTTTCGTCTAGAAAAATACTAAGAATTAATTTTTATTTTACTTGAATTGTTTTATGAACAAATTAACAAATAATATGAATTCTATTTTTAATATATTGTATGAAACATATTATGAATACACATAATAAAGTTGATATTTTCAACCGACGGTACTTGGTGGAAATTCATGTTGAATTAATTAAAATAAAACACTTATTTGTAGTATATCCACGGTGACTTTTTATTGGACGCGAGCCGGCTTTCAAGAGCTTCCGCTCTCATCATCAGGCTGGCGAAAAAAAAAAAAAGGAAAAAAAAAGAGAAACTTTTTTTTTTTTTCGCCAGCCTGATGATGAGAGGAAGAGCCGGCTTCCAAGAGCGGAAGCTCTTGAAAGCCGGCTCGCGTCCAATAAAAAGTCACCGTGGATATACTACAAATAAGTGTTTTATTTTAATTAATACACATACTTAATATATATGACAAGCCTACATAGTAAGAGCCTACGGACAATGAAAATAAATAAAAAAATATTGGCATGAAATATTTCAAACATTTCATTTTCTAAGTGGATAGAGTTGTATGGAGACAAAAATATCTCATCATGAAATCGGTTTAATTTTTGATGGTCTTAATAATCTAGTAATAAAAAAATTCACATAAAAATATGAAAGTCTTGTCAATAAATTTTATACCTACATATAATGTAGACTGCATCGATATTTTGTTATTAACATTACGAATTTACATAATTTAACGAATATCACACTCTTAAAAAGTGTATCAATATCTATTTCTTATCTGAAATGGATGGTATTTCACTTTCCATATTATCAAATATGGTCAAAGAATTACATTATTTAACAGTGAGTTATCAATATTAATAGATTCACACAGCATTTAATCTTGTAATGTTAAACAAATAAAATCATTCGCAATATTTAGTAGATACCTACAATGCGTGATGACATTCTCGTACAAAACTTTTCAATTACCTAGTTGTAACCTTCAAGGTGATACAATTATTTATTATTTACATTGTATTTTATTAACTTCTGAAGAATTTTAGTATTTACGGCGTAAGTTTGTAATAATTTATTACACATGAAAATTTAGGTTTAAACGTGGCTAGCTAGACATGTCTTAAATTAATTCTGACTCAACTAAAAAAAATTATTCTTAAAACAAATTTGTTCTATGGTACATGTATTCAAAATGATACTTAAATTAAAGTTTTTCAAACACTTTTAACAAAATATAAATTGTGCCATATCATACCATCACGGCATATCCCACAAGTGGGGTAGCCAGCAGACTAGCTGCATGTAATAAAGATTGTCTTCTCCGTACAAATAAAAATATGACATTCAGGATGAGTGGCAAACTTCCTCACTTATGTAAGTTGCAAAATTTCTTCATTTTTCGAATACATGCCTTTAACAGAACACTTGAATACTTATGAAAAAGAGTAGTACCTAGACCAAATCTTTGTCAGTTGCTCCACGGTTTGGACTATAAATTGACATATTTCAAAAAGATTTTATTATTAAGCATAAAAATAAAACATTATTTTTTGCAACACATATTGGTACTCATTTTTTATAGGCATAGTCAGGACGACTAACATGTTTTTAACATGCATTTTTTCCGTTGGCTAACTTTTTTATTTAACTAACTTTTTATTACGCTAACCTATTTGTTGGAATAGCGGTGATGGCACGGATGTAACAAGTTGGAGCAATACTTATCCCTGTACTTATGTAAGGTGTTTCTTAGTTGGACCTAAGGGTTGGAATAGTAGTTATTCCTTATTCGTGAGAACGCTGTGTACTCGTTTATCTATATAAATAATAATAATTGGATGTCATCAGTAGCGCGTTGATCCTTTTCTTTAAAGGTCAAGGAAACAGATATCACTTAAAGATAAATAATATATTGATATCTAGAACGAAAGAGAAAAGCGAAGAGTTTAATTTTAAAAGTACCTAGGTATTTTATTAAAAGTATATTTATAAATTTCTGATTAAAAAAAGCGTATCGTGCGTTCGATAACCTCTGCAATATAAATTGCAAATAAATATCAGATTATATAATTAAATATAATAAAAGCTAAGATGTTCACGATTGTACATCTTTTCTTTGCCTGGAAACTCAAGGGACAAATTAAATTTATTGATTACATAGCCTTTTTTTTGGAGAAAAAGAAAAAAGTAATATCGCATATTATGTAATATATTGTTTTGTATCGTCGTTAATCACACAATATATTATTACATAATATTATGAGATGATACTATTGAAATACAATATCCATGACGAATATAAAAATTAAATATTATTATTCCTTTTGGCCTAATTTTTTGATCCATTTACCAAAAAATATAAGTGTCTATGTCATATTATTCCCAATAAGATCTTGATATTACTTATAATCGAAGTAAACTGATACGTTTCATGTACACTATGAAGCACATTATTTTTCTAAATCTACAACTCTTGTTTAATATATTTTGTCAGTTAAAAGTTTAAATTGTTAACAAATCATCTTAATTACAGTAAATATATAGGTCTATCTATCTATCTATTCCCTTACGCCGTATCCCAAGTGGGGTAGGCAGAGAGAAAGAAACGCCATTAGATCTGTCCTTAGATACTTCTTTCGCTTCTTCTATAGTCATACAATTTCTCTCATGCACGTCGATTTCTTTTACTCAAAACACGGCCGTCCTGGAAAATTTGATCTACATGTTCA
Source organism: Athripsodes cinereus (assembly GCA_947579605.1). Classification (NCBI taxonomy): domain Eukaryota; kingdom Metazoa; phylum Arthropoda; class Insecta; order Trichoptera; family Leptoceridae; genus Athripsodes; species Athripsodes cinereus. Next base: position 9,178,544 of record OX388314.1, on the reverse strand, counting down.
AGCCATGTAGTTCTCGGACGCCCGCGCTTCCTCACACCCCTCCTTTCAGACAAGTATATCCTCTTTGTCATTCTTTTCTCTTCCATACATTCTAAATGACCAACCCATCTAAATTTATTTACACGAATTCTATCCACAACACCCTTCTTGCATCCACTCATTCTTCTAATATCCTCATTCCTCACTCTATCACGCACAGTTTTACCAATCATTCTAATTGAGTTTTAAATATTTTTTTTATAATTCAGTCGATTTTGGGTGCATAAAGATAAAAGAAGAGCTGTTACATTTTCCACGACATGTTCTAAACCCTCCGTTATTATTATTTGAAAGTTTTGTAGATAGTGTAAACACAACTTAAGTTAAGATTAATGTGTGAGAGATAATTTGATATAAGAGCACAGCTGATTAGTCGCGTCGTATGGTGACACCACTAGGTATATGGTTACATAAGATGGATCGTACTTTGTAATGTCAACAGATTGTAACCTAAGCCAACATACATAATTATAATTATACCTTTAACAATATTATAGAATAAATAACTTGTAAACGAGTGGTTATCCCGTAAACAAAGGAATATACTTTTATAGAGCAGTTTTGTTTAATGTTATGCTTCGACCAATCAACGAATAATTTATATTGCTAAAATAACTCTATTTTGTAAAATAATAATTTATGTATTTTGTATCTTTTACATTTTCTTTTGAAGCTACTTGTAAATCACTCATATTATGATATTGGGTGGAATGCCGATAAATAAATGTAATTTACTTTCAAAACACATTTATTTTGTTTTATTTTTTCACCAAAATATTTCTGTTACTTTTAGCCTAAATTGTGTTTGTAAATAATTTTAATCTTTAAAATATAAAAAGTGCAGTAGACAAAATATATCATCATTCTCATTTCTTACAGATAAAAATCCATTATCTCATCAAAAGGTTTATGCGAAATATTCTAAAAAGAGTATCTTTAGCCTACTTCAAAGAAAATAATAAAATTGAACCAAGAACTATACATGTCATTAATAAACATAGAAATAATTTGATATATAAACTCATAGACTTGCAGCGTGGTACATTTTTTCGGATTTTATGTGTTCCAACATCAATGGCCTTCAAGAATTAGCAATGTATGGTCTTACAACCAACGTTAATATAAAACTGGGTGCAAAATTTGATCGACTGCATGAACGATTTTTTCTTTGAATTACCGATCTTGTTTTTCTTTGTATAAACTCAATTTCTAATTACTCATCATCCAGTGGATAGTTTTTGAGAAAAATATAAATAAAATAGTAATGTTTTGTGTCAGGCGGAATAAATAGCATGATTAATGGATACTCCCTTAATGAATGTACAAGGACCTAGTAACTATGATTACATTTACTTAAGAAATACATGACAAGCAAGTATATTATATGTTATTATTATATGTATGGAAAATTGTTCATAAATCAGTCATATAATATTGGAATAATTCATTAACCACGTATTAAATATTGATTGATACTTTGTGTAGCTGTTTATCAATATATTTATAAATAAATCAAAATGTTAACGGTAGACTGTGTAATTAACCGCCACAGATAGCTTAACTTCTTCTTCTTCTGCTTACAGTAGGTCATTGACCTGTTTGGCCGATATTTGTTTCCTCTTGCGACGCCGAAGACCAACTATCCTTCCATCTTTTGGGTGGCCTTCCAGGCAATCTTCGAATATCCTCTTTGATGATCTTTTGGATCTTCCTCTTCCGGTGGGCTGTAATATCCAGGCCTACGCTGATGATGCCATTCTATGTATCGAGGGAAACTCAAGGCGGCAACTGGAGGAAAAGGCATCAATTAGTTTGTCTCTGGTCGCTGAGTGGGGTCGCAGTAACAGGCTTGAATTTGCACCTCATAAAACATCTGCCGTAATGTTGAGGGGCGTTCTCAATAGAAATCCAACGTTTTCTTTCTTGAACACTCCCGTTAGGTTTTATAAGGAGGTGGTAAATTTGGGGGTTGTTCTAAATACTGGCCTAGATTTTATGCCACACATTAAAAAATCTATTTGTAATGCAAAAAAGGGTTTCTTTGCAATATTCTCATTGTCAAAAGGTAGGTGGGGACTTCAATATCAAGTTGTGAAAGTATATTACAATGCTATTTACTTGGGTATATTGGCTTACGCCGCAGGCTGCTGGGCTCACCGCTGCGAGTTTCAATATGTCCGACGTATATTACTAAGTGCACAGAGGTTTCCTCTTGTCGCCATGACAAAGGCATATAAAACATGCGCGACGGACGCACTGCCTGTGGTGGCTGGCGTGGTCCCACTGGATTTGGAGATTCAGCGAAGGGCCTGTATTTTCAATTTCAAGAGAGATCGTCCTTCAATGATTGGAGATCTTGAATTGCAGCCTCCTTCAGATCCCCTTCGATTTGAATCTGAAAGTCTCGAAGCTCTTTACAATGCGTGGCAGTCCCGTTGGTCGCTATCTTCTGTTGGTAGAACAACTTTTCTCTTCCTTCCGCAAGTTAAGTGGCGCGTAAACTCTGTGTGGATTGAGCCCGAGTACTGGATAACACAATTCCTTACTGGTCATGGAGCATTCAATGCGCGTCTTCACCAGTTTGGGATAAAATCATCCCCTTCGTGTAATTTCTGTCACTCTGAATCCCAAACGTCGGAACATATTTTGTGGGATTGTTCCCACACCGACATCAGTAGGAAAAGAGAGGAGATGCTGTTCGTGGTCCATCCTTTGGACCTGTAGGACATGCGGACTTAGTGGCCACAAGGAAAAACTTTTTCGCCTTCAAAAACTTCTGCACTTTCTTTGGTAGCCTAATATCCCCTTCAAGTAACTAGCGATACTGCATAGAGAAGAAGGCATATTCCCATTTCTTCCCTTCCCTTTTTGCACCAAATTTTTTTGGTGTGTGGCCGCTAAATCTAGAGTGCTCCCTCGGGGCAGCATTTCTCGCTTTAATGCGACATTAAATCCTGTTTGTGCATGTGTGTGTCGTTATGGAGATATATATCTCCAGGTACGGCACGAGGTATGTGGCGGGCGCTGCCCTTAAAAAAAAAAGTCTCGTTCGCGGCGATGTGGGCTAATCTTTCGCTACTCATGCGGTCCACATGGTCCCTCCAGAACCGTCTTCTCTTTCTGCTCCACCGAACGATATCTTCAGTTAGCTTAACTACTCAATTGAAATATTATAAGAACAAACATATTATATTGTATTTCCTTTAATTTTCTTGTTTATTTTTTTTTTCTTTTTCTATTTTTGAGCTTGATTCATTGCTTCGATTGTCAAATATATTCGAATAAATTATTTTCAATTGATTAGCATAGGGAAAAAACCTGCCTCTTCCAATCCTAATATCGCTGCACAAGGAGTTATTCAATCGGTTCAAAGATACTTTAATTGGAAGAGACCACTACATTATTGATGGATTTTTTTTACTAAATAATAATTATTTATTTATAGTTGGTATAATTGACGATTCAATTTTTTTATTTTTATTTATTACCGACAATCCACCCGTAACGAGTGATTTGTGCCTACCAAAAATTCAAATATAAAAACATGAATAATTACAGGAAAAGAAAAACATCTACACTTCCTTCTACTTTCAGGTGCCATAATACGCACTCATTACTGTGCGAACACAAGCCCCCTTTAATGGGGTACCTAGAGAGGTACCTACATATAACACGGGCAAAAGTAATAATCTTTAAACAGAATACTATCAATGTATTTTTATTTATTATTATTATTTCATATATTTACGGCGTTAGCCTTTGACATGTTAACAATCATATTTAAAACAAAAAACAACAAAAAAACTACACAATAAATTTGTCATATCAAGAACAGTATTACAGGTAAAATAAGTGTAAGTGAAATAATTATTATAAGTCAATCAAAAATATTAAAATAAAACAATGTAAATAGAAGATTTAAAAATATATAGTCATACAGGTAAAATAAGTGTTGTGTATTATGTCGTTTGTTTAAAAATATTTTGCTAATTAGACGATTAAATATAAGCAAGCTAAATTTTATTTTGCGGATCTATTGATACTTGTAATTTATAAAACAGCCGTGTATTATAGATATTCGAAATATACTTTATCTGATATAATTTTATGTAAGTTTTTTTTAATTCCCGATATGTATACATGATATTATTATATATTTATAATCAAGATAAATTTATTACCTAATGTCTGTATTAACTTGTTAGTTTTATTTATTAGTTTTATCAGAAGATTAATTTATAAAAAAAAACTAGTATTTTTATACTATTCTTTGTGTCTAACAAATTCCAAAGTTGATTTACAACGAAACCACATTGGAGTTGAAAAGTTGATTCAGTTAAGGATTCAAAACATATTTAATTTAATAAATCAGTTGAGACAAACGTTTAAACAAATGTGCAATTAGAAAATATCCAAATGTATAAACATCAATTTAAGTATTCTTAAAGGTTTCTCAATAATATATGCATTTGGATTTATGCTGGTTTCATATACATTGTTCCGTGAAGTCCTCGATAAAAAAATAGGTCTTCAACTCTTTTCTGTGAGTTTTTAAGTGTCCTGTTAAAGTCTTAAAAAGACTACTACTACTATACCATCACGGTATATCCCACAAGCGGGGTAGCCAGCAGATCAGCTGCATGTAATAAACATGCAAGCCGTCTTCCCTGTTACAAAAAAATATGACATAAAAATACAAAAATACTTTTATAAAACCATTTTGACTACTCGAAAATGAAAGACTGTCAATAAGCTATCGCTAATTTTGGATATTTTAATATTAGGTACATATTGAAATAAATAAATCATCAACAAAAAATCAATATATCGGTTTTTGAAGTGTCAATTAAAAATTAGTTTACAAATAAAAAAAAAACTAATTTAAATGAATAATTACAATGTTGTAATGAATATTATTAATAAGTCCTGGCACCGTGTTCAAAGTATTAATAATAATTGTTTCATAAAGTTGCCCACATGCATTACAAGGTTGGGTGGTGCTTGGTAATTTATTGCAATGTGAAATAATAAGATAAACTGGTTCAAACAATATGAAGTATAAACTTACTATTGATATCTAAAGTAGAAAACAGACAATTATGGCTACAGAATGATTCGATGCATTTTGCTCAACTCACCAAAAATTTTATTTTCCAACTTCAAATTATTAATGCTTGTGTCTATGTTAATAGGAGGGTCCGTAGAAAATCTATAAATTCTCATTTATAATGTGTCTACTCTTTCAATTTTGACAAACCTTATACATTGGTTATGAGTTCATGAATAATGACGTATTGCTAGAACGTTACCATTGTAAGTTAATTGTTAAAACGTATATGAACCGACTTTCAAATCAAATATAATCTAAGAAATGCCTTCACAGTGTTCTCTCTGTCTTTCAGTAGGATTTGATTTAAATGATCATGCCATTTGATCCTCGGACGTCCACGCCTCCAAGCACCATTCATCTCAGCCAAATATATATTTTTGGTCATTCTGTTCTCATTCATTCATTCCACATGTCCAAACCATCGTAACTTATTTACATTCATCCTTGTTATTACACCAACTTCCATTCCACATTCCTCTCGTATAGCACTGTTACACACACGATCTCTCAAACTTTTTCCATACATCTTTCTCGACGATCTCATTTCTACTGGATTTATGCCACTTTCTCACATAAGTATTGATTCCAAAACATTTAATTTAACATCAATAATAATAATATTTGAATCGACATGTATATTGTTGTTACACATTCTTATTATTATTATTATTTTACGATGTTTTATTGTTTTTAAATGTCGCTTGTCCCATCCTGAATCCTGTTCTTATACCTAGTAGTGGAGGAGGAAGACCTTCACATTGTACTTGGACGTGACCCCTCCCGTTTACATAAAGGTTAACGTAATTTCTTTTCATATTAAAAACAATATGACCATACAAACTTAAACTATCATATGACGGTTAATAACTTAAATTAAACTATATATGGAAAAAAACACAATTGGTTTTAGTTTTACGAAAATATTTTAATGAACAGTGACATGGTTTCGACTTATAAGTTCATCAGTTTGATAATGACTATTTGAGTAGAAACCAGGTCACTGCTCATTAAAATCTCTTAGTAAAACCAAAACCAATTGTGTTTTAGTTTTACGAAAATATTTTAATGAACAGTGACATGGTTTCGACTTATAAGTTCATCAGTTTGATAATGACTATTTGAGTAGAAACCAGGTCACTGCTCATTAAAATCTCTTAGTAAAACCAAAACCAATTGTGTTTTAGTTTTACGAAAATATTTTAATGAACAGTGACATGGTTTCGACTTATAAGTTCATCAGTTTGATAATGACTATTTGAGTAGAAAACAGGTCACTGCTCATTAAAATCTCTTAGTAAAACCAAAACCAATTGTGTTTTAGTTTTACGAAAATATTTTAATGAACAGTGACATGGTTTCGACTTATAAGTTCATCAGTTTGATAATGACTATTTGAGTAGAAACCAGGTCACTGCTCATTAAAATCTCTTAGTAAAACCAAAACCAATTGTGTTTTTTTCCATATGTAAACATTGAGTTTTACAAAACTAACATCGACTAGATAAATAATTAAATTAAACTATTAAAACTTGGCTTGTAGCAGTTTCGGGGATTGGTTATTTTTTATTTATCTATCTATTCCCTCAAGCCGTATCCCAAGTGGGGTAGGCAGAGAGAACGGAACGCCATTAGATCTGTCCTTATAAACTTCTTTCGCTTCTTCAACAGTCATTAAATTTCTCATGCACGCACGTATATTTCTCTTACTCACAACACGGCCGTCCTTGAGAATTTGATCTACATGATCAAGGCATGTAGTTCTCGGACGCCCGCGCTTCCTCACACCCCTCCTTTCAGACAAGTATATCCTCTTTGTCATTCTTTTTTCTTCCATACATTCCACATGACCAAACTTTCTCAATTTATTTACACGAATTCTATACATAACACCCCTCTTTCGTTCTATATTTTTGATACGGTCCTCATATAAAATATTATTGGGTATTTTGTAAACGATAAGTAGATATTAAAAAAAATAGTCTGTTAGCCTGAAGAGTACTAAATATAATGCAAAATCTACATCTCATTGACACGGAGAGGACAGCTTGCATGTTTATTATTTGCAGCTGGTCTGCTGGCTACCCCGCTTGTGGGATATGCCGTAATGGTATACTATATAGTAAGATCTAATCTATATATCTCTCTTGGTATTAACTTTGAATTAGTATTAACTTGTGTTAAGTCTTGAATATCTTACTTTATTTGACGTTGAAATAATGTTTTAAATATGTATATGGATTATTCTTTGATTGAATTCACAAAATTTTCTCTATATTTAGAACTGCAAAGTATGGGCGCTATGTAAAATTTTTGTTCACTTATACATTTATTATTCTCTAGGTAATAAAATGGTACAAACTTATTAGGTTGAATCAAGGACCTATAAAAAAAAGTTGAGCAAAAATGGAACATTATTGACGGATTTAAATTAAAGAAATTAAAATATCAAATTAAATAATATGTGAGACAGAGTTTGTGAGACTAAGTGAATGATAACTCGTATTGAATAGAATTATTAACTGACCTTATAACTGTAAAGCAAACTGTTCGTGAAAAGTTGTAGCTTTCATTCTGTTGGGAGTTCAGGTTTAGACCATCCAATATGAACGCTTATACTATCAGATAACTACTTGAAACATAAAATGGTCTTGATCTGCGATACCTGCAACGTTGTAGGAATCGTCTAGATACGAATATGTACTATTACGAAGTCAATTACCGCTGTGCAGTCTAATAGTCATATAAATATTTTAAACTGTGCACATGTTTGAACGTTCATGTTATATCCATTATTCGAGCCTCAATTCTTTTTTCGACTAAGGGTACAAACAAAAAGAAAGCAGGCTGCCTGCTTTCCGATGCCTGCGTCTACCAGCGCCGAGAATGTTTACACGCATTTCAATGGACACAAACATAGTAAAAGCAGGAACGCCGATTGCGATTTACTTTGCCGGCGCTTATCGGCACTGGCAACCTGCTTTCTTTGTGTTTGCACCCTAAGTCTTCATGAAACAAAAAATATATCTTTTATTATTATTATTATCTCATATCTCATTTATTTAACAAAACAATACAAGATTCTACATTTTGAACACAATATAAGATTAACAATAAAATTTAAATGTAACATTAAATAACAAAAACCATAAAATATTAAAATAAATTTAGGTATATTCAAAATGTAGAACCCCAACATTATTCGAGTTGATTCTTCCATGATGTTCTATAATTATTATAATTATATAATTAAAGTCTGATCTCTAGAAAGGATAGGCAGTTTCCTATTCCGCTACATTTTTTCACGTTTAAGCACTACTTTTGACAACTTCAATCTATTTTTGAACTTTTAGCGACTTTACGCAACTTTCTAAGCACACTCTGGCAAACTCGATGTCCGAACGTGCCTTAGTCTCTTCAATTGCACAACCATAATGTTTATCTTTTGCCAGACCATTTTGTTGGAGGATTTCATTTTTGAATAAACAGTTTAGACACAGCAAAAAATCATAATTTGTTAGCATGCATAACATTCACAGTGTTCATTTTGCCAACGATTTTATATGAGTGGGGCCAGGTTGTAGTTATTATAAAATAAATACATTTACATGCAGTAAGTATGTGTGCTATCTTCTTGTAGCAAAGGGCTTCTGGATGGACTATGATGCTTCATACTATAACCGGATTCTAGGCTTTGTTGCCTTTAAGGGAAGTACTATATAAGGTGGATTCTATTGATGGGAGAGTTCAGTGTTGGTGTGTATTCTTTGTAGTTACTTTACAAGTTAGACAAGGAACAAACTAAGCAAATATGTTCAAGTTGGTGAGTCCAGAAATTTCATTTTTGTCCTCTTCTATAGTAAAATATATAATTCAAACCACATTTCTTCTCGTTACTTCCTATCGTAAGATTTACATATATACCTTGTTTATACAAACTTTCAATGTTGTGTAGAAGTTTTGTATGTATAATAATATATATGAGATATGTAAAATCAAATGCTTTGGTAGTCGTGGGACCTTTACTTCTGTATTGATTTATATAAATCGTCTGTTGTAAATATTCGCGTTCTGTTAAATTTGTAAATTTAACAAAATAAATTAATAATCAATCTTTTGTTTTAACATTAAATTGAAGAATAGAAAAAAGGAATCAGTTTCCTTCAGAACTATTACATTCAATAGATCTAATGTTTTCATCAAGAAGAGTATTATGGAGAAGAATTTTCCAGATCTTTTGGAATCTGGTGGGCGAAAATCCAATGCTCTTTTATCTAACTTAATTTAGCATGGACTCTTATGTATCTAGCTTAACTTAGCATGGCCTCTTCATTACCATAAAGATTATAACAATTTTGCACAATTTTAGTTTCATTAGTATATTTTTCTCAATATTAATTTCATCAATATTTATTTATCACTTTATTACTCAAAATATATATTTGTTTCCTAGTCCCTTTTTGTAACTATTCTTCTTCATTGTACTTCTTCTATTCCACTCTTGAATTATTTTTTAAAGTTACATGAAATTGGTTTAGTTGGAAGAAATCGTATCTGCGATAGACTTGCCCTCTATATATTGATTGTATATTTTTATTTTATTTAAATGTAATTTTTTTGTAAATTTGCTTGCAATCAATGTACAATGAAAAATAAGTAAATATAAAAAAAAGTGTTTTACAGAAAAACATACAAGGAGTTCGTATATCTTCGTTTAAATACGATTATTGATACCTTTGTTTTATTTTAAAGCCGGGGTGTAACCTGTCTTTAAAAAAATTGCAGGCTACTTCAAAACTTCAATTATTGGTTTGGAATATTTATTAATTTTGTACGATATTATTAAATCTCCATCGATAGATGACCTGAAAGATCAATTTCAAATTACCTTAGTAAAATAATGAACAATATTTTTTTAAATCTATTTCCAATTTTGGTATTATGTAACATTATCTCATGGATATAATCTATTTTCTTTTCTTTTCACTTCTTTGTATCGTCTTTCATATCCAATTAGGTCTATAATTTGAAATTCAGAAAAAATAGTCAACATGCTTATTTTAAGAAATTACCTTTAACCTTTTATTTATTCATATTGTCTAGTTTTTATACTTACAATTTTAAAATTTTCTTATAGATTGTAAGAATTATTGATGCTATTTGATATTTTGAGGAGAAGAACTAGAGTGTCATAATAGTATGATTACCGCATCGGGTGGTGACAACAATGAATTGTATTAACAGTTCAACTTATCGATCGTAGAGGATAATAGCATTTTATAAAAAAAACGCTGTGCTATAATTTTACTCAACTCTTATGACGAGATTGCTTCCAGTGTTTTATATTGCAAAAAAATAAAGTATAAAATTACTACGTGACATAACATTTATTTAATCTTTTAGGTATTATGGTGTATATTATACAACTGTATGTTTTGTTTATTTTCAGGCGGTATTATCAGCTCTCCTCTCCTTCGCTTTGGCTGCTCCTGCTCCAGCTCCATCAGGCTTGGTTGCTCCAATCGCCTATGCAGCAGGTCCCTCAGTAGCCGTGGTACACGCAGCTCCTGCAGTCTATCATGCACCAATTGCCCTCGCTGCCCCAGCCGCTATCTCCACACAATCTAACACTGTTATCCATGGAGCGAAAGCCGCTATCGTTCAACCTTTAGCATATGCTGCTCATCATCCATTCGTCGCAGCACCAATCATCCATGCTTGGTAAAAATTGAGAGACGAGAATATTCAAAACAGTTTACAAAATATGTTAAATAACAATTTATTGGTGTCTCGGTACATTTTATGAACACACTTCATTTTATTTTTGTAAAAGAAAAATCACAAATGATTTTGAATATTTTGACATGAATAAATATGAAGTTTTACAAAATAAACGACAACTCAATAAATACACTTCAATTTGAGAATGAAATCCAAGGACATTTAATTTCTATTTTATTTTGATTTTAGCGATGCAAACTTTTAGGGAGAGATAAAAATAAAAGGCTGAATAAAAAAAAATGTTTATTTCTTATTATATAATTATTTAATATCCCAAATTATAAAACATTTTTATATTCTAAATACCTACCCATGATCCAAATATTCATATTAGTTGTTGCCGACCGACTATTTGTTTATTTTATTTAAAAAAATAAATTATTTCATATCATTATAGGCATAAGTTATATCCACATATAATATGTATCTACTTTTAAAAAGAGTTTGGAAATACTCAAATTATTTCCAAGATTTTTTTTGTTTATCTGTGATTGGAGAGGTTAATAACCAGTAAGTATGCGAAATAAAAAAAAGAATGAAAAGAAAATATTTTCGTTGCGGCTCAAAGGTTTCTCCCTTTAATAGGTATTATTCTTGATTTCAAGATTATCAGGATAGAAGTTTACTAATACTAAGCATTTTATTTTATCATTTTAATTTATATAAATTGAAAATAGATATTCCAGTTTTAGTACAAAAATAGCGATAAATTTTATCATATCGTAAAAATACGTTTATTAATAGGAACTAGTGTTGTCCTTTTTCCACTTCTTTGAAAGACTTGTCATTGTATATAATATAGATAAGAACTTATTATTCAACGAAAACAAACTAGGACGATATCAAATAATCGAAATAACTGATTAAGTATAAAAAGGAAGATACATAATAAATTTTATTACAGAAGTATCTAAAAAGATAAATAGGGGATTGACTGTCAACGCAGATTTTAATCAAATATGATATATATTCATGTAAATAAACTGAAGTCATCAAATTATACACTTTTGTATGATACTTCATGCTTCTGAGGTTAAACAGTCCGTTTAAAAGATCGCCAATTTAGCTTTTTTTTAAATATATCAGATAAAATTCTAAACTAAGATGACATTGGAAGTAATCGTCAAAGCACCTGTTTGATTACTGACTGTTGCCCTTGGAAGTTTTACAGCTGTTGTTTGAATACGTCTATCGGAAGAGTAACATAATCATTATAATCAATAGAGTTATCACCATCTTTTCCAGAATGTTTAATAGGTTTCTTAGCACCATTACCATTCACAGGAGCAGAGTATTCTAGAAGATTAGCATTATCAATATTGGCTGTATGGGGAATAGGAGTTTGGGCGGCTATATGTCTAAAAATTACAGACTTGGGATCATCATCATCATCTTCTTTAGAATCTTCTTTAGGTAATTCTTCTGTTTCAATAACTTCATCTGGACTTTTGATTATTGGCACTATGTCTGATAAGTTGACTGTTGGTGGAGTTTCTATCCTAAGAGCAGGCTCATCGTCATCTTGTAGTACGATTGTTGACATAGCTCTTGGTAAAATGGTATAAGCGAATGCATACTTTGAGGATAGCGACAGGAATACCTAGAAAAGAGAGTACACTTTTAAGCACAATGTCCAGAAAAAGAAATATAATGTGTCCTATTAAATGGAAGAGAATCGCACTGGATAGAGCGCAATAAAAAAAAGACGCAGGGCAAACTAATTCACAGATTTGAAACCAGAGAAAGAGAGTGAGACTGGTATAGTGCTTTTCTTACGTGAGATTTTTTCATCTGAAATAATAAAAAAATAATTTGAACAATTACACGCAATCCAGCTAATTTATAATTAAATTAAATATGAATTCGTGTATCACAAATGCACAAATATCGACAAATAGAATATGAATTCATGTATCACTGCATGAATCTTTGATTTACCCAAACAGTTGTGAATAAATAGATTAATTTTAACTATGTGTGTAGAATTAATATGTTTAATTGACTCATTTGCTGGCGTCGAGAATAGTAAGACACGGTCGAATAAATCACATATTTTAAATGAAGCCACCACATAATTTTGAGTAATGATTGATATCACAGATTTGACAAAAAATCAAGAGTTAAACTTTTTTACTTAAAAAAATGATATGTGTAAAAATATTATAGATGATTAAAACTGGAAAACCCATAAGAAAACTGACCAATATTATCAACATTTTCACAGTCAACTTCTTCTGCCTTTGTTGAAACACATAATGTTACTGAAAACGATGGGTTAGTCCAAGTTTTTAAATATGGTATATGAATAAATTATATGCACATTATCCAAACTCAATTCTATTATTGTCTTTGAAATAATGTTGTACTGAGTAGTACAAACATCTGTAAATGTGTTTTTATATGCTTTGTACTTGTGTTGTTTATACAGAGTATATGAACGGTCTGTGAGGAGGTGTGCTCATCAAAACATATTCAACTATACAGTATTCTGTCTAAATATTAATGAACCAGTGGTCGATCCCTCAATTCCAAATTAAAAATAAATATAAATCTGACCTTTTCTCGGAGGAGTGTGTTTCCAGTCGAACTGATGATATATAAGATTTACGTTTATCTTCAAGAAAACTATTAGAGGGTTTATGTATCGACCATTGTTTTCACAAGTGCTATATTAATGGAAAAAAACAAAGTATGGATGAGATATTGCATTAAAGTTATAAAAGCAAAAAATATGTCGTTGAATCTTTTATATTTTTCAAAAGTGGCGCGATTGAATGATAGTAATAGCTTAATTATAATTTTGAATTTAGAGAAGACATACTGAGAGAGAAAGTAAAGTAAGGATTTATAAGACCTGCATAAGACCGATCATGACATACGGCATAGAGTCAAGAGCCGACACCACCAGAACAAAAAGACTTCTTAGAACCACTCAAATGAAAACTCTACGACCCATCGCAGGTGTAACTCTTCGTGACAGAATAAAAAATTCAGAAATAAGAATAATCTGTAATGTCGAAGATATTATGCGATGGGGCAGAATAAGAAGATGCTTCTAGAGAGATCACGTGGGGAGGGCGAGCTCAGATCGAGTGTTTAGAATAGCAGCAGACGAACGCATGACAGGAAACAAACCCCCAGGAAGACCACCTTAACGATGGAAGGATAGCTGGGCATCCACCTCCCAGGAGCAGGCTCCGAGAATCACAGGACATAGTCCTAACTGAAACATAAGAAGAATAATTTAATTTTTATTTTGTTGATGGTTCTCCAACACTGAATTCATACATATTTAATAATACTTTTGCAAATTTATTCTAATTTACAGTTTTCGAGACGTTTCTATTATCACATCTTAACTCTGTCCGCTAGTAATGATTGATGTTCAGTAAGAATCTCAATTCAGTGATTTGCATCGTAGAGTAAGAAGATTTTTATAGTACTATATTTAACTATGAAATATTTTTTCGATAATCACGTAAATAGCGGGTGTTCATAACATTCAACTTGTGAAATAGATCCTTAATTTAAGATCTAAAAGTATATTTTGTTTTATTTATTTCGCTATGAAATTCAACTACCTAAACACTTTTTTGTAATGTTTAGTTTTATTGTATATGTATTTGTATAAAATTATGGCCAGTAAAGATTTATTTATTGAAATATCATCTCTCCGAACTCTGTCCTATAAAATAATAAAACGGGTGGCATTTTTAAATATACAAGATAATCTGTGAGTGTCTGCCTTTCACACGACATTCAAAAACTTTCAGGAAAGAGCAAGAACTATGTTCTGTACTGGGAACTCTATGGTTGAAACATAATACTAAGAAAAAATACTGGGCTATTTTGATCTTAATTCTTTAAAGCAATCTTTGTCACTATATAAGAAAAAATGTGTTTATTCAATGTAGATACAATAAAGAAGTTATTAATTAACAAATACTCCTAAAAAGATTTATAAATTTGGTGACTTTCAGTTTTCTGAAAGATATATAAAGACGGAATCGCTTTTTTATTATGTATGATCTTTCTGAAATTATTGTTATTTATTAAATGATAATACACCAACTGTTGTGATCGTCACGTTGAAAGAAAATTACAATCGATAATAAATATAAAATCTATGTTCATCAATATTGATTGACAAACATCAATTCATAAAGTAAATACTCGTCAGCAGCGGCGGCTCCTCCTTAGGAACTTTGATACAGTATACTTCTTTCTTAGGGCGTGTGAGAGGGCAGAGTGGGTCGCCCTAGAAGAAGCTGGCAAGGGCAGGTGTCGAACTTGTGTGTTGAAATGCTTGGTTTGGAGTGGCCAGAGGTCCTGAAGGCGGCGGTAGACATGGTCTCTGGAGGAGAAGGAGGCGCAATGGGCTCCCGACCCAACTAGGACAAAGGGAAGAAGATGTATGCATGTATTCTAATAAACGAATTTCAATTATCCGAGAAATTCCCGCCAGAGAAAGGGTTTCCCATTAAGATTTCGTGTTGATTGTGAATGGCAGAGGTAAAATGTCTTTATCATGAGATGTTCAGCGACAAAGTGTGCCATCCATCCTGAATGCCTTTAATTTTTAGTGGCACGGAGAGGACATACCTATTGCATGTTTTTGACATGCAGTTAATCCGCGATAAATGCCACGATGTTGTATATGTATATATATATGTACTACAAACAGCACGGCATATTTTTTTATTCGATTTCATGAACAATAATTAAGAAAGAAAATGATGCTCTTTAATGAAGACATTTTTTATAATTCCTCCACTAGCTTGATTCACCAACCGCCCCTTCTCGTAACGCTATTATTTGGTGTAACCAGACATAATATAGTTATTATTGTTTCATATAAAATAATATTGAAAATGTTTTGACTCTAGCGACGATAATTGCTTTTAATAGTTTCTTTTTTAACTGTTTTGTAATATCTGAAATGTCGTCATATGACGATTTTTAATAACATTTGTATTGTTCATAGGTATAATCATATATTATTACGTTTTAGTTTCTGTATTATGGTGATGTAATTTATGTTTAACAGATTTGATGAGAGCGTATTAATTTTTTGTAGAAGAGGCTATCTTTATCACTTGAAGTCTCATATATCAAAATATGTTTTTCACTTTGTTCTGTAAGGACGAGGTATTCTTTAAATGTCACATAATGGAATTAATTTAAATAAGTGTTTTATTTAAATTAATTCAACATGAATATCCACCAAGTACCGTCGGTTGAAAATATCAACTTTATCACATAATGGACTTTCAACACCTTCAATAATTCAGCGTTATTTGTACCATATATCTTAAATGCGTCATATTTTGGACATGTAAATGATAATGTGTATGTTAATTATGTACTGTACACACTTGAGGGAGTAGGTATATTTTTATATTGTTCTTTAATGCATATTTGTTGATCTAGAAATGCTTTTATTGTTAATATATTTTATTTATGCTCGTATATGCTTTTCTCGGCTAGACGGACATCGAAAGAGTTTAATTAATAGATTTGGCACGTGAGGTTTTAGCCGGCTAGTCCTTCAGGTTGCCCATCATGGCACCTCTTGTGTGGACAAATTTGTTAGTGTAGAAATTTAAACGGATAAATGGAAGTACTCAGACTTTTGAGCTATCCGGGTGGTTGATGGGTCTCCTTCCATGACGGAGACACCGTGATAGTACATTATACTGGTGTACATAATATATTGCTATTCTCTTTTCGTCTCGTAAGCAAAGATGAAAGTGTGTGTAGAGATTGTCTTACTGCCGTGATCTGGTTAAGGAGTTTGTTTATTTAAACATTCTTTTGAATCTTTCTCATGTTGATATTTGTACTTCATAAAAATAATCAATGATGTCTTTACTAAACTACATCATCCTATGAGTAGGTTCAATGTCTTCATCAATACCATCAAGTGAATTTTCATAAGTGACGTAGACAGTAGAATCACTACATAGGTCGTCCTGTCCATGTCTGTAAAACAAAGTATTCAGAATTGATGGCATTTCTCAAAGCTATATTTAAAATCTGACTATAATGCGATGATGTGCATTGGTAGGATTGTCTATATAGAGATTATCATTATCGTGGCATTATATTGAATCACGCTTTAATTGAATTCTCTGATTGTGCATGCTGTAGATACTCTTAATTGGGGAACTGGCCAGATCTTATTGTATGTTTGTAATTTATGTATTGTGTTGTCAGTTTTCTGTGAGTGTCTCTATAAAGTAAAATAAAATAAAAAAAAAATAAAAAATAATTATGAGGCAAATTTCTATTTTTTAAATTTTGTTTTACCTGAAATACTCGATCGAATACTTCTCTACGATAAGACTTAAAGCTTCCTTGATGTGTAGCATACTAAAGGCACTAAAAATGTTTAAATTATATATTTCCCCAATACAGGTGCATTGTACCTAGTGGGGAAGCAACACCAACGCATTGTTAATTGTTGAATAAATAATGTGTTATTATTAATATAAATGTGTTGTAAATATTTTGTGAATAAAGAATTTGAATTGAATAAAGAATATTCAATACATAGTTTTAAGTGTTCTAAATAGAATCATCTGAAATATAAACACCTTGTATAAACTGAAGAAATTTACATTTTTGATATGTAGGACACCTTCTAATAGTTTTCTATGAAATACAATTGAAAAATATACATAATTAAACATTCATTCTTCAATAATTGTAAAAATATACATTTGGTTAAAATAATATTTCAGTTGTCACCGTTAAAAGAAAACAGTTGAGTATTTGTATTGTTTTTTATTTGTAGGTATATTTTTGTTGTTGATTGTCACACAAAATTTATTTGATAGTTTTGAAATTCTTGTATTAAATTTACTGATCCCATTTTGCGAGTACGAGCTCGATGTAGAATCCTTGGACCATGGACCTGGACCTGGACCTTGGACCATCCTTAGTTGCCCAATAAGAGACTCATACGATTTGTATTACGAGATAACTGAAGTCCCGTATCCAATTAACAATACTTGCCTATTGCATGCCCCTTTCTGTATATGTCAAAATTTTAAACTCCACCAAAAAAAATATATATTATTATACAGATTAGTGGCTTAAAATTATATGATGCCTTTTAAAAATATTGAACTTGGCTCAAATCGTCCCACAAGGGACGGGATGCCGTAATCATATAAGTAATAATAATAAATTTACTTTAAAAATTAATAAGTAAAAAATACTTAAGAGTTTTAAATACTCTTAAGTATTTTTTACTTATTAATTTTTAATTTAAAAATGGAGTTTTACTCATTTAGTGAAAACAAAATTAATAAATATACTGTTTTTTTTTTCTTGAATAAATTTACTGATTTATTTTCAAAAATAATAAATTTACTGATTTATTTTCATTTTTTATTATTATGTACTTTTCAAAAATATGTTAATGAATTAGATAATTTAATATCTCCCTATTTAATAAATGAAATTAAAATTGGTAAAAAACTTTACTTTTATCTTGATAGACAATCATCGTGAATTTATACCTCTATTTTTATTTTAAAAAAATACATTATTTAATTATATATTGACCTTTCACCAAATTGTTTAATATAATAATTATATAAAAAATTGACATTGTTTCTTTGTAGGTTCTTCAACTTTCAATATTTGAATGCAAACAAGTTTATTTTATCAAAACCGCTAAGAAATTATTATGAATTGAAATTGTTACGGTAAACCTATTAGGTACTTTGACATTGATAAGATAATTCATAATTATTCATTCATTAAATTCTACCTGCATACTACGTGCGTATTAGACCTATATGCGAAACAAGATATGCAAAAAAACATTGTCAATACACCAACATTTTTTTACAGATACAATCGCTTTATACACGATTTTTTGATATAACGGTATAAGCTTGATATGATTTTTTAATTTTTATTACATATCGTAAATCTCAATGTCGGTATAATGTTTTGTTTGATATTTTTTGTATGAAAAAGGAAGAAGTGTTTTTGGAGTATAGAGTCAAATTCTCTTAAATAGAAAAATATCGTTAAAAAAAAAAAAAATTATCGGTAATATTTTTATTGATTGATTATACATATTTCTTTTAATTGATGCTGATGATTTTACATACTCTTATATATTCATTCACTCAATTTCACTAATTGTTTTGTTCTTATATTTTTATTATTTCAAACTTCAACCATGTTTCTAATCTGTTTATGTTTTGTAGCTTATATGTATTTGATGTCTTGTACTATTTGTATTGGTAATTTGTAGAGTCTCAATTGGTTCATGAGTTGTAGTGTATTGTATTATTATGTATTTCAGATAAACTGTATGAATAATGCAATCTTTTTTTTTATCTCGTCCTGTTCCGCTCCTCAGTTTGTTGGACATTGGCGGGATCTTAAAAAATAACAAATCGACTGTCATACATAGAATTTTTTGTAAATGGATATACAAATCAAATCTCATCATAAAACAATACATTATCGGTCTCTTTTGTCATTACTTAACTGATTATATATTATGCTTATATTAATGTAATAATTTTCAAAATGAAACACGATATACCTATAGTAATTCCACTATTGACTTTATTTATTTTTGATGATGCTGTGTGAAGAATCATCACATCAACTATCTCACTCCCACTCGTTTAAAGTTCCGACATAAACCGAGTGGCGCCGAGCGAAGATGCCGAACGTCACTGGCATTACTTTAGTTCTGTCCGATTGGGAATGAATGAACTAAAAGAACTAAGAGCGAATAAGATACGGAATAGTTCATTCTAGTACAGTACTGGGAATTAGTTCCTAATAGTACCTAGTACATGTACTACACAAGCCTATACTCAACCCATTTCAGTATTTAAATACCGAAAAAATTGTAGGCTCGAGACCACTGCATTCCCACAAAATATGTTGCAACGTTTGAGATTGGAAAAACTCTCAGAGATAGAATTAGAAATGCTGAGATTGGAAGGATATGCGACACGGAGGACATAGTGAGATGGAGTAGGAATATGAGACGATTCTGGAGAGACCATGTGGACAGGATGGCTGAAAACAGGATCGCCCACATTGCTGCAAAGAAGACACCAGCTGGCTCACGTTCAGGAAGAAGACCACCAAAAAGATGGAAAGATAGCTGGTCCTCAGGGTCACAAGAGGGAATCACTTCCGAAACAACAGATCGATGATCTATCACACGAGGAAGAAGAAGAAGTTTGAGATCCGGAATGACAGAAATTACACAAAGGCGATGATTTTATCTCAAACTAGTGAAGGAGCCATAGATTTTTATTTATCATGGAATTCTGTTATTTATTATTCATTCGCATTGAATGTTATAAAAAAAATCAAATATTATTCATCTATTCTATAGCTACACCACATTTCATAAATTCTACAGTCTGTGGTCAAACTATTGCATGCAGTGTGCCACAAAAAATATCCTGGATGGGTGTGACGTGTTTCGGTGCCTTCGTAGTAAGTATTTAAAAATAAATTGGTCAACGATAAATCGAATGGTTTAACGATAGTTATTTATGTTGTTTCGCTTTTGTCAAATTGATGTACCTAATTGACTGAGGACAAAAAAAAAACATTTTGCTGGATAGAAATCTACAAATCAACGACAGGTTTATAAATATGTTGGTCGTGACTCGTGATTGTATTTGCAATCTGTTCCAGGCAGTTGACGCTGCGACACTGTTTCTTCTTTCTGCAAATTTAGAGGTATTTGCCCTTTTGAGTTCAACGAGTTTAAGAAGCTGATCATAGCCTTCGCCACACATTTTCGTCAGCGGAACAGCTCAGTGGGTGGTGTGCTGCCTTGTGGACAGTGAGACACAGTTTAAACACCACTATCTCTAGGACTCACAGTTAGTGTAGACTTCTTAGTAGTGAAGTTATGTGGCAGCTCTTATTCTCTCTGTAAATGATCCGGAGGCAACATTAAAAACCATCTGAAGACGATAAGGAAGAGTTTGGAGCAGTCCTGTATATAATGTGATGTTACAGTAGTCCATACGATTTCAGATTTGGATTATCCATTCTGATTTATTTTGCAGCCCAAGTCAGGAATTCTCTTACCTGCTTGATGATACTCAATCCACTTATGACAATTTTCAACAGATGTCTCTTTAGGGACAAGATGGAGGACAATATGAAAATATATATGAAATATCGAATAAAATAATAATTCGATATTACCTAAATGCATGAATAAAAATACAACGTTTTTAGGTTTTACTAAATTTAAGACTGATAGGTCGAAATTTGGACATTCGGGCCACTCCCAACCATCAGGTAATTACCCTCAAGTGGGGTAGCCAGCGGACTAAATGCACTTAAAAAACATTTAAGACATCCTCTCCGTACAAATAAAAATAAGTCTTTTGGTATGAGTGGCATAGCTCATAGCTAAATTGTCTTATTCGTAATGTCTTACAAATAATTGCAAATTAAAGGACACTTTCAAATTTACAGAAAAAAGTGAGATACCTATTTTTTGCTGGAAACTTTATGAAACAAAAATAAAATTTAGTCAAACCTAAAAATATTGTTTTTTTTTAATTCATACATGTAGATATACTGTTATCGGATTTTAACGGAAAATATATCAGTAAAATAGTATAAATGTGACAACTTGTTGTAGGTAATTACAAACATCGAATAACACACAGATAAATAAAACTATTTAAAAAAAAGTGCATCCAAAAAGCAAGAACGGTGATAGAAAATTATCGTGTTAAATAAAAAAAGTGTTTTTATTTTTACTATTTTTTAATACCTTAATCCGTCCCTGCAGCCCAAGGCAGACCTGCATGGAAAACAAAATAAAAACATTTCAATTTTGTCTGGAGGAGTTCCATTCAGGAGAAATCACAGCACCCTTGAGATGGCCATGAAACATTAAACGGCGTCATGTATAATTTGTTCAATCATCATTATTATGTGTGTATATCTCAAACATGGAGTACTCTAATGGAAACGTTGTATTTGCAATTCAACAAATTGGCAAAAAAAGCTTGCGTACGCGCATATCAATTAATGGCAGAATTTTGTTTCAAACAATAAAAAGGTATTTTGTAAAAGTATTTTGTGTAAAATACAAAATACTCAAAAAAAGTATTTCAAATAAAATACAAAATACTTTTTACAAAAAGGTATTTGAAATACAAAATACAAATACGTATTTTGTATTTTGTATTTGTATTTTAAATACATACATAAATTTCTCTTATTTATTTTGATTTTGATGATGCTGTGCGCGGGCGCACCCAGCAGAGACCTGTAATCTCCGTAATACAAGAGAGACGATGGTCCTGGCTGGGACATGTTTTGAGAATGCCCAATGATAGTTGGCCAAAAAGATCACTGTTCTTCCGTCCGCAGGGGTTCCGTAGGCCCGGGCGTCCCTCTTTCACAATACACCGTTCCTATGACAACGATATCAGAGCGCAAGGAATGTCGTGCGAAGAGGTGACGCAATTGGCACAGAGACGCTCTGAATGGAGGAGGCTGGTTTCTGCCCTGTGCTCCCGAGAGGAGCGTTGAGGGCGATGATGATGATTTTTGCGAGCCGGCTTTCAAGAGTTTCCGCTCTCATCGTCAGGCAAAAGGACCATGTTCCTTTTGCCTGACGATGAGAGCGGAAGCTCTTGAAAGCCGGGTCGCAAAAATAAATAAAGTCAACAGTGGAAGATCTATATATCGTGTTTCATTTAAAAAAATATTAATATGAACTTCCACCAAGAACCGTCGGTCGATAAATTAAACTTTATTTAATGTGATCATCCAAGCGACCAGCGACCATCCATGGGAAATAGAGAAAGACACTTTTTTAATCATCCAAATACGATCATTTTGTTTTCTTCACGGAGAGAATAGGATTAGAAAACAAACATACATTTGACAATCGAAAGCTATATTTTTTATTATAATGTTTCATTAATCTCAGTTGTTGCAGCTTGAGTTTGACGATAAATTAAACTTTATTTAATGTGATCATCCAAGCGACCAGCGACCATCCATGGGAAATAGAGAAAGACACTTTTTTAATCATCCAAATACGATCATTTTGTTTTCTTCACGGAGAGAATAGGATAAGAAAACAAACATACATTTGACAATCGAAAGCTATATTTTTTATTATAATGTTTCATTAATCTTAGTTGTTGCAGCTAGAGTTGCAGCTTTGGTTTGCTTTGGTTCGACTAGGTTATGTGTCTTCTCGTGAAACATCCCACATTGACGGTATTTTTCGTGTATTATCGCGTCTATAGCATCTAGCAAGGCCCTGAGAAGTCACCAAGTGATTACGGAGGAAGAATCACATCGTTTTCAGTAGAAATCGTAGTTAGAACAGGTGTTTTTATGTCGTGAATATTTTCTCCCACAACACCGATTGGTCTGGCGTCTAGTTACACATTTTTTACAGATATTTTTACATATAGCAAGGAGAAACATCACAAGCCAGCCACCTTAATCATTCCCCAACGAAATATTGACAGTTGCAGCTTTGGTTTGCTTTGGTTCGACTAGGTTATGTGTCTTCTCGTGAAACATCCCACATTGACGGTATTTTTCGTGTATTATCGCGTCTATAGCATCTAGCAAGGCCCTGAGAAGTCACCAAGTGATTACGGAGGAAGAATCACATCGTTTCCAGTAGAAATCGTAGTTAGAACAGGTGTTTTTATGTCGTGAATATTTTCTCCCACAACACCGATTGGTCTGGCGTCTAGTTACACATTTTTTACAGATATTTTTACATATAGCAAGGAGAAACATCACAAGCCAGCCACCTTAATCATTCCCCAACGAAATATTGACAGTTGCAGCTTTGGTTTGCTTTGGTTCGACTAGGTTATGTGTCTTCTCGTGAAACATCCCACATTGACGGTATTTTTCGTGTATTATCGCGTCTATAGCATCTAGCAAGGCCCTGAGAAGTCACCAAGTGATTACGGAGGAAGAATCACATCGTTTTCAGTAGAAATCGTAGTTAGAACAGGTGTTTTTATGTCGTGAATATTTTCTCCCACAACACCGATTGGTCTGGCGTCTAGTTACACATTTTTTACAGATATTTTTACATATAGCAAGGAGAAACATCACAAGCCAGCCACCTTAATCTTTCCCCAACGAAATATTGACAGTTGCAGCTTTGGTTTGCTTTGGTTCGACTAGGTTATGTGTCTTCTCGTGAAACATCCCACATTGACGGTATTTTTCGTGTATTATCGCGTCTATAGCATCTAGCAAGAATTTCAGAAACTAAATGACCTTGAAGTACTTGAGAGTACTGAGAAATGCTAACAAGTCTCAGACTCTGGGAAAGGAAACTCCTGCTCTACTCTTCCATGTATTAGGAGGCAGGCAACGTCAAAAGAAACGACGTAGTAGACAGGGACCGATTGTTGGTCGGTATAAGCTAACAACCAACCCTTCTTAACGGAAGATGTTGGAAAGGGCACTCTCTTGCCCGGAGGAGCTAAAATCTTCTCAAAGGCGGAGGAACCTTCGAGGTCAACGGCATGAGGATGTGGAATGCAAGGGAAGCTACCACATTAAAGGCTCTAGCAGCATCCCAAAGTACCAACGAATTATGAAAATGATAAGATCTTTAGTAAAATCTTCCGGAGGTAAAATAGACCCCCGTTCGGCTCTCCGGGTGGGGTCTGCTCTAGATCTTGTCATTATGCAGAGTACACACGAGAAAGAAGAAGAGGATGTGAGAAGAAAACAAACCAACAGAAACAGCACACAAGGAAGATACGCCACCTGGAACGTCAGAACTTTGCTGCAGAACAGTAAGCTTGACAACCTAAAAGAAGAGATGAAGAAAATGAAATTAAGCGCGTTAGGAATCTCTGATCCCGTGGAGCACCCGGTAAAGAATTGGTCTCCCACTCTTCTGCGTAAGTTTTCGAGTGCCCTGTAAAAGGCAGGTGTTCGAAAAAAATAAGACATTTTACATCTTAAAGTCAGCGATGAGGTTTGCCACCCATCCTGAATGTCTTGATTTTATATTGGCACGAAGAGGACAGTTTGCGTGTTTCTTACATGCAGCTGATCTGCTGGCTACCCCACTTGTGGAATATGCCGTGATGGTATAGTATAGTATGGTATAGTATCTCTGAGATGAGATGGCCTAATCCTGGAGATATGTGGACGGGAGAGTTTCGACTGATCCATAGCGGTAGTATAGAGGGGAAACCGGGGCAAGGGGGGGTAGGAATCATGTTAAGTAAGGATTTGGGGAGGAGAGTAAAGGGGTATGTACAGTATGGAGGTAGAATTATTTTAGTCAAGCTAGACACCAGACCCGTAGATACAATACTCATTCAGGTTTACATGCCAACATCTAGCCATAGCGACGAAGAAATTGAGAGCATTTACGAAAACATCCAGAAATTGCTAGATGACACAAAAGCTGAGGAAAATGTGATTGTAATGGGAGACTGGAACGCAGTAGTTGGGGAAGAAAGAGAGGGATCAATCGTAGGAGCGTATGGGCTGGGCATTAGAAACGATAGAGGCAACCGTCTTATTGAATTTTGTGCCAAAAATAAAATGGTTTTAGCAAACACATGGTTCCAGCACCACTTTAGACATCGTTATACGTGGAAATCTCCCGGAGACAGATTCCGGTCGCAGATTGACTACATTTTAACGCGGCAACGGTATAGAAACCAAATTAAAGACTGCAGGAGCTATGCAGGCCCGGACATTGATAGCGACCATAATATGGTTGTGGCGGAAACCATACTGAAATTCAAAAGGCTCGAGAAGAGAACCACAAAAAGATGGGACTTAAAGCTTTTAAAAACAAAAGAAGTAAAAGAGAAATACGTCGAAAAAACTAAGGTTTGCGATTTTGAGAGCAATGAAAGTGTAAACAGAGTATGGGAGAAAATCAAAGAGAAAATTACTACAGCGGCAGATGAGGTAATAGAGAAAAGAAAGCCGCAAGCTAGGAAAGAATGGATTACGGTCGATATATTAGAAATGATTGAAGAAAGAAGGAGGCTAAAGAACTCGAGAACAGAAGAAGGAAAAAAGGAATATAAAATCTTGAGAAACAAAATCAACAGGGAGTCCAAATTGAGAAAGGTATGCTATCTGCAAGAAAAATGCAGGAATATCAACAGAAATATAAAACAAAGGAAATTTGAAACTGCATATTCTGAAGTCAAGAATTTTTTCAATGATAAGACACAACCACGATGTGCTATCCAAGATCAAAACGGCAAACTACTGTTTGAGGATGAATTGATTGTTAAAAGGTGGAAAGAATACCTAGAACAACTTTACAAAGGAAAGAACATACTTGAGGAAAGTAAAGCACTGGAAACAGAATATGACAAAGAAAATAATGGAGATGACATCTTAAGAAGTGAATTTGATAATGCCTTATCAAAATTGAAAGACGGCAAAGCACCAGGTATTGACCTAATTCCATCAGAGTTGCTTAAATGCGCAGGAAGCGGCATGCTTGACACTTTGTATAAGCTTGTCTGCAAAATATATAACACAGGAGAGATACCTGAGGACTTCGCCAAATGTCTGATACGAGCGCTACCTAAGAAAACAGGCACGACAAAGTGCGAACAACACAGAACATTAAGCATGATATCACACGCTTCTAAGATACTCACTAACATTATAATGAAAAGGGCGGAAAGTAAAATCAACGAAACACTTTCAGAAGATCAATTTGGATTCCGCAAAGAGACAGGTACAAGAGATGCAATTCTGAGTCTAAGACTTGTTCTTGAAAAGAGAATAACAGTAAATAGAAACACGTATGTAGCATTCATCGACCTAGAAAAAGCATTCGATAAAGTAGAATGGGAACAACTTTTTAAGACTCTAAACCAGATAGGAATGAGCTATAAGGACAGAAGAGCAATCTGGAGCCTATACAAGAATGAAATGGCTGTAATTAAAAGCGGAGAGAGCTGCGCAGAAGCGAGGGTAGAACAAGGTGTGAGACAGGGATGCTCAATGTCGCCAGCACTCTTTAACTGCTATATACAGCGAGCTATTGATGAACTCAGAGAAGAAATGAAGAACTGGACAGGAGTAAAAATAAATGGGAAAAAAGTCGACATGATTAGATATGCAGACGACATAGCACTGCTCGCAGACTCCGAGATGGAGCTGAACGAAGCCTTAGGGAAAATGGAGAGTATACTGTTGTCAAAGTACAACATGAAAATAAATAAAGATAAAAAAAATGTATGGTCGTTGGAAGGGAGGAAGCGACTGCGAACATTGCCATAAATGGAGTGAGCATCAAACAAGTAAGAGAATTCGTGTACTTGGGCAGCAGAATAAACCAGGACGGACGCTCCAAATCAGAAATTGTGAGCAGAATAAACCAGGCACGAATTGCCTTTAACAAAAAATCCAAAATATTAGAATCCCCTAATATTGATCTAAGCGTGAGGAAGAATCTCACTAAAGCCTTTGTGTGGAGCATTTTGTTATATGGGTGCGAGACGTGGACCATCAGCAAGAGGGAAAGCGGACGGTTAGCGGCATTTGAAATGTGGTGCTATAGACGCATGCTGAAGATTCATTGGTCGGAACACGTCGAAAACGAAGAAGTGTTAACCAGGGTTGGCGAAAAAAGGCAACTCCTCAAAAGAATCTGCCAACAACGAGCTAATTGGATTGGCCACAACATCAGGCACCCAGGACTGCTCATCGCAATCGCAGAGGGCAGGACCGAAGGCACAAATGGCAGAGGTCGACCGAGAGACGCCTATATGGACCAACTGAAGAGGGACATGAGCTGTGGCTCGTATATGGAGTTGAAGAGACTAGCTGAGAACAGGGAGGAGTGGAGAAATAAGTCAAAACTCGTTGCAGACCAATCCAATGGATTGTAACTCATTATATATATAATCTTATACCCCAATATGATATGGAAATTAAATTATTTATATTTTATTATACTACATACATATAAAAAAAATGCACGATTTTTTATTTTACACGATGTTTTCTGTAACGTATATCCACCGTGTATAAAAGAGAATCCGGTGTTTTATTTATGTTTAAATATATAATTTTAATTCTTCTTCCGCAAATTACATTTATCAATTTGATTAAAACCAGTTGCTCTGATTTAAATATAATAATACTCGATTCAATTCATACAATGTGATTATGAATCAATATGTTTGTAATAATTATTGCGTCAATGATATATAATTTTCCACGTACCTAACTTATACAATTATGACAGCTGATATCAATGTCACGTTGGACAGACATTGAGCTGATTATATTTATCGAAATGGCAATAAATTAGTTAAATTATTTAAGAAAACGTTTACAACTATCATCAATACTTTGATGAAATTAACGAATCGCACGAGTTTTGGTTTTCTTAAGCTCTTGTGTCAAGGGATACAGCTGTCTAGTAGTTAGTAATGCCGAAGACTTTTGTGTCTTTTTTTTATTTCATGTAGCTTGTTGTCCTGGTTACTCTGGTTCCTGGGAAATGTGTTCGGGATTTAGATTAAAACGCGTTGGAATCGGAGAAAGAACGTTGTTTATTCACAAAGAATAATAAGTGAACAGAGAGCAATTATGTCACAAAGTGTCTTCTTCTTCTTCCTGGCACTGTCCCAACTTATTGCCGCTGAAGGCTGTTGGGGTCGGCTCTTCTCGTTCTGAGGTTATACACAGATGTCACAAAGTGTGACCACAGACAACAATTTCAATCAGACCCAATTCTTAAAGTGGCATTTATATGTTTCAACAATCTACTTTTTTATTCTATCTCTCTCCTCTCTATTCCCTCACGCCGTATCCCAAGTGGGGTAGGCAGAGAGAACGGAACGCCAATTAGATCTGTCCTTACATACTTCTTTCGCTTCCTCCACAGTCAAACAATTTCTCATGCACGCACGTCGGTTTCTTTTACTCAAAAAACGGCCGTCCTTGAGAATTTGATCTACATGTTGTGATGATCCTACCTAACTCAAACCATTCTAAGCTCCGAATTTGCAACATCCTAGCTTCTAAACTATACCTACTGTAATAAATGATTCCCAAACTAGAATTTACATCCCTATCCGACTAGCTAAGAATTTTATGAATTTTCGCATTGTTGCAAATATACGTACGAAATATCGCATTCCTAATTAAATTAATTTACGAATTTTGGCCTTTCGTGATCGTCTAGATTTATCTATTAACTATTTCAGTAGATTCGGACCCAGTACGTTGTGTTTTGCCGATAATTTTACCTACGTTGTGTATTTTTAAAACGCAAAATAAGTCACCTGAAATATACATTTCAATAATCAAAAAGAACAACAAAATCACAAAATCAATAAAACAATTTAAACAGGAATTTTGATACATATTAACTCTGAGATCAACTTTGACGTCAGATCACTTACCTTGGGATACTGTAAAATAACATAATAAAAATAGTGCATAATAAAACATAACGAAATATAACATAACAATCATCATAACATAAAATTCAAATAATATTATTCTATATCATTACGAGAATGTTGTATGGTAACTGGTTGCCGATCTATGTCCCTACATAAGATAACCATTTCATAGTTTCTATAGCCGATGTATGTACATATGTTCTACAACATACCTACTAATTCGTTGCGTCGTAAAGGACAGTGGCGCACCCAAAAACATAACTTTATTACTTTTGAATATTAATTAAATTTCAACACAATTGCTATGACATCATTTTCAGAGACTAACTACCATGTTAGTGCATGGAAAGCATGCTGTGTCCATGCTGAAGGAGCGCCACCTTCGCTCCCTCACGTCTCAAAACTCGCCATGCCGTACTTTGAGCCCGAGTGCACTATTCTACAGCCGAATATATATAAAATAATATATAAGATATATTATCACTAGGACATGCAATCTGTTGCAAACATGCGGACATGCAAACATATAATAATATTAGTCCTAAAGATTCCTGATCATTGAGCTTCAGCCAAAGGGCGCAGATAACCCCTTCAAGCTATACTCTAGCAGAAATTCGAGGAATGGAGCTGTACCTGCTTCAGTCGGAGAACATTTGAAATAAATACTTTTTCATTGGTTAAGTTGATTTATACGCAGAGAAAGCACCACCAATCTCTACGCACATCCAACCAGGTTAATGATTGCAAGGTGTGTTCTTACAGAACTGATAAGATAGACTACTAATATAGTTAGCAATATCACGAACAGTGATTTACCAACCAGTTAATAATAATTAAAGTTAATTAAACATAATATCCATTTACAAATGCCCAAAGACCTTATAATGGATTGTGGGTCCTCCAGCATATAGGGAAAGGAGAGAATTTTGTTAGTTGAACTATGTACTTATATTTACAAAATTTGATTTAAATAATTATCATGCATAATTATATACTACAATATCATATATTTTGTTAAGGAAGGAAGAACGTCGTACCCAAATCGTCTGGGGCCAAACAAACGACTGGACAAAACTGCATTCCCTAGAAGGAAAAGGGTTTATGTAGGGATTTTTGGATAAATGGTATTAATATAAATATATTAATATAATAATACATAAACAATACGATATAACCATGCCTTGCAAAAATGTTAATTAATACATTCTAGAATGTCACAGCAATATAAGTAGAAAAATCCAGTAAATTTATAGAAGACAAATGACATCGATGATAAAATATGTAATTAAATAAATAAATCAAATAATATCCTGCTCAACATAAAACTCCACTCCAAACTGCACAATCCTTCGTTTTGGTAAAATAAATTAAATAAATATACTATTGGGTAGATCGGTACGCCACTGGTCTAGTTGTAGGTGTGTCGGAAGGCGCTATATAAAATCGGTCACAAGTACATACATAAATACATACAATAATACTGAAAATAACATATATATATAACACATAATTCCTTTGTTTTCAAAATCTGTAAAATAATAAATCCTTGAGTACAAATATTGCCTTGTAGACAACAGACATCCTGAGAGTATCCTAGCACCTATATATATAAATAATAAAATAATATTAAAACACTTAGTTTTGCGGCTGGCAGGTAACTGAATCTGTTATTTAATACAATTATTATTTAGGATGTAAAATATTATATCCACTCTGTACGTGAATATCACTCCAAAATCATAAACAATACTTTGGTTGTGTCCAACAATTAATTATTCTTTAATCAATAAATTCCAACACTGCTTTTAAAACTAATATGGGCACAACCTAATTTCTTAAGAATTCAAAACGAACTGCCTCGAGTCATCTATCCTACCTCTTCAGATCCTGAAAAATGCCCTAGCAATACACAAAAAAAACAACTTCCATCTCTTTATGACACACACCAAAATATACCTGTCTCTGTCTCCTACATAGATAGATAGATCATCATCATCCACTTGAAATTGCCTCATTCCCAAATTAATTACCTACTACAAATATTCGATCTAGGTATACGAAAATAATAATATTAAATTTACAATCTTGTATATATTCATTTCATCACATCCCCCCTTTGAGATTACGCTGAAGACAAAATGGCTGAGGCATTATCTCACAAACAATTATTTATTTTCTAATTATTTTTCATAATTATTTAATTCCAACTTTCGAGTCCGTCCCTGTTTATTCCGCTAGGTCGTAGGTACCTCGTCAGCTGTGCTCCTCTATACAAGTAATCAATAATAATGATACACCCCAACGCATCCACTTGAGATATACTCGTTCAATATTATTGTCCCAACATAACATAATATTTTAATATTCTGCTATATTTTATTATTTCGAGTTTCGTTATTATTTTATGTCATCACATCTATAGAACATAAAATAGTAATTACAAGTTTGTCCCAATACTTAAATATCCAAGTTGCATTTTGTTAAAATTCGTTTCATGTGATCATATTCACACATCATTATAATTATCCATAGTACTTGTGGTTCCCTATAGTCCATATGTGCATTCTTCAGGGTGATCCAATTCGCTGGTAACACCAATCTTGTACTACTCGCCAGATGTCTCATATCCATGATTCCTTTGCCGATGCAGCCAGTAGTCCTGCAGCACACAAATAGATACGCAAATCGTCCTCTCCGTACCGACACAAATTCAAGACATTCAAAAACGGCGGCAAACCTCATTGTATCCAAGATGCTAAATGTCTTAATTTTCTAGAACACCCGTCCTCCCACAGGACACCCGAAAACTCACGGAAGAAAGTGGGAGACCAACTCTCCACCGGCAACCCATCCTAAATAACCATCCATCTCTCAGCACCATCACGCTGCGTCTCAGATGGGGTAGGCAGAGAGAAACGATTGACAAATCCCTCCATCCTGGCCTACATCCTTCGTTTCCACCAATGTCATACAATTTCTCACAGAATGCAACCCGATTTCTCCTAGTCAACACGCAGCCGTCCATAAGAATTTGATCCACGTGATCAAGTCACCTAATTCTACAAGTTGTGCAACATCCTCCAGCTAACCAGCAAAATGCGTGATAATGTGTTGACAATGTGCCTAAATAACATCAAACGCGAACAGCTAACTCAAAATACCTATAATTACGTACCTAAAATCACCTATAATAATACCACAAATAATTAAAAGGAAGATAACGTACTATGTTCTTGAACATCCAGGGGTAAGTGGTGGGAACCCCTCCCTCAATGTGTTTACGCACGTTCACGCATATAAGATACATAACACAATATTTAAACGAGTTGCATTGACAATATCTACATAATACATCCCAATATGTTATTCTATAATAGGTATATAGAATTACCCTCGTCTCCAATATTACAGTAACCAAATGTATATACCTACATATTAGGTATTTATAAATGAATCGTCCTCATTCATTTCAAAAGTCCTGAAAAAATCTATTTCAAACTATCACACACACAACTAAATATAATATATTTACACACAATTATAACCACAAAGGTACATATCATAACATTCGTTCCACTTGTAAAATAATATTAATAACTAAGCACTTTTCACTCTTAAAGTCTTAACACTATTGAATAATATTATTATAATATTTGACACCACAATTTTAAAATTATAACACACTAAATTTCAAATAATATTCCATTTGTAACATCGATAGATCCGCAAGTGAATCTCAACCTGTTACATCATAGCGTTGTCCTTTCTTCTTACATTAGTCCTCTCCAGCAATTTATGTTATTGTACACCACTCTCTTTTGGGTTAACAGAGAGGATACAATGCTACACAATCCTATCTAGTCGTCTTTTGGTTTCCATAAAACTTCTATCATCGCTGTCCAAACTTCTTTCTAAGTTTCCTTGCAAGTAAATCATGTCGTTATCCTACAAACAAATATTCAATTGAAATAATTATCTCATTTTAGCGCACGCATAATTCCTAATACCCTTTGTCTCAGGTTTCTTTGTTCCATTCAGCAACATCACAATATCAGGCATACAGTTTAACAACCACTGATCGTATACATCCCGTTAGGTACTATAATATCCCGTATACCTATCTGCTTGCATCTTTATTTAAAACTATAGTTTTTTGTCATTCCAGTAATAATATTATTTCCACTCTCGTTCTTGGTTTTAAATATTATAACGTATTAATTAATATCTTAGTATCTATAGGTTGTACATCTTATTTCTCTATTTGGAAGACATGATGTGTTATATCAGCGAACACCAGTCTCTTTCTTCTTAGAATATTTTCATAAATTCGTTTCTTCTTCCAGTCCTTCATTTTAAAATGATAGATACCACCTTTCAGGGTACACAAAGAGTTCCAACGTTATCCAATGTGAAGCCCTTGGTTTTGCCCCCCCCGGGCTTAAAAGAGTGTAGGTTATCCCCTCCAACCTGAGCCTGTAAGAATGAATATTCACTATTTCTTCCAGCTAACCGTTTAACATATAACTGTAAAAATAATCACCTAAATCGTGATTTTATCAAAACCCATCATTCGATTATTACCTATATACTTATCCGCTTCATTCATACATTGTATTATGTATGTTATCAGATACTCATAAAATCTGGTCTAATATTATTTCAAACTCAATAATATATTCACCATTCATACCTCGATCATAAATTTATTTCACACCCCAAATAATTAACTTGACAAAATTCTAAAATTTATAAGCAAACCACTTAACTTACAAATACTGTAAAATGTTAAGACCATATCCCTCATGAAATAATAATACTGTACCTACCTATTCTAGTCCCTAACAAACATCTACTTGATACATATAACTAACATCAAACTATATACCTATTATTTATCCATTTTACCCAAATACTATAATATCTAAAAATCCTAAAAACTCTAGTCATATACCCATATACATAAAATACACTTCGCATACATAATACCCATGTTTACAAGTCTACTTGGGAATATAATATTCCATTTTTCTAACACCCAATCTTCTTATGAAAGTACATATTATTGGTACCTATATACATTATTGAATAAACTAAAGAACTATTCATAAGGACATAATTCCAAATGAACTCTTAAGGGTTCACCATTCTTATGTATAATGTAAGATATATACCTATAGATAGACAAACATAAATATAATATCATGTTGCCTAATTCGACTAACACTATAATCCATGGATAACCAACCCGCGGTTCTCGAAGTAAAAATCATCAACCAATTTTCTCACTACATCTACCAAGTATAAATTTTATTCCTCCCCTCAAAAACCAAACACATTCCTCTGTCCATAACCCAGTTCTACTCCTCAAAACCCATTTATGCTCTCCCCCCCTCCAATATTCATGATTTTAGTTATTTATCATCGCAAACCCAAAACCCACTTCTACTCCGTAAAAACCCAGTTTATGTCTGCAATGACAGACATAATATTCTGGTCCAAGGCACCAATTGTGATGATCCTACCTAACTCAAACCATTCTAAGCTCCGAATTTGCAACATCCTAGCTTCTAAACTATACCTACTGTAATAAATGATTCCCAAACTAGAATTTACATCCCTATCCGACTAGCTAAGAATTTTATGAATTTTCGCATTGTTGCAAATATACGTACGAAATATCGCATTCCTAATTAAATTAATTTACGAATTTTGGCCTTTCGTGATCGTCTAGATTTATCTATTAACTATTTCAGTAGATTCGGACCCAGTACGTTGTGTTTTGCCGATAATTTTACCTACGTTGTGTATTTTTAAAACGCAAAATAAGTCACCTGAAATATACATTTCAATAATCAAAAAGAACAACAAAATCACAAAATCAATAAAACAATTTAAACAGGAATTTTGATACATATTAACTCTGAGATCAACTTTGACGTCAGATCACTTACCTTGGGATACTGTAAAATAACATAATAAAAATAGTGCATAATAAAACATAACGAAATATAACATAACAATCATCATAACATAAAATTCAAATAATATTATTCTATATCATTACGAGAATGTTGTATGGTAACTGGTTGCCGATCTATGTCCCTACATAAGATAACCATTTCATAGTTTCTATAGCCGATGTATGTACATATGTTCTACAACATACCTACTAATTCGTTGCGTCGTAAAGGACAGTGGCGCACCCAAAAACATAACTTTATTACTTTTGAATATTAATTAAATTTCAACACAATTGCTATGACATCATTTTCAGAGACTAACTACCATGTTAGTGCATGGAAAGCATGCTGTGTCCATGCTGAAGGAGCGCCACCTTCGCTCCCTCACGTCTCAAAACTCGCCATGCCGTACTTTGAGCCCGAGTGCACTATTCTACAGCCGAATATATATAAAATAATATATAAGATATATTATCACTAGGACATGCAATCTGTTGCAAACATGCGGACATGCAAACATATAATAATATTAGTCCTAAAGATTCCTGATCATTGAGCTTCAGCCAAAGGGCGCAGATAACCCCTTCAAGCTATACTCTAGCAGAAATTCGAGGAATGGAGCTGTACCTGCTTCAGTCGGAGAACATTTGAAATAAATACTTTTTCATTGGTTAAGTTGATTTATACGCAGAGAAAGCACCACCAATCTCTACGCACATCCAACCAGGTTAATGATTGCAAGGTGTGTTCTTACAGAACTGATAAGATAGACTACTAATATAGTTAGCAATATCACGAACAGTGATTTACCAACCAGTTAATAATAATTAAAGTTAATTAAACATAATATCCATTTACAAATGCCCAAAGACCTTATAATGGATTGTGGGTCCTCCAGCATATAGGGAAAGGAGAGAATTTTGTTAGTTGAACTATGTACTTATATTTACAAAATTTGATTTAAATAATTATCATGCATAATTATATACTACAATATCATATATTTTGTTAAGGAAGGAAGAACGTCGTACCCAAATCGTCTGGGGCCAAACAAACGACTGGACAAAACTGCATTCCCTAGAAGGAAAAGGGTTTATGTAGGGATTTTTGGATAAATGGTATTAATATAAATATATTAATATAATAATACATAAACAATACGATATAACCATGCCTTGCAAAAATGTTAATTAATACATTCTAGAATGTCACAGCAATATAAGTAGAAAAATCCAGTAAATTTATAGAAGACAAATGACATCGATGATAAAATATGTAATTAAATAAATAAATCAAATAATATCCTGCTCAACATAAAACTCCACTCCAAACTGCACAATCCTTCGTTTTGGTAAAATAAATTAAATAAATATACTATTGGGTAGATCGGTACGCCACTGGTCTAGTTGTAGGTGTGTCGGAAGGCGCTATATAAAATCGGTCACAAGTACATACATAAATACATACAATAATACTGAAAATAACATATATATATAACACATAATTCCTTTGTTTTCAAAATCTGTAAAATAATAAATCCTTGAGTACAAATATTGCCTTGTAGACAACAGACATCCTGAGAGTATCCTAGCACCTATATATATAAATAATAAAATAATATTAAAACACTTAGTTTTGCGGCTGGCAGGTAACTGAATCTGTTATTTAATACAATTATTATTTAGGATGTAAAATATTATATCCACTCTGTACGTGAATATCACTCCAAAATCATAAACAATACTTTGGTTGTGTCCAACAATTAATTATTCTTTAATCAATAAATTCCAACACTGCTTTTAAAACTAATATGGGCACAACCTAATTTCTTAAGAATTCAAAACGAACTGCCTCGAGTCATCTATCCTACCTCTTCAGATCCTGAAAAATGCCCTAGCAACACACAAAAAAAACAACTTCCATCTCTTTATGACACACACCAAAATATACCTGTCTCTGTCTCCTACATAGATAGATAGATCATCATCATCCACTTGAAATTGCCTCATTCCCAAATTAATTACCTACTACAAATATTCGATCTAGGTATACGAAAATAATAATATTAAATTTACAATCTTGTATATATTCATTTCATCACAATGTTCAAGCCATGTAGTTCTCGGACGCCCGCGCTTCCTCACACCCATTCATTTGTCATTCTTTCCTCTTCCATTCGTTCCACATGACCAAACCATCTCAATTTAAATAAATGCGTGGATAGAATGCGTGTAAATACACGCATTCTATCCACAACACTCCTCTTGCATGCACTCATTCTTCTAATATCCTCATTCCTCACTCTATCACGCAACGTTTTACCAACCATCCTCCTCAGCGATCTCATCTCCACAGCATTTATTCCACTTTGTCATTGCTGACAATGGGTCGAAGTGCACCGTTAATCCTAGCACCGGCTACTTTTCTTCTTTCGATATCCTTGTCTCATCTTCTATCCCTCGCAAACAAACTTCCTAAATATATACTTTTTTATTATTTTGTAATATACACAACAAGCAGTATGCTAGCATCATGAAAGTAAAACCGGTCGGCACTGGGAGTAGTCGTACCGTGGGGTAACCGGACATTTGTGTTTCTACCGACACTGCATCTGTCATGAAGTTTGATTGAC
Source organism: Athripsodes cinereus (assembly GCA_947579605.1). Lineage (NCBI taxonomy): Eukaryota > Metazoa > Arthropoda > Insecta > Trichoptera > Leptoceridae > Athripsodes > Athripsodes cinereus. The sequence goes on along the minus strand of OX388314.1, from coordinate 9,140,591 downwards.
AGGCAAGTATCTTTGGTAGTAAGAATGAATTAAATGAAGTAGTTCCACGCTATTTTTATAATACATATTATTTAATAGAACAACATACACGAAAATGTCTATAGTATGCTGAAGATAAAAGGTAGGAGAAAGCGTAGGATAAAAAGCAAATGCAGGAAAGGGAAGAAAGTGAAACCTTTTTTTGAACCGTTTGAAACGATAAAAATATCTAAAACTCTTGTCAAGGTAGTTACATATGTTATTCTTTTCATAGAAATTTTTAAATGTTATAAAAATATAAACGTGCTTCCAAGGTTGTACGAATATTATTTTGTTGAAATGTATTTTTGTATAAAAAATTATAAATTACAAAAAGTACATATTTATGGAGTTCATTTTTCTTATCATTTGATCAGAAATCAAAATATCAGGACTTTTGTCAATTCCAACCATCGTATAGATTATAAAATAGGCTATAAGATTTATGCTCGAATTGAAAATGATCACATTTTTAAGTCAATATTCTTTTATCAATAAAAACAGTTTTAAATCAATATGAATACATCACTTCCAATGCATTAATTGCTCATTTTTTGGTGTCTGCACAAAATTTTTGAAAATATAATCAAAGTGTCGTTTTAATTATATTTAAATTGTAAAACCTCATCTATTTTCTCTTTTTCTACATCATTGATCTCTTTGTTCAGAAATTTTTGTTTCCAGTGACGTTAAGACCAAATTAATATTCTTACTTTGCTCTTGTTTGTGAATGTGAGCCATCTGGTGTCTCCTCTGCAGCGATGTGGGCAAAAAATTATTTCTTGGATACTCTTAATTAATAAATAAATGAAATATAAAGAAGATAGAATACCGACCTTGTACAGGCACACCTGACTATTATCTAAAAGTCATCGGGGTACTTTTTGCCTCCTTGACTAATTACCCTTTTATAGAAACACATGTACGGCTATAAAACAGCAATTAACTATTTCCATGTTTACAAAATTTAAAACAATGAAGATCATTTCATATTTCGAATACACATTTTTACAACGGATCGTATAAAATGATGTACATAGTTTCATACAATAAGTTGTCGTCCTACGAGTTCATGTTTATGTCTGACTCCACTTGCATGTCTATCTTCAGTATCAAAATAAAAACAATAATTCAGCTCTTGTTTTAAATGTCACATGGTAATAATAATAATAACTCGAGTAGGTAATGAACCAATTCAACTAGTTTAGGTACGTAACTGATCAACTTATGCAGACCGCAAAATCAAGAACGACCACATGTAATAATGCAACTTTCCATAATCGAAAAAGCTTTTTTTAACTTTTACGATTCACTCGACATTTACCATTATGTGCCTTTATAAAATATAATATTCACATAATAACTTAGGTAACAGAATCTTTTATCTTGTGATTTGGGGGAAAAAACAATTGTGCTTATTTTTTAGAAGAACAGCAAATGTCACCTTATTATTTGCACCATTATCGCATATCCCGTAAGTGTATACCCAGTACCCAGACAACAGAACAGCTGCATGTAATAAACGTGCAAGCTCTCCGTACAAAAAAATGAAGGCATTCAGGATGGTTGGCAAACCTCATCGCTGAATTTAAGATGAAAAATGACTATGTTTTTTGGAATACCTACCTGTCTTTTACCGCACACTCGAAAACTTACGGAAAAGAGTGAGGGACCAATATTATTTGCCGAGTGCCCCACGGAATAGTTTTTTTTATTTCTGTTTTATTGGAATAATACAACACAATATTTATTTTAACAAAAAAAAAGAAACTTCTTTTGATATTTTTTTACATTACCCACTTTTTGCAACAATAAATTAACATTTTGCAGCGATAAACTCGCCCATTGTGAAAAATTATTCGATTTTACTATGTTGTAACCTTATTGTTTTTATTCAAATATTTTGTAATAAATAAATAAATAAAATAATCTTTATTGTGGAATATACAAAGTAACACAAATGGCGGGTTTATTGCCTTTAGGCAATTTCTACCAACCAACCAAATGTGAGAGAGATACGAGATACATTAATATTGATGTACATAGTAAAGTACATAAAAGAAAAGATATAATAAAAAATAAATAAAATATATATAGGTACACATAACATAAGTAGGTATAAGTACTAAAAACAAAAAGCATAATAAAATAATATAAATAGTATAGACACAATCATAAATATACATACATATATATACACACACATACATACATACACACATATACACATACATACATACATACACACACACACATACATACACACATAGATATATATAAGGGTGAGGGGAGGGAGGGGAAGGGATTTGGTTAAGTTGAGTTATTGAGAGAGAGATAGTGATGTTTCAGTCTGCTTTTGAATATAGAAATAGTAGGAGCAAGTCTGATCAATATGTACAGTAAAGTTTATTATTATTATTTTACAACAATAACTGCGAAAAATCATATTTTATTTGAAATTGGAAAGTTTTATTGTGTTCCTGTCAATTTCACCTAGTGTGACATTCATTCATCCCAGCAAAAAGGTGCGTCTTCAGCCCTCTTTTAAAACTCTCTCCATTCACCTCCTCTCGCAGACACAGAGGCAGCTTGTTCCAACATCTGGGACCCGCAACAGTAAACGCTCTATCTCCAAAGCCTGTTTTGCGAGATCGATATGATTCATCGATACCAGCGTTTTTTTTCTGGGCATCGGTGTTGTATTGATAGAAATTATCGGTAATTTTTAAATTACTTGTTTATATTTTCTACTTCTCATAATTATCAAAAAAATACTCGAGTTCTTATCATTTGTCTTTTTGATCACTTTTGATTTACGAGTCCACATAAGATCATATTGAATATGTATTAATAATAATAATAGTATGTATGTAGATACATACAATGGATAAATTATTTATTATTTTAATATGTTACGTATTGGTATATGGTTCTGGCAGAACTCGATCTTCTACAAAATTTTCTTACAACTACTTACTAGTTGTATCCGTTGATACTTCTAGTATTTAAAGAGTGCGGATGTTCGTCTTGACATCAGTCTTTTGTGAGACATTATTGTAGTGACTTTCGTTTGTCAGACAATAAACAGTACAGACCAAAATGTTCAGATTGGTTAGTAGATACTTTAATAATATTACAATACAATATTATATTTTTGTTATTGTTTTTTTTGTTATTGTGCTCAGCCTCCTCATACATTATACATTCATTCCTGTGACCGTGAAATTTTGATACTTAGAGTTTTTAAGAATCTGCTATGTGATCTGAATAAATATTTACATTGTTGATACATCAAAGTGTTTTCATGCTAATGTTTTTGGTAGAACACAGTTCTTATTCCTTGTTGTTTAACGCTGATATGTTCTTCGTCACGAAACATTGTGTATTTACCTACATTACTTTAGAAATGTAATATATTATGATTCGCAGAATATAATAAGAGTAATGTGATTTTATAAAAATAATATTTACTTTTATTCAAGGTTCCCGAAGATATAATTGAAACTTTATAAAATATTTGTTATTTTTCCAGGTGGTATTGTCTGCCCTTGTGGCTGTCTCCCTGGCTGCCCCTAGCCACGTATCTTTGGCCTATTCAGCCCCTTTGATTGCCCCAGCCGTCATCTCCTCTGTACCCACTTCAGTGTCCAGCCACTCCAGCACCGTGGTCCATGGAGCCTCTCCAGTAGTAGCCGCTGTCCATGCAGCTCCATTTGTTGCTGCTTATAAAGCTGCCCCAGTTGTGGCTGTTGAAGCCGCTCCAGTCGTAGCTGTCAAATCAATCGCTTCAGTACCAACATCTGTATCAAGCTACTCAACATCTATTGTTCATGATGCTAAACCAGTTGTTGCCGTCCAGCCAGCCGCTGAAACTTTAGAAATCGTTGAGCCAGCCGTTGAGGTTAAAGCCGCTCCCGCTGTTGAGGTTAAGTCTGCTCCAGCTGTTGAGGCTGTTGAAGTAGTTGCCCCAGCTACCGCTGCCGTTGTATCAGTACCAAAGAGCATCTCAAGCCACTCTAGCACAGTTGTCCATGGATCCAACGCCGTTGTTGCCGCTCCATTCGTTGAAGTCAGATCTGCTCCCATTGTGCAGTACGCTGCCTACCCAGCTATTCACAGCTACACACCATACATCCATGCTTGGTAATTCAAGAAGGATATTTTTTTTCTTTTCTATTTAACGAATCTAAGTCACGCCATTTATGTTCAAAAACGAAAATTGATCTTTTCAAGTCATAAATAAATTCAAAATAAATTGTAAGGCCACAACCGATTTTTACTCTAATAATCTCCTATTCAATAATTATCACTTCACAATTTGATTAAATATATTCAAAAGTGTACAATATGTTGAAGAGACGAGGAATAAGAAGAACATTTTTTAGAATTCGATTATAACATTAAACACGCAAACACGCAAAAAAATAACAAAGAAAGTTATTATACTATGTAATACTACAAAGTGTATCCACAAACGAATACTTAATAATTGTTTGTTTTAATTTACCTTACCTAAACTATCTTACAAAAACTATCCTGTGGAATGCTCAGTAAAAAATAGGCCCCCCATTCTTTTCTGTAAGTTTTCGAGTGTCCTATAGAAGGAAACAGCATTTTGTAAGAAATAAAGCGGTTTTATACACCACATTTTTTTACCTGGAAATATGGCACCGAAACATCGGACAGAAGCCAGCGGTCTTCCTTAAAACTAACTAAAAAAATTTCAAGACTGCTGTACGTAGAGTACCCAAAAAAGATCTTTATAGATTATATGCGTCATTAAGGATTATGTTTACTAAATGTCACGATTCTGGAGGCGTTTCTTGAAACTGGTTTGATTCTCGTGTATAGATTTTTATTAGATATCCTGTAGAGATGTTTTTTTTTCATTTTTTTTAACACTTCCTGCCATTTGAAATACACAAAAAATACTTTTAATTTAATATGTACTAAAATTTGTACCTCGACTTCGCTCAGGGAAAAAAATAATTGACAAAAAGGCAACGTGGATATCATAAACAATACTTCGGTCGATTATTGTTCCAATCGATAGATAAAAATGAAGGCAAAGAGCAGAATATTGCTACATTTGAAAAAAGTTTGGAAGAGACCTATAAACTTCTCTAAATCTAAATAAAAAAATGTTATAGGTAGGTACTTCGAAAAAACTTTTTGTTTTACACTTTTTCACAGCAGTAATGCAAACTGTCATTATTGTCTAGAAATTTAGTCATATTATAATGTCGATACATTAAATGTAGCATTTTGAATGTTTTTTAAGTATTCTACAATGCACATCCGTTACTTGATTATTTAAATCGCGTCGATTTCGGTAAACCTATACCATTGACGAGCGATATAATACTGAGCGACGAGCGATATAATAATATGTAGTATTATATCGCTCGTCAATGGTATAGGTTTACCGAAATCGATCGCGATTTAAATAATCAAGTAACGGATGTGCATTGTAGAATACTTAAAAAACATTCAAAATGTCTCGTAACTGTTACATAGTTAATCCTTCTAAAATAACTGATAAATGCCGCATATCGTATACTTTATGGATACAGACGACACAACAGTGCATCATAAATGTTTGCAGAAGAAAGAACAAAAGAGTTTGGAACGACATTGATATAAAAATCTTATAGAACTATGGCTAAATTAATAAAATAATGCCCTAGTCCGAGCCGCATTTGACCGTCAGACACCGCAACTGACTAGAGGATGGAATACCCATTTAACCAACATCAACTGCCATAAATAATTGTGTCATATACCTATGTACATTTATTATCATGATTTTTAATTTAATATTTTATTTGTATGTATGTATTTGCTATGGACCTGAGAGGGTTGCACAACCCACCTCCAGATCTGGAATATAGATTATTATTATAAATAGGTTTTTAAATTACTACCAAATTTGGCCGGTGAAAGATTTTGAAGATGATGAATTCGTAAACAAATTAGTGAGAATTGGGGAGAATTTTAAATCCATTTTTTTAATATACAAATATTCATATTTTGATACTGACTTGACTCATGTATATTTGTGGAATCAAGTTAACTAAAGAAATAGTTATTAGATAGCATATTTCAAGCTAAAAAAAAAACAAATTTTTATAATGGGAAGAGAAAAAATGAAATTAATTTAATTAAGTTTGATAATTTTTTTAAATTATTGTATTTCAATATAATTTCTAAGAGCACCTACTTCAATCTATATAATTATAAAACATTATTATGAGAAGGCCTAATATTATTTTCTTAGAATTATACTAAATAAAAAAAATATACATTTTATTTTTTACAATAAAAAAATAAGAGATTCACTCAATTAACAAAATAATGTATGTAAAAAGTAGTCGTATATTCCTTATTATTTCTATACCTACTTGTTTTTTCTAAAATTTAAAATAACAAACTTTTTACTCTAATTTATTGTAAAATTTTAAAAATACAAATCATCATGGCATTTCCTGAAATGGTGTACCCAGCGGATTTACTACATGCAAGTCGTTCTCATTGTGCAAATAAAATTGAAGGTAATTAGAATGGGTAACATCCTCATCGTATTGAAGATGTTTGTTGTCTAATAACTGATGTTAAACGAATATCTGCATCTTATAGGATACTCGAAAGCCTACAAAGAAGATCGAGAGATCTATTCTTTACCGGCTGCTCCACGGGATTTTCAGAAATTTTCATAAATGTTATGAATAAAAGACTTTTTTATATTCCGATTAAAATATTATATTTTATTCTTTAAAATCCCCCTTCTAATCTACCAAGTACCTACCTTTGGATTGCAATAAATACTTTTGAACAAAATAATGGCATTAATTTACTGAGCATTAAAATGTTATCGCATCAACATTAAGTTGATCAATATTTTATTAACTACATATTGAATCCCAGAGCGTTTAATTAAATAAAAAAACTTACAAAGTTAAATTAAAAAAATCATTTTACTTATGTACATTGTATTAATATACCTAATTACTGTACAATATAAGGAACAAATGTAATAATTAAGATATAAAATTTTACAATGAAATGAATACACAACAGACACTTAATTTTTTTTTGTATGTCTGCTTCCGAAACTACTTGCTGAAATTTAAAATACAAAATGAAATATTAAAAGATTTTTTCTAAAGATGTCGTTGGTGTCCTTTAGGAAATTCTTTATGATTTATAACAATCCATCAAATAAAAAAAAACTTTTTTTTCTGTTAAGTTTAATTAGGTATCCATCATAATATAAAATTTATTAAAAAGTGCTAGTATATCATTATTAAAAAAGCATTTTGAAAATATTTGAATATACTCATAAATTACATAAATACAGTTTTAATAAGATAATTTTGTAATATGTCTGTAAGTACCAATAAAAGACACACTTGAAAGCACTATGACTCGTCATTTGTTGAGATGTATGATTGAAATATTTTTACGGTGTTTCGAAAGATGGTGTTGTATAATAAGGTAATTATTTATGTTTTCATTTTTATCACAGAATAAATTGTGGTTTATATTATAATAAAATAACCAAGCTTTAAGTATGTAAAGGATATAACTCTAGATTTTTTGCAATATATTTAAAAATTACTGCTTTTGAACTGAAACGAACCATAGTTTAACGAATAATCGCAAAGTTTTGGTGATTATGGGATGACTACATGCCTCAAAAACCAGTTGCCATGAACTGGCAAATTTGGAATAGGATTCAGAAGATTATACATAATACCCCTGATAATCATATGTTTATTATGCTTCATCGACACCAAGTTGTTAAACGATAGTTATTGGAGGAAGTGGAGACTGATTTTGTAAAGTATCATGAGGTAAGCTCTGTTCAATAAGGCTTCAAAAAGTTTTACAGAAAATGTTGGAAGATCTTTTTTTTGCCTTGGACCTAATAGGTAAACTGAAAAAGTATATTTGTATATCACATTTTTCGTTTTCTTATAAGATAATTTACATTTCTATAAATAAGATTTGTAATAGATACGTGATCTGCCGTTAAGTGAAACTTATTGAACCACCCTTGATATGATTAGAATTACCATTTAAAAGATTCACGTGTAAATGTAAAATATTGTTCAGGAGGTGTTATTATTCTTGAATGGGTCTTTGCGGTTGTTTTTCCACAAAACGGCGCATCATAAATAAGTTGTCTAGTTATTATTATTATTTACCATATCGACTATATGATTTTTTATAGGGCTTTGCGTATGCGTAGGTATATTATAATGATATTTTTTTAGGTATAGGTAGGTATATTATAATGGTAAAATTTCAGAACTATGAAGTTCTGAAAATATTATTATTCTTTAGGCATTCCACCCAATATTGAGTCATTTTGAAAGTATATTCTGAAAATATATCTAGGTATATATAAAACTAAACATGATAAAATGATATCATCATGATGGGTTAAACTTGTAGCAGATATTTTTTAAAACCTTAGTTCAAAAGGGAGATACATATGAAATCTCAAATATACGAGTACGTAGCTATGTGTTACATTTGCAGAATTCCAATTGTGTCATAACGTTTATTAAAAAAAAAAGAAATTTTGTTTTCTATCTTGCTTGACGTAAAAGAAAATATAGAAATTAAATATTTAATACTGCAAAGAAGTAAACCTTCTCAACAGTGTAATCAATATAACTACTACTACTATACCATCACGGCATATCCCACAAGTGGGGTAGCCAGCAGATCAGCTGCATGTAAGAAACATGCAAACTGTCCTCTTCATACCAATATTATTACAGCATGCATCGCATTTAATATGCATCGCATCGGATACAACAATCACCTGTGAAACTATAAACTTGCTGTCAAACTTTTGGCGATAGAAATATTTATAATTCAGTAAAAAGTGAACAAATACGAAACTATCTATACTCACTGTAAACCTCATAGAAATTTCAATACCTGTAATTAAACGGAAACTGCTGAGTGCGGTGAGTGCATATTTAAAATACTTATAAATTAACAAACTCAAGATTTTTGTTCTACAACATACAAGCACTATTGGAACATTCGGCCAATCCGAGCAGTTCCCGTAAACACCGCCACAACCAATCATCAGTGGAGAAAATAAAACAGAAACAGGGTTGTCACTCAACTAGTTTTTTAATTAATAATATTACAATTCAATTATTAATTTGAGTCTCTTTTCTCTCAAACTCATAGAGAATAATAGTATGATGGATGCACTAGAAATTATCTCTATGGTGAAAAAGGCAGCCGGCGCTTTATCCCAGTTGATAACAGAAAACAGTAAATTCACACGGGACCATATTGCTAAAATCAATCCAATAACTGTTGAATTTATGGCAGCAATGAGTATTGCAACGGCTAAGATTGCAAGCCAAGAAACAGAAATTAAGCTTCTAAAAGAGAGGATTACTCGATCTGAAATAGATTCTTCATCAAATAAAACCGTTGACATATGTGACACTATCACAGAACTAGCGGAAAGGAACACGCGATCGAAGAATATTTTATTGTTCAACGTACCTGAACCGAACTCTGATACACAAGCGCGTGATCAAATCACCGAAGATCTAAATCATGTGTCGGGGCTTATTAACGGCATAGACACTTTAAATGGCATTCCAGTTTTGAAGGTACATAGATTGGGTATTAGACAAAATGATAAAGTAAGACCCCTTAAAGTTACATTTAACGATAGTGAAGATGCCAAGTCTGTATTTCTGAATAAATTCAAGCTACCTAAACACATAAGAGTGAAACAGGATCTTACTGAAATGCAAAGATCCCAGCTAAAGGCCCTGTGGGACGAGTTAGAAACCAGAAAAAACGGTGGGGAGAATAATATTGTCATTAAGTATTTTAACGGTACGCCAAAGATTGTTGCAGTTAATAAAAAAAACTAATAAATAGGCTTACTTTCTATTCACAAAATATCAGAGGAATAAGAACTAAACTATCACTACTTCGGCAAAATATACCAGTACTGGACTACAACATATATATACTTACCGAGACTTGGTTGGACGATTCAATAAAGAATTCAGAGTTGGGTTTTAACACGTATAACATCTACAGGAAGGATCGCAATAAACAAACAAGTAAGAAAGAAAGGGGAGGAGGTGTTTTAATAGCAATAAAGAATAATATCCCTACAACACCTATCAAAACAAAACACAATAATTTGGAACAAATATTTGTAACTGCTAACCTCGGTCAAGAGAAGGTGATAATTGGTAATGTATATATACCACCATCATCTACGCCAGACATATACAAATCTTATTGCGACGAGATTGAGGAGTTGCATTGTAAATATCCGAATGTAAAACTATTGCTCTTTGGTGATTTCAACCTGCCAAACATTGGATGGTCTTCAAAGGAGGATTCAGTTCCTAACAACGAAGGAAACCACGAGGGAGCAAGAGAAGTACTCGAAACTATAAATTTTTTGGGGCTAAGTCAACGTAATTATATATACAATTCAAGAGGACGCCTTCTCGATCTTGTTTTTACAAACAGCAATACTGTCTATGTGGAGCAGGCAAATGAAGAACTAGTACCAATTGACTCCCACCATCCACCACTACTCGTAAAAATGGATATGAACGTCACAAATTCATGCGATGGACCGTCTTTTTCATTGAATTTCAAAAAGGGAAACTACGCCGAGGCAACGGAGTTCTTATTTTCTAGTGACTGGAGTTTCCTGGGGAATGATAACATAGAATTCGTCGTGGCCGCATTCTACGGTCTATTGTACGATACTATAAATAGATTCATACCTTATGAAGTATTCAGGAAAAATACTTATCCCAAGTGGTTTACTCCAGAATTGAAATTACTTATACAAGAGAAGAAACTTGCTCACAGAAACTACAAGGAAACCAATGACATGAGATTCTACAGGATCTTCTCTAACCTGAGAGCTAAGTGCAACGAAATCAAGGCTACCTGCTACTCAAAATATATTAAGGAAGCCGAAAGTGTAACTAATGATATGAGATCGTTATGGAAATTTAAAAACTCTCTAAGCAAGTGTGATAGCAGTTACCCTGCACAAATGTTTTTGGAACGAGAGAGTGTTAGTGGAAAGGAAAAAATTGTAAATAAATTCGCGGAGTTTTTTGGTAATGTATTCGAAAATAATACCAATAGTACTAATGAATGCTTTATTACTAGCAACAGATCAGTGAATCTGTCTAAGTGTCCCATTGATTCCGATAGAGTTAATTTCATGTTGCTTCACCTTGATCCAAGGAAATCCTCAGGTCCCGACTACATACCTCCTATATTTCTAAAAAAATGTATAAATGCTCTTGTTATCCCTCTCACTATAATTTTTAACAAATCTCTTGAGAAGGGGCACTTCCCCTCTTCTTGGAAAATGGGTAACATTACGCCGATATTCAAAAAGGGATGCAAGGCTGACATATCTAACTATAGACCGATCTGTATACAATCTGCTATCCCAAAGATGTTCGAATCCCTCGTGTTGGAGCGCATCTTGCCTATCATACGCCCGGTTATTGAACATCAGCAGCACGGATTCCTGCCGGATAGATCTACTCTTACGAATCTGACAATTTATGAAAACTATATTGTAGAGGGTCTTGCTGAAGGTTGCCAGGTGGACAGTGTCTACACGGACTTCAGCAAGGCCTTCGATAAAGTATCACACAAAATCCTCCTAATTAAATTATCAACGCTAGGTATAAGTAACCCCTTACTGAAATGGTTCGAAAGTTATTTGACGGACCGGACATTGCGCGTTAGAATGGATAAAGTCTTTTCTAATGGTTTTATGGCTACCAGCGGAATTCCACAGGGTAGCCACCTAGCTCCACTGCTTTTCCTTGTTTTCATTAATGATCTTGTCTATGAATTGACTGATGTGGGCTATCTGCTTTTTGCTGATGACTTGAAGATCTTTAAAAGAGTAAAAAGTTTTCAGGATTGTATCGTTTTGCAGAATAACCTCAATAAGTTAAACGACTGGTGTAAAAAAAATCAACTCTTGCTTAATGCCAAAAAATGTCAATTTATACGATTTGCTAGAATTAAAAACAAAATAGAATATAATTACCATCTAGACAACACCAAATTGGAATTGGTAAAAGAAATACGTGACCTTGGTGTCATTTTTGATGAGAAATTATCATTCTCATCTCACATTTCTGAAGTCACCAATAGAGCTCTAAAAACGTTGGGGTTCGTCCTGCGCACTGTTACTGACTTCGAAAATATCTTTGCAATCTTGCGTTTGTATCAATCACTTGTTAGAAGTCATCTTGAATATAATTCTCAAATTTGGTCACCAAGTTATAATGTCCACATTAATAATATTGAGCGCGTTCAGCATAGATTCTTAAGATACATTAACTTTAAATTACGTATACCACTAGAAGAATTAAGTTATGAATATTTACAAAAGGAATTGAAATTGGAAAGTTTGGAAGATAGAAGAATCGTAAATGATCTTATATTTTTATTTAAAATTGTTAATAATTGTTTTGACAACCCTGAATTAGTGCAGCTCATCAATTATCGTGTACCTAGTAGATATACGAGGAGCCGTGAATTGTTTTATTGCGACAACTTCACGACAAACTACGTCACACATACAGTTATTCCTCGATTACACGGCTTAGGAAACCGGTACTTATCAGACATAGACTTGTTCAATATAAACCTAAATAGTTTCAGGAATCTGGTAAAAGATATTTTTCGCCCCCCAAATTGTTGACTCATATTTTGAATTTTAGTGAAATTGAATGTATTTAATTCATAATAATTTTCCTTTATTTTATATGATAATAGATTGGTATGTTTCACGGTATTGATGTTATAAAGATTTTAATTATTCACTTCATCTCCTTTGTTTGTGATTACTGTATAATTTTATTTTATGACATGAGTGAAGTTATTTAATTACTTATACGATTTAAATTTTTAATTATATTTTTAATATTTTGATTATGTATGTATTCGTTTTTGCTACGATTAACTTACTTACTGATGTGATTTGCAATATTTATAGATGAAATTTCAATCTTACAACTTGTTCACAATATCGGTTTATCAACCTTACATTGAATATTTTAATCTCTAGATTTATTTTAGTCTCGTAATTATTTTTTATCATGAGTTTTTGTGTATATTTGTGTTTTTTACCATTGACCAATCCAAGTTGTACCATACTCGCTGCCTCATAGGCGGGCGCTTACTGTACATTATACAGTTTGTAGTAAAATTATAATTGTTACCCGCCTGATGATAGCGAGACGTCATGTCATACATTTCGTTATTATTTTGATTATTTTTTTATGAACTGAATGGGAAGAAATGCATATAAATATACAATTAATTGTTTGCAAAATTTGTTATTTAAACTGTATTAACGTTCTCTGTGTTTTGTATGAGATTTATGAAGGATTGTATTTAATTGATGATGTGAGATGGATAAGTTGATGAATTATTGTATTGTTTTAATTATGTTTTTAGTAATTGTTGATGCTTTTTAATTGGAAATTGGTGATTTTATTATTGTGTAATGTATTTTCTTGATGTAAAAGGCGATAGCCGTTTATGTATTAAATAAATAAATAAATAAATTTACAATAAATCAGGCAATCACTCCAGGGGACATCAAAATGATCATACATTCGGATCCATGTGGAATTGACAATTGCAACGACAGTTGTAATAAAGTTAAACTTGTTAAATCAATTAAGTATCTAGGGATCACTATAGATCAAAATGTTAAATGGAAGGAACATATTGCATTAACAACTAAAAGATTGAGAAAATTGATTTATGCCTTCTTGGATTTAAGAAACTTTCTGAATCTTGCGCAATTAAAAACAGTCTATTATGCGCTATTTCAATCAATCATTCAGTATGGTATACTAGGATGGGGAGGTGCTTACCCAACAAATCTTTATCCTCTTGAAGTAACACAGAGACTTATTCTCAAAATATTTATGAAGAAGCCTAGAGATTATTCAACGAGTAGACTCTTCTCGGAAATAAAAGTGCTGACACTAAAACAAATCTTTAGAAAATACGCGTTGCTTCAAGTGGTGAAAGAACGAGAGTCGCAGACTACCTCCAGTACTGAAACCTCCAGGATTCTAAGGGCAATCAACTGTATACCAATTCCACTGTGCAACAAAGATATAGCCGAAAGACATTACACATACCTGGGTGTGAAATACTTCAATGATCTGCCCAGTGAAATGCGCGCTATCAAAGACTGCGAGAAACTCAGGAAAGAGGTGGTGAAGCGCATCCTGTCACCGATGATGAGGTCCGAGTGAATGAGTTGGTATGTCAGTGTTCAATGCATGTGTGTGCTTGGGCGCGCGTGTGTGTGAGGGTGAGGGTGTGTCTGTGTGCTTGTAAGGGTGCGTGAGTGTGTGTGTGCGTGTGTGTGAGAGAGACAGTGAATAAATGTATGTTTATATCTTCATCATGTTAACCCTCCTTTACACGAGACTTGTCTCTATAAGGAGGATGTTTAGATTTAAGTTTTATCAAATAGTCTATGTATTGTAATGTCTGTATAATTATTGTTAAATAAAATAAATAAAAAAATATACATATAAAATCAAGACATTCAGGATGGGTGGCAAGCCTCATCGCTGAATTTAAGATGTAAAATGTCTTATTTTTTTCGAACACCTGCCTTTTACAGGACACTCGAAAACTTACGCAGAAGAGTGGGAGACCAATTCTTTACCGGGTGCTCCACGGGATATAACTATTGGAAATATAAATAAAATAATCCTTTGTTTATCTTGCAATGAATTATTTTTCTGCCCAGTTTTATTTTGAAATATTATCTTTTTGGTGAAGCCATAGAATGGCAAGTTAGGAAAATTTGATAAAATTAAAGTTTTGATCTGAATATTATTTATGTTCTATATTTTCTCTTACCTGATAATCACTTTAATGATTTATTGCACGTGCTTGAAGCTTTCTTTTTTTCTTGAAATATCTGTTTTTTTTCTCGTGTTTACTACAAAATGTTAATGTTGCATTACATATAATATACCAAATAATTTTACAAACTTTGCTGGTTTATTAATTGTAATTGATTTGTCTGTGTATTGTCATTTGTGTTATAACTGTTTGTTTGTGAAAGAAAATAAAATCACTTCAAAGGGCACTCAACGAGTCATCTTGGTTGAAATGTTTTATGACACTAAGATTGGAATAAATAATGTGAGAAAAAACAAACACAGTTTTTATAAATTACAAAATTTATTTATTTTATTTACAATACAATTTTTCACATTGTGCACGATTTTACAAAATATTTATTATTTTTTTTTAGTTTCGCGGAAAATATCTTCGAGTCTATCCGGTGGGATCATTCGAGATAATCCAAAACAGGCTGCTGTTGTTTACCAATGGTGGAGGGATGGCCAAGACTTGTAAGCGAGAGCTGGAGCATAGTGTGGTACTGAGACGTAGTGGGGAGCTGAGACAACAACTGGAACAGAATGATGGACATCCACACGAGATTGGTGGGATACAGCGGATGGAGCGGTGTACACTACTGGAGCAGAATAAGCGGCCCATGGGTAGACGGCGGATCTCTTGTGGAGGTAGTGATGGTGGGACAGAGCCTTAGCCTGGTAGTGGGCGGCTCTAGCAGCTACAACATCGATTGTATCAAGAGGGACTCCATGTGGACTCAAGACGGCAGCTGGAGTGTGTGGAGCCAGAGCGAGGGGAGCGTGTGGAGCGTAAGCGAGAGGAGCTGACCACACTGGCCATGTGTGGACTGGAGCCAAGTGGGATGAGTGGATATCCACACGGCTCTGGTGAGACACGGCTGAGGGAGCGGCAATCACTGTATGAACTGGAGCCACCAGGGCTGAGTGGAGGTAGGAAGGTTTGGCGCAGGCAACAGCCAGGAGAGCGGACAACACCACCAGCTTGAACATTTTGAAGTAGGTCTGTGTTGTGTTTAGCTACCGTAAGAACACTGAACAACTGATGAAGGTTTGTTTATTCTCGGCCTATTTATACTTGAGTTTAATATAAAAATAAGGTTCATAGCGGATACCGATAAACCGACGCATTTACTTTCAATAATAATAATAATAACACAATAATTATTACAACTAAGCCCTAATACAAACTTCATATAGGTACCTACGTACATACAATGCCGTTGCTCCATTTATGTTGATTGCATAAATATCGAAATAAACACTTAGTAAATGGACAAAGGTAATTGTTCGTGAGCCTTCGTGTTTGGTTATATGTTGATTCAATAATTTTTGACATAGTCACGCGATCTACAAAACTTGTGATCATGTTTATTAGCTGAGATAATATAATGTAGTATGCGGAATAGTTTACCAAACAAAAGCAAGTCCCATTGTCCAATGTTGACATGTACTTACTGCTATGACTACAATATATTTTCTGAGATACGAATTGAACCCAATGGGCCTACACGTTTAACCAAAAGAAATTACACTTTAACCTACGGACATTTCTTAACGACCTATAAAATTCCATATTACCTGTTTTACAACACACCATTCCAATCAAAAGTTTAGGATTTCAAAAACTTGCTTTCACTTTCACAAATAATATTTGAGTGTGTCGCTACTAGGGAACACTTATAATAATAAAATTCTGGACAATTTATTTAGCGCCGTTTTGTAGTACAAACCACTGCAAGAGCGCATTTTCAGTTTTTTTTTATATTTTTTTTGTATTTTTTTTTATTTTTTTTATTGGTTAAAGCACATAACAGATAACAACTATAAATATGGTTTACAAAAAAAGTAAAAGAGCGTTCATAGCTCAGCTATCATCCACAAACATGTACCACAGTTAAGTCAATTTGTTTGTTGTAAGTTATTTTTAAGGTATAATTATAACTTTATAAACTTAAATAAATAAATAAAATAAATTATTTAAGTATCACACATTCCGCTCATTCATCTGTTAGCATATATCACACAAGCAGCCATCGCTAACACACATCAAATATAGTTTGAAACATACAAAATAGAAAAGAAAAAAAAAACGTACAAAAATTTGTATTGATAGAATAAGAAAACTATTAATAAAATTTATTTAAAATTATTTATTATAATTATCAAATTTTAATATATTTCATAATTTTAATTTAACTATTAAAAAAATTGAATGCATTTGTAATTGTCACAAATTTGAAATATGAAACAATTATGTGAGTTCCAATTGTAGGTGTTATTATTTGTCACAAATTTTATCCACTAGTTCATTTGTTTTTAAATTTGTCCTAAGCTTGTGTCCTAAAAGAAATTAAGTAACACAATTTGTTAGAAAATGAATTATGAAGTCTGCATCAAACTCACAGAAAAATATACGAACTAAGTAAGTAGACTAAATAAATAGGTAAACATCGTGATCTAAAAAATTTTTATCCACTAGTTCATTTGTTTTTAAATTTATCCTAAGCTTGTGTCCTAAAAGAAATTAAGTGACACAATTTGTTAGAAAATGAATTATGAAGTCTGCATCAAACTCACAGAAAACTATACGAAATAAGTAAGTAGACTAAATTAATAGGTAAACATCGTGATCTAAAAAAAAATTATCCACTAATCATTTGTTTTTAAATTTGTCCTAAGCTTGTGTCCTAAAAGAAATTATGTAACACAATTTGTTAGAAAATGAATTATGAAGTCTGCATCAAACTCACAGAAAAATATACGAACTTAGTAAGTAGACTAAATAAATAGGTAAACATCGTGATCTAAAAAATTTTTATCCACTAGTTCATTTGTTTTTAAATTTGTCCTAAGCTTGTGTCCTAAAAGAAATTAAGTAACACAATTTGTTAGAAAATGAATTATGAAGTCTGCATCAAACTCACAGAAAAATATACGAACTAAGTATATATATAATGAGTTACAATCCATTGGATTGGTCTGCAACGAGTTTGGTTTTTCTTCTCCATTCGTCTCTATTCTCAGCCAGTCTTTTCAGCTCTACGTATGAGCCACAGTTCATATCACTCTTCAGTTGGTCCATATATGCGTCTCTTGGTCGGCCTCTGCCATTTGTCCCCTCGGTCTTACTGGATGGCTATGAGTAGTCCTGGGTGCCTGATGTACGAACTAAGTAAGTAGACTAAATAAACAGGTAAACATCGTGATCTAAAAAAATTACTTTGTGCAGTTATCGATTCAGCAAGTACATAATTAATTTTTCTAGGAATTTGTAAGTCATGTTAAAGTTAATGGAAATCAACAAAAGTTAAAATTAATGTTATATAAATTTCCAATAAAAATATTTTTATTTTTTCTTATAAAAACAGATAAGCAGACTAGTAAAAGTTTTTTTTGTTGTCGAAATGCCTATAAAAAGAAAATTTAATTGATGTATCTCAAATTAATAAAATGATGATTTGTTTTTATCTTACAATTGATTAAAGTAATAAAAGACTGGAAAATACAAAAAAGAGAATTATTCAAGAAAACTTTGCGTAGAAGTTCAACTTGCAGTGTGTGAGAATTTATTTTCTTCTTCAATATATTTTGTAGGCTTTCTTTATGATGAACTTATTATATTGGAAGATATTCTCAATTACAAACTTAATCTTAGACTTGTTTTTATAAGAGTATCTAAGTACAACAAAAGTATTATGAAATGGTAGGTTTGGCATTATTTTTTTTATTGTTTTCATCAAAATGTATCATAATGCACTCGATTGCGGGTGTATTGCCATATAATGAAACAAGAACATAAAAATGTATGGTATTCTCAACCATATTGTATACAACTAACGCCTGTAAATATGTATAAGGCTTGTTAAGGCTTACTTAATTTTTATAATACTTACTTACTTTCGATGGCCGAACAGCCCTTGCAGGACCTTTGCCTCCGGAATAATAGATCTCCAAGCCTTTCCATTTTGGGCAATGGAATGCCAGTCATCTTTAGCTTTTTATATTTATTATAAAAAATAATAAAAAATAAAAAAGTCTTTTATGCACAAAATAAATACAATAAACAAAACAACATATCTTCTTTTTCTATCAGTGCTTTATCAGATCCTCCCGACGTTGGTGATCACTTTGGAAAATGCTTCTCTGTCTCCGCAGTGCGGACCAGTTATCCCATTTGTGTGATTCTGACAATTGCGTTATTATTAAAGCAACATTAGTAAAAGGCATAAGCCGTTTATTTAATGAATAAATAAATAAATAAAAAACATAATAAGGAGCAAATAATTGTGTTCAGTGGGCGAGTTTATCGCAGAGCGTGATAAAGTCCAACTCACCAACGAATACTTACCATAGATAGTTTATCAAGACTATCATAATCTTTTAGCAATTCTCTTCGACTTAGTAAGTGTAATGAACCGGAAAATATGTAGATAAATTTAAAAAAAATAATTGCTCAAATACATTAAAAAATTATAAACAAACGGCAAGATAATGTTACGCATATTAAACACATTTTTATTTTAATATTAAAGCAATTGAAAGTAATTAATACACATGGTTGGATTTAATTAAATAAGTTCAAATTACTTTACAATCACCTTATGCTTACATCGTGTTTATTTCCTTGAATAAGAAGGACATTTTACATTGTATGTTTCATGTGCTGAGCAAAATATATAAGTTAATACTAGGTACACACGCCTTTTTATTTATTTATTGACATAAACTGTACAACTGGATATGTATGTACATTTGTTTACAAACATAAATACAAAGGTTTTTTCACCAGAGACAAAAAGAATCTTAGAAAAAAAATGCAAGTTGTTCACACGGTTTTATTTCCAAAAATAAATATAAACATCATGTCCTTGAAAAACGAAGGACGTCTCTGTCGATAAAAAATAATATAGTGAAAAAAAGGCATTATAGTTTTTGATTTCAAATACCTAAATACTAACACAGTAAATAAAGTAAATATAAAAAATAACAGTAGTTAAGTGCTTATAGTGGAATATAGATACTTAGTTAAAATCACATTATTTTTTGGGTAGCAACACGATGATATAGACGTAGTTTTTCAATTAAGAGTATGTAGATAAAGCCCTGATACCAATTTTACTGTCTATATGACTAAGTTTTTTAGTGATTGTATAATTTATGTTCAAGATATTTAAATTCATATCCTAGAATCGAATTGATTTTCTATCATATTCTGTAAACTCACGATTGTTTTTTTTAAATATACTCGAAATAATATATATTATTTATATATACCTATGTAAATGTTTTGATTTAATGGTGTACTTAAAGCGTTCGCATGAAAACTCCTCGTTAAGTGTGTTAACTACCTGCTCTTATTAGTGCAATCAATTATTTTATACCATATTGTTTTATATTATTGTTTCTATAATGTCCACAAGGTGATCGGTTGGGACTCGATTAATAGCGGATAGGCGGTTCGCATTCCGAGTATCTTATTTCAATGCAATTTAGCTATTTAAAAAAAAATTGAAAAAATTATTCATTCTTCCAAAAAACTTTTTTTCATATACCGATCAGTGTGATGGTTTATGACAAATTTATCTACACCACAATATTTTATCCAAATATACTTCATGGTTCGACTTCCACAGTTTACTTACTCCTCTTTCAAGACACAGCTACGTTATATTATATTACTAAATAACTGTGGGAATATTTTGTGTGCATTTGAGATTATCATAGCCTAAACTCGTTTGAAAAAACGTACCTATTTTGAGAATCCTGTACAAATAATTGTGTTTTCTTCTTCAAGATTTTGATGCTTTTATGTCATTGCTATAGAATGTTTAATGAAAAAGGGTCTAGGATCGTCAATACAAAAATATGTTAGAAATATCATTTCAATACGGCAATAATTGGTATTTTTATTCTAACAATATTCCGTTAGACAATATTGGAGATATTTCCAAACATGACAACTGACCAGATTTTATTACAAAAGTAATTAACAATACCTACATGCTACACAATATTCACGAATCATAATTTAATACTTGCCAATTTAATTAGCGATCAAGGATGTATATATAAAAAAAATTAAATCATTTCCAACTATTTATTATCGCAACTAGGTAGGTATTATTTTTGACTTACGGCACAAGAGTTATGTTTTTAGCCACGGTGGTAAAGTGGTTATCAAACAAGTTTGGTTCCATGAAGTTCCGAATCGATTTTTGTTGTTAGCCCCAATACAGGTGCATTATATCTAATGGGGCAGCAACACCAACACTTTGTTAATAATAATTAATGTCATAATGTATTTACTAATGTTTTTTTTATGAATAAAGAAATTTGAATTTTGATCATCTGTTAAAATTTTGAAAAGGTATTTTCTAATACGTAAATTGCCAAGTTTGTAGATAACTTAAAATTTCTACGTTAAAAGCAGCTCTCGGTCGGAAAGATTAGGTTGTATACATACAACTATGATTGTTGGCATAGAAAGGACGACTCGCATGTTCATTAGATATACCTATGCAGTTGGTTCGCTGACTACTCCACTTGTGGAAAACACCGTGATGGTGTATATACATGTAAAGATAATTGTATTTTAATCTACGATACATCTTTGAAAAATGAACTCTATAAGTCATTGCACATTCAGTTGATATGACATTAATTTATTAAATGTAAATAAATTAACAGCATTAATTGTTCAAAACAAGAAGCAAGCTAATCTATTTTTTTAAGATCCTCTACTTACAGATATTGCAACATATCATTTTATAATAATGGATTTAAATTGTTTTATTACTAACGCAAGTGCCTAAATAGTTACAACTTATAATAAGGTTTTAATAATATTATTCAGTAGGATTGGGTTTTAATATAATTTTTAACGTTTTATCATAATTAATTTATCAGTTTGTCCATTACAATAACATAATGCAATACGTTATATCAGAGGTTCCCAAACTTTTTTTACTCATGTACCACTTTCAAAAATAGGCAGGTTCCGGTGGACCCCCTGTATTTCTACCCCCCCCTGTCGCTAAATTACGCGTTTAAATTTCAAAGATTTTTTGACAGACTTGACAGGTATTAAACTATTCACAAACAACACTATAGGTACGACGATTGTGATTGGAGTTCTCAACTTATCTTTGATTATTATTATTATTATTTTAGTTGGAATTCTCTAAAAGAGTAGGTGTTTAATAAGATTAAACATATTGTGAAGTCATTGAAGGCAAATAAAGCGAAAGGGTTTATTTATTATTCATATAAACCTCAAAAGTCACAAACCCACGTGGCTCAGTTTTACGTTTTTCCTATGAAAGTGAAAATATGTTGTCGTCACACTCGTCATATTGCGTCTTTTCGTTACTTGTCTATCTTTAGAAAAAGGGTATTGTTGATGTTATAGTAAGAAGAAAACATAGTAATAATAGACATAAATAGGGTAACTTACATATCAAAATAGATGTGTAAATTGGTATTTATTTATTTATTTATTAAATAAATAAATAAATAAATAAATAAATATAACCAAGTAAGAAACACAGAATTAAATATTTAGTATTTTGTGTAATCAGAAGCTTGATAGTTGAGCATCTTTGTGGCACGAATTTATACACCATTGTTATTTTAGTTTCAAAAGTAGGTTTAGTTTTAGAGTAAAATGAAAAATATGTTTCGATGTGATCGACAATCTAGAGGTACAACCTCAAATTTCTGCGTAAGAGGTTCACAGTTTGAATTCTATTGATTTATTCAAAACATTTATTTTATCATCATAATTTCATAGTAATAATACTATTTATTTTGAATGTGTGTATTCTTTATTCTGATAATTCAATTTTATTAATACTAATTCGAAGTTTCATAATAAAACAAAAGCCTTCTTTGTTTTCTGATATATTGGACGAAAGTAGCTGTTGTATATCTAGGTTCTATGAATTATCATACTGTGAAAAAATATTTAAGATATTTTATTATATTTACTAATTTTTTAATGTATAAAGTAACGTAGGTAGAGATTATTTTGATTTTATTTCGACCTGTCAATCCACAATATTATGAAACAAATGTATTAGGATATCATAATGTTAAGAAGCATTGTAGGTATTATTTTGATTTTATTTCGAGCTGTCAATACACAATATTATGAAACAAATGTATTAGGATATCATAATGTTAAGAAGCATTGTAGGTATTATTTTGATTTTATTTCGAGCTGTCAATACATAATAATATTTAGAATCAAATGTATTAGGCTATCATAATGTGAGGCAATAGTCCGCTTTACATGGAGGCATAATATGTATGTACACAATATTAAGTAGGTACCTTATGGAGTATTATGTCGTGATTACATTAAAAACCGCTGCACGCGGTTTATGAATGCCTGATAGACTTTGCGTTTATTAGATGCGGAAAGTTACAATTGCATGAACGAATTATTCAAATTATTCAAATTTGACCGAAACGTTGCTTTATCTCAGCTACTACAGTGTCCGACAGGATTTTCTTGGGGCTAATTGTTTTTAAATAGGATATGCAGGTAGAATTGTTCTATGATAATCCCTCTTTTACAAAAATAAATACATATCAAAAGATATCAAATCTATAAACTAAACTTAAAACTAAAAATAAAGCAAAAACAAAATAAAGTAAGAGTAAAACTAGCATATATCACACAAACCTATCCACAAATACATACATGTGACACAGAGTTCCCACTCAACACATACGCCAACATTAGGTACATACCAATACACCATCCTCAGCCACTCTGAAAGACTTTCTATTTGACGTTCTTTGATGACATTTGAATACGTATATCTTTTATATTTGCATGCATTTGCATAATGCAAGATTTTTTTTTAAAAGGGCAGCGCCCGCCACATACCTCGTGCCATACCTGGAGATTATATTATTATCTAGAAAATAAGCGATGGAAACATTGAGTTGAGACAATTTCTGTTTTGAGTTCTGGAACGTTATGCCAGAATTCGGCCGAAAGTGAGAAAAAGTTTCACAGATTTCTTTATTCGGTGAATGTGAAGGCTATGTTAATAAGATTATTGTATCAAATTCTCAGTTGATCAGAGTACTTAAATAATAATCTGACGTTTTAATTTTACAATATGGCGAAAACTTCAATCGTGAGGAATTTGACATGTAAGAAATTTATACGCAATTTTGTATTTGAGATACCTAATAAACTCTGTCTAAATTATGAGTCCGTGTACTGAGTGGTAGTTGAGTTGCAATACATTACTAGTTATTGACATAAAACGCAGTATATCTAGATACGAATTAAATATGATGTTGTGAAAATACGTCTTAATATAAAATTAAAAATGCATAAAATAACATTGTAAATTTTCAGAGTGATACTAGGTATATTAAACCAACTTATGAAAAATACCAACATACTTACTATCGAGCGCTTTCGCTTTGCAGCATTATCAGGTGTTCGAAGTAATAAAGATTTTTTACATCTTGAATTCAGCGATGAGGAATATCTTATTTTTTGATGGACAATTTACATGTTTATAACGTACATTTGATCTGCTAGCTACCCCACGATGGTATAGTATTAGTAGAAGTAGTAGTGGTAGGTTTCAAAAGAAATTTCGGTTGACCAGGTCAATTTTCAACTGAAAAAAAGGTCTCATGCATGAGATTTATTAGCGAAAACAAAATCTATGAATGCAGAAAGATCTTA
Organism: Athripsodes cinereus; assembly: GCA_947579605.1. Taxonomy (NCBI): domain Eukaryota; kingdom Metazoa; phylum Arthropoda; class Insecta; order Trichoptera; family Leptoceridae; genus Athripsodes; species Athripsodes cinereus. The sequence goes on along the minus strand of OX388314.1, from coordinate 9,115,880 downwards.
ACATAACTTAAATGTTTGCGTTGAAAAAGTCACGTAATTTTGTAGACAAAAAAATGTACCTAGATGACATAATTGAATGAAAAAGCAAAATTTGATTAGAAATATCACGTTACAAATTTTTCCATTGACATTTTGGTTAAATGATTATTATTAACTCGAAATACCCTAAGGCAGGCACTACAGGCTCGTGAAAAAACAATTCCTTAAATCGAAATACGGTAATGTAATTTATTTTCCTAATGGTTGATTTTTGAAGCGGAGTTGTATAAAATATGAATTTTATCAGTATTTTCTCCCAGTTAATAATATTACTAGCTATGCAAACATTGTTTTGCCATATATTTCTAGATTACTTATATCGCTATTAAAATATAGGGGTTGATGGTAGAATGGTGAAAATTTAGGGCTGTATGTATTTTTTAATGTTTCACCATAAAAACTAAATAAAAAAATTGTCCAAAAAATAAAATAAAAAATTCGGGGTGGATTTGTTTGGGGGTTTGGAAAATAGATGCTGGCCGATTCTCAGAGAAAATTTCATCAAAATCGGTTCAGCCGTTTCGGAGGAGTATGATAACAAACACCGTGACACGAGAATTTCATATATTAGATTATGAGATTTGGATTTTATTTTATTAGAAAATTTTATATTCAAGGAGTTACACGTGTTTCCTTTTGTACTTGTAAAGTGATACCTTATTATGAAATATTAAAGAATATTCTAGATTTGATTGGTACATATCACCAACTTACTTTATTAATTTTTTTCTCGCCTTTTAATGCTCCTTTTTCAAGCATATAAATGTATATGGTTCGACGTACCTTATCCGATTACTTCTAATCCTTATATCTCATTTTTTCCTACATTGACTATAAAAATTGTCCATGACGTTAAACTTTAGCATTGATAAGAAATTCAGGATGAGTGGTAATCCTCATCGCTGAACTGTAGATGTTAAAGATCTTGAAACATGACTTCTTTTTATTACTTTTAGTTGAAAATCACCATACCTTTCAGCGAATGAATTGAACAGAAAAAAACTTGCGATGTACAGATCAAGAAGTAAAATGATGTAAGAAAAAATTATTCGATGAATTTATTTATTTATTATCTAATGACGAAATAGTAATCATTTCACACAAAATAATAAATATACAAAAGCATAATCATAATTCATTGGTTCCAAACTCTTATGAATGAAAATAACAAAAACAATACGTTACATAAATAATAACAATAATTAAAAAAAATATGACTTTATAAAATTATTTTTTAAAAGCTTGAAGTGATTTTTGGTTAACTCGTCTCAAAAACTTAACCGAAGAAAGTTGGTGCCTGAACGGCTACTGGGGCTGGTGCAGCTAAAACTGATGCTGGAAAAGCTGGAGCAGCAACCGCTGCTGGTGCGGCGAACGCTGGAGCGGCGAAAGCTGGAGCTGCGAAGGCTGGTGCGGCAAAAGCAGGGGCTACCAATGGGGAAGAGACCTGCGGAATATTAAATAATATACTTTTTGGTCAACACCCATGTATTATTTTTTTATTGGCATGGAGAATACAACTTACATTTTTACTACACGAAAGTAATCTGCTGGCTACCCCACTTCAAGAAAATGCTACTTTGATTCAACTATCTACCGACATAGATGGAGATATATTTAAAGTTTCACAGTGTTTTGTAAACGCCAATATTTTTTTTGTAGCTGTTATTTTGACGTATGTGGTATAGTTGCTTCAGGCTATGTGTTTTCAGGGTTTCATTGAACTTATTGTTACCTTTCTCAGTTTGTCATTTTTCTTTCTTTTTATACAAACGTGGAAGATAAGAAATGTATTTGAAAGTAACATACTCTGTAAGTGTTAGCATAAGACGTGGCAACAGGGACGGCGGCCTTCACGATGGGTGTTGGGTATCCATGGTAGGGCAGGACGATGGGAGAAGCAGCAGCGATAGCCAAGACGGCGGAAAGGACGATCTGAAAAAAGAATTATTTTATTTCATTTATCCAGTAGTATCTAGTACGAAGATATATTGACAATCACACTTAATTTTTCTATCTTTGTAGCATTTAATAGAATACAATTTATTACTTTGTGTTGGAGTATGTAGGTAGGTACTTTTAGTGTGGATAACAGTATTATATTGAGATTGATAATAGCAGCATCACTCGTGTATCTAGGTATATATTAAGAGTTTTTTCTGAATTTCAATTGAAAGATCTGAGATTCTGATGGCGGTTACAATTTATGAACTTAACTTTCACGACCCAAGCGTATTGTAAAAGAAACGCTTTTGGTAAGTAACTACGTGTTATTTACACCTTATTTGTCCACCAGCTTTAAAAGGATATGGATACTGAGAGTGATGGATAGAAATGACCTCTTTCTAAGTACTCTGATTCTCTTATCTATTCTTCTTCGATTCGATTCTAATCATTACAAATATCTTTGGAGCGGGTGGTTCAATAAACACGAAATCGCTATTAATTCATATTTCTTTTCGCCATGTGTTCCCGCGGGAAATATTGTAGGGTGGAAATATGATAAGGATATTGATTATATAAAAAAAAAATCTACTAACCAGTTTGAACATTTTGAAAGATTTGCGTTGTTGCTTCGTTATTCACAAAAATACGAATGATTAACCGATGATTGACGCACAGTTTAAATACTATTTTAGTTCTAATCGCCCTTAAACTGACCCCTCCTATGGCAATTTTCTCACATAGACCTCATTATATCATGAAACAAATTCTGAGATAATAAGTAGGTGTATGCATGTGCGATCACATAAATAAGATAAATGCACTTATAAAGAATGTTGGGCACACATAACTAATCAAGAATATATACCCGTTTCTTAGTAAGCACTCATAGTGATTGAACGACAGAGATTTTTCCATAGAAACTTATGCATTTTCAATTCAAATTAATGAGAATAATTAAAAAATAGTTATCACATATATGGACCTTTGCTTAAATTAAAAGTACACTTTAAACAATATTTTTAATTAAGCTCAGAAATGCAAAGGAACTCTTTTGAAAACCCATTCGGGTCAATTTTTTTTAAATTTTAGCATATCTATACGAGTATTCAAAGTTTGTGTTTTATTAGTCCAAGCGTGAAGGATTTGTCAGATTTGAAATGTCTGAATTTTATCATATTTGAGTACCAATTTAGTCAATTTTAAATCTTTCCACTCCAATAGGTGGCGACAGCCGTCCGCTATCATAAGGACACTTACTTATAGAACATAACACCTGGATTTGAATTAATATTATATCCAGAACATCCTCACAATCACAAAATAGTAAAATGTGCCTTATGACTATATGTTTGCTTGGTCGATAAAAAAAACAATAAAAATAGAGTAGAAAACATTTACAAGTTACTGAAAATCATGAATTAATTTTTGCATCTTTGTTTGAGAAATGATTAGCATAATTAATTGTTGAATAAAAAAGAACTTTACAGGAACACTTTTTAGCAATTATTCCGTCAATTTATGCTTCCTACTTTCACATATTATAAATTGTTTATTGTAATCAAAATAAAATATTTGACTAATATTGTAACTGAAAGAATGCTTAATTTAAAATGAGTAGCTAGAAATCAAGTTTCAATTTGTATTTATTTTTGAAAGCTTTTTTTTTATATTTCATAATAAAAGCTGATATAGGACAGAAAAAGACGGAAGAAGGAAAAATATTCAGAACCAAAGAACAAAATTAAAAATTTTCTCCTAGAAATGAAATGGAAGGTATAATATCTAATTTTACGATTCTTGGAAAATAATCGCTACCTTTTTGGGAAAAATATATAAACATAAATCATAGAAAATGGTTAAATGAATATGAAGATAAGACTTGAAAAATACTCTATGAGGTATTTTCACAAATTTGTAAGTATTTTTTTCCAACTTCTGATCCAGTGAAATAGTTAAAATAGTTTGCTGATAAAAAAAAAATAACTTTTAGGGACATTAACGGTTGTAATTAACTGTGGAGAGGTTTTGTCGGGGGGAGCCCTTCAGGCGATCTCTGAGGCCTCTCATATAAATAAAGATTTTGCACGATGAGTGTGGATGACATAGGAACTACCATTCCTGAAACATCCTCGGGTAAGGGAGGTAACAACCCTTAATTAATGATAAAAAAAAATATCTACTGCAGAATGTGAGAAATAATAATTTTATCAACTGGATAAAATTTAACGAGGTATTGGAAGTTTAAACTGATAAAATGATAAACTTATCTATTCCGTTCAGATATTAAAATATGGTATATTTATTTATTCTTTTTGCACATCATTACATAACAGTGTTAACAAAACAATACAAAATTTAATATACTAGGACGATATGCAGTGGCGAGATTATCAAATGATTTCTTCCATCAAACCACGACATTAGTGTGTGTAATATAATAATAATTATAATATTTTATTGATAAAAAAAAACAAGAACAATTGGCGAGTTTATTGCCTGGAGGCCATTTCTTCCAGCTAACGAAATATATTAGTGTGAACCTAAAAATTAATTGAACTAAAATTAGTAACAATGGCGTAGGTATCTTTCAAGTGACAGCTTTTTAGTGAGTATGAGATTTTTTCATACTTTATTTAAGCGAAATTTCCTAACCGTGAAAGATATTTTGTAGTTTAAGATAAGTATACGTCTCACAAATGTACATGTGTAAAAGATGACAGAATATTTTAAAATTAACTTATTTAACCATATTATAACGGCTGCCACGTCGCTAGTGATTTTGAGTAACTGATTAAGTACCAACGAATACTTACAGTAATCTGTTCCTAAGTGATAACAAAGAACTAAAAAAAGCCAGACAAACAACATAAAGTAGGTATGACCATTTAAAATACAGGTGAATCAGCTGTTATTTATAGAAATTAAATTCCAATATTTCAAACGACTTTGCAACATTAAATAAATCAAATAAAATTCTATGATAGAGTATGATACTCCTGAAACCATAAATAATATCAAATCGAGAGACAGTTATAAATCAATGGACATAATGATTTTGCCTTAAACCAAAAATATCTGCTGCCTATCAAACTAATATTCAATGATAATGGCGGTTGTAAAATATTCAGTTATGAGTCAGAAAAGGATAAATGCATAGAAATAATGTAATTTATTGACTGGTAGATATTAATATTTATAATTATATCTCTTGTACTAAGCATGAATTTGTTATGTAATTCTGTGTTAAATTTATAGGTTTTCATTTAAAAACAATCAACCTATTATTGTGTCACTTAATATTATATTTGTTTGAGTTGTCCATATTATACTATTTATAATGCAGTTCTGTCCAATTATTTAGTTTGATATTTACTACTGATAATAATTTCTCCTTGAAACTACTAATTTGATTATGGAATGAAGACCAAAAATTTAATTTAATTTTACTATCTTAAGTAAAAAATAGATAGGTACCTACTCTACACATAGTAGGTACACACCCATCCTCAAGGTCTTAATTTTTTGGCACAAAGAAGACGGTTTGAATTTTTATGACATGAAGCTGGTCTGTTGGCTACCCCACTTATGGGATATGAGTGATGGTGTAGATCTTAAGTTAAGTTTATTGTTTATTGTAAATCATTCCCCATAGGCCCCTTACAGGACACTTGGGTTCATCATAATTACACAGGATAAAAAGAATAACATTAAAAGAATACATGAAAGAATACAAAGTAGTAAGGCATCAAAATCGAGACAAAACAATGAAAATTGAGTAAAAAAGTTGCCGAACATACAAATTTGAACATAAATAATAATTATATAATGTGAATAAAAATAATAATAATAATGCATTTTTCAGTACTAGAAGGATGTAAAGAGTCCCCTTAGTACCACGTCTTTAGTACAATATTTAAGTCGACAAATATGACATAAAAAATTGACCACACTGGGCTATCCATGCGAGGATATGATCTGCGGTTCATATAAAGAGCTGAAGGCAGTCGCACAGGATAGAGTGCAATGGTAAGAAAGACTCAGGGCTATGCTGCAAATCAATTCACGGGATCGAAATTTCTGTTCCACGCTAAATTGCCATGTTAGGTATCTCAGAACAGTATCTATACATGAAACAGTCATCGGGGTGTATATGAAAGAATATTGAAGCCCTTAGCATATCACCTGGCATTATTACTATTAATTGGACAAAGCAGGGTTCGCGAAAAGGTAGGAATGTGGTCTTAAGTCACATTCGGGGCACTAACGAATAAGGGGACGTTGTCTTTTCAAAGCCTTATGATAGTAGTTTCATGTGTTAAATTTACATAGAATTACGTATTTACGTATTTATTTCCTTTGATACCATTATTTTTGACGACGCAGTTCATTATCCAACGTCCTCTTTATAACATAATGCATTATTCAAGATCATACATTATAAATTATCATTGTACTTTGTAAATACAAAGTTAAATAACTAGAAATGTCTACCTTAAATAGCCGAAGTTGACCTATATTGCTGAGATTATTAATAATAATAATATAATTCAACTAGTAAGACTAGGCTATAAAGATAAATAATAAGATAAACTTTGAAGTTATTTATGAAAAAAACAAGGAAAAAAATAACATTTCAAATATATTGATATGTTCTTTTATTCCCTTGACTTGACCATTAGAAGACCAGAAGAACTGTATGTGAATAGACTTGTTGAGCTCAATAGAGCTGGTAAGCCTAACTTTTATGAGATGGCTTTTGGTGTTGTTGGGCCGGTTACGTGGAATCGCCTACCGGTGCCATTGAGAGACAATCAGACTATCACTGCCAGCTTCAGAAGTAAATTGAAAACTGAACTCTTTACCAGCGCCCTTGTGTCGGTTAAGGGACTGTTAAACGGTGTCAAAACAAAATCATCCAGAATCATAATTATCTTATTAAAATATACAAATAATAATAATGTGCATTAAAATAATAAATTCTCCTCCTTCTAAGCTGCAGGGTCTGTATATCCGAGAGGACGAAGTCCCGTGGGTTTGCCATGGAGAGTGAAGATGGGAAGTCTGAGTGGGTCCATAGTTATTCTAACGCCAATATCTTCTTATTTGTCGTTCCCATCTCAAAATGTCATTAACTTCAAACATTCCTTTAAAATACTAAATTTGACCAGCGACTCTAGGCAAACGTGCACTCCCGGGTAGACCGAAAGGTGGGAACCGGGTTTGCAAAGAAGAATGAGGGGTTTTAGCCGGTAAGAGTCCGGCACTACCCAGACAGCTCACGCCTGGGTGTCCATGATGGATTTCCCCTCATTATAAGAAAAAAAAAAAAAAAAAAAAAAAAAAAAAACATTCCTTTAGTCCTGTGCTACGAATTTTGTCGCGCAATATCTTGCCTGTAATCGACTAAGGGTTTTCATTTCAGTAGTTCTGAGTATACTTTTTGTTCTTACCATATCTCCTCTAATTTCTTTGCTATATGTCATAAAGGTTGATATGATGCAGATTTTATATAATATTCTGACTTGGCTCTTCATTTGCAAACTTTTGTTTTCCATATGGTTTCCATTACACCGTATCTGTAAAGTTAAGACAGCACAGGTTATTAGTATGAAATTTGGAATACGTGGTAAACTTACCATTTAAGTATGTCTTTTTAATTATTATCAAAAAATTAAAATTATAATTTCACATGTTAAAACAAATTTCTCCTAGGTATAACTACTTTTTCAATATATTTAAATTTAATTTTCCTTTTTGATATTATGTTTTTTAAGTAATTTTATCAAAATCAGTTTTTAAAAAGTTTATGTAATATTAGTAAATATTTATGAAAGATTTTTTGGAAAAAAATTGTAGCTTATTTCGCAAAATATTATGCTGGTAGGTCATATTATGTGAACCTTGGCAATGAAAATATTGTGGTTAAACTCAATTCGTTGAAACGTTACAATATTCCATTAAAGTTTATTTTACTTCCAAACTCATAAAAACAATAACAGAAATATTCATAAAATTAATAAATTTTTAATACAACGTTTTAAGCGCGTTCAACGACCTCAACATCATAATTTTGTTTTATTTATTTAATTTATTTTATAAAAGAAACAATGAACAACGTTACAATAAAAAAAACCTTTTTGCTGTCATTGTACGTAAACAGCAAACAATCAAGATAATAAAAAAAAAATTAACACAAAAATACAGACACAGAAATTCTATGACACAAATATCCAAGAAAAAGGAATATTGACCAGTGACCACGTCCAATCGCGAAAATAAAACTAAATGATTTCAAAATCACAATACACTTAACCTTTATTTAATTGAGAAATATAAGATCAAAGTTAGTGTATTTTATGAGAAGTTATATTTTATTTCATGATATTTTGTCCCATTCCATATTTCACGAGCTAAGAATTTTTTAAGCTTTGAATCTGAAATAGAGGGTCGAAAAGTTATTGAAAGAAGGAGTGGGTAAAAACAAGGAGCGTCGAGCTGTTTGAAACTGGCTAGAACAGGGACACATTCTCACATTGTTTCATATTCTATATAGATGAAACTATAATTTCTGACAAGAAACCATAAAAAGTGTACGAAGAAAAAGTAAATTTTTCCATGCAAATTAATGATTAAAGGACGATTCAGTTCAGCTGTTTGTCACCTATGTCTTTTGTACATGTCAATGATTACAAAGTAGTGCAATGTTTACAAAGTACTAGGCAAGTAATATTAATTGTAATGATATGCAATCAGGTGGAAAAATAGTACGCAATCCTTGAAATGATACAAATTAGAATAATTGACATAATTGATTTTATCAATATACCAACTTAATAGTGAAGACTGAGTCGTTATATTGTCATAATTTTACTAATAACAAGAGATTATCAGCGTTTTGAAAATTGATTGCTTTTTTGAGTACATTTTTGAGTAGATAATATTTTAAATTTGGACATATAACCATCTACCAAATTTGATTTGAAATATCAAAAAATGTATAAAACCAAATAAATTTTTCGGACAATTTACATATGTTGGCATGTATGTAGATTGATATTCAGTCCAATACTTATCTGCGATCAAGCTTTTAAATGCGAAAAATTACAAAAAATACATAACTAAAGTACAATCTTAATATAATTAATAAATATATAAATAATGTTGTTATTTTTACAAAGTATTAACTGTAAGTAATGCAAGACAACATTATTCTTTTCGAATAGAATATACCTACTAAGACTGTTTAAAGCCATATTTGCTAGGAATGCATTCAATTTGTTTTTATTTAAGAGATATAATAATAATTATGTCGATTACTTTGAGATTTGTCGAATTGTTTGAATTATTTGTCATGTGTAACTATAATTCTAAATCATATAATATATGGTGAATTACAATCCATTGGATTGGTCTACAACGTATGGTGGTCTAAATCATATGGTGAACGTTCTAGAATTTTATTTATCTACCTACATACAAATATTTAGTTCTTGTTCTTATTTACAATAAAGTACATTTTTAACCTGTCTGTATTTGAAGTTAGCTCAAATACTATATAAATGGTCAACATATTGTGATTCTCTTTATTTTAAATTAATTAATGTATGTTGTACACATTATGTGTATACCAAAGAAAATACCAGATACACTGCAATATACCAGAGAAAAACGTATTAAAGCAAAATATTTACTAAAGATGCTTTGTATTTGAGTTAGGTATGCCATTTTTTGCTTAGTTGGCGCAATACAAGCTTTTCACGAGAAATTCGATTTCTGTTTTAAAACAAAGTAGTTTTAATATATTGAACCACCCTGCTCATATTATATCGGTACCTATTTATGCTGTTTTGAATTGTGTTCCTTGGTTGAAAATCCACACATAAATATTTGAGTCCGTTCGTATGTATGTATGTATGTATGTATGTACGTATGTCCTTAATGGACTCGGAAATTAGGAAAGACCGAAGTAAAATAATACACTCTATACAAGGTCTCATCTTCTGGGCAGGTTTAAGGCTAAAAACATTTTAAATGTCTTACGTATTGATAAAGATATTTTAATTTTAATGCGACCATGTCACAAAATTAGCAACAAAATGTATGTAAAATTAATGCAAGATTTAGTAAATAGCAATATTCACAGGCAAACATTTTTCATTGTATTGAATTAATATCAAAATGGATGTAACAATAAATACAACAATTCTGAAACTAAATATTTAGGGTTTATTTTCGTAATAAAATATCGTGTTTGCTAATGAGAAAAGCTCTTGAATTACGTGAATAAAAATTGCATATTTTTGACATATTGGGCTATTTTCATAATGGAAGACATTATGAAACCATAGAAAACTATACTGTAGAATAATAATAGTCTTACCTATAAAATCCATAAACAATGTTAAATGATTTTCAATGAGTGGGAACCTATTTATTCTCACCTAATATTTTTTACATAAATTATGAAATATTTGATAGTAAAATATTCTGAAATATTGAAGGATGCAGATAATCCATTTTTAAGGTTTTTTGGGAATAAAGAGTAAATACTTAGGTGACAATTTATTCTTGACTTTTTTAATTTCATAGCAAATACCCATTTATGCACTGCAAACCAAAAATACAAATTCGAATGTGGACAATTATAATATTTTAACATTTATGTGCCTACAATTTTTTCACGAAATGGGATGTTTACCCTTTTTTCTTATAGAAATTTGGGATGACAATCTTCGAGTTTTTACACATTTGGAAGAGGTTTTTAGCACTTTTTCCATGTAGGTACCTACCAATATGTGGGATTTCTTAACTTCAAGCTTTTTCATCGGGACGAGGTTCTTAGTACTTTTTTTCCATGTAGGTTCCTACTTATTATTTTTTTACATAAATGTGAACATCTGAGGTGCCAAACTTCAAGATTTTTCAATGGGAAGAGGTTTTTAGCACTTTTTTCGATATAGGTACCTACCTATTTTTTTTACCTAAGTATGGGCATGTGAGGTATCAAACTTCATGATTTTTCATTGGGAAGAGTTTTTCAGCACTTTTTTCGATGTAGGTACCTACCTAATTTTTTTTACCTAAATATGGGCATGTGAGGTATCAAACTTCATGATTTTTCATTGGGAAGAGTTTTTCAGCACTTTTTTCGATGTAGGTAGCTACCTATTTTTTTTACCTAAATATGGGCATGTGAGGTATCAAACTTCAAGATTTTTCATTAAGAAGAGATTTGCAATGTTTTTTATGATGTAGGTACTTACCTATTTATTGTTACTAAGATATAGGCATGTAGGGAGTCAAAAATAAAGTTTTCTCATTGGGAAGAGCTTTTTACTTCTTTTATCCACGTAAATGCTTACTCCTTTTTTTTCAATAAGATTTTGTTGTTTTAACCCATGTATTTGCAAGGTTTTCTATTTAATTAAACCCGAGCGATGCCGGGTTACATACGCTTGTTCATAATATTGCAACAATATTCCCTTCTACTGCGTGTGGGCAGAGGGTAGTGTATGTAGGTAGCTATTTTGTTTGTTTCATGACAAGTGTGCAATGATGTATTTTGTATTTATTTTTTGATGAGGAGAATATTGATGGGGAGAGTTTTGTGATGAGGAGAATATTTCAAAAACGAAGATTAAATACTACTTAATAGTCGATAGAATATTTTTTTTTATTTATTCTTTACTGTACATTGATAACAAGCAAATTCACACAAAAATACATTTCAAACAAAGACAATCATACAATCAATATACAGAGGTATCAATATAGAATCAATATACAATCAATATAAATACAATTTATTATGTTATCGTTTTGTTCTGGAGAACTTTTGATTCGGATTGTATACATAAATATAGAGATTAATAATGGCAGCATCATTCATATATTGGTTGCGATGGCAGGAGAGAGAGAGAGAGAAGCTCGATTTGTGTTATGGTAAAATGACTGTAAACTAAAAAACACTTTTTATCTAACTTTCTTAAAAAAAAACTCTAAAGAAAAAGAAGTAAGCTTAAGATAATAATATCTACATGCGAGTAAATAAATAAATAAAAATTAAATTTTATAACCGACATCTGTTGATTACAGTGCGAAACATTTCAACGCCTAGTAAATGGATCGCCTGCTCAAGTATTGTTACAATTACTGTTGATCAGTGGCCGCTCCCACCAAGTATTTAAAAAAGGAAGGTGCCACCTTATTTAAATTCAGAAGTTGTTGCCATATTTGTTACATTTAAGTTTTGTTAAAATTTACTTCCCTATAGGTACATCTGCAATCTGCATACAATATACTTATACTTATGGATACATACCATCACGTTACTTCACTCATGGAATAGACAAAGAGACCGATAGCCAAAATTTCCTATTTTTGTTTTGTAATAGTTTTGGGTACATAGTTTGAAGGTAGAAATTGAACCTACAAAGTTGGAGTGGATGGATGAAGTTTCTATCTTGTAAAGCAACGGAATGTCATTAAGTTTCACATTTTGCCATCGGCATAATAATATTCACAGCATATATTTTTTTATGACTACTAAAAATTATTATTTGTTTATTTAATATTTTGGATCCTATTTATTCCTACATTTTCTTTGTAAACATATACGACAATTCAATTTCTTTAACACTATAATAAAAAAAATATTAAGTGTTTTTGCTATTAGTTTTAATTTCGTTTTGTTTTTATCGTTTTACATTTTGATCAAATAATTTCCAGGAACTTTGATTCTAAAAGTTTCTGTCCACATATATATTAGTAGCATCTCTCACAAATGAGACAGTCAGCAAACTTACTGCGTACCATCCTACGAGTATATACCAAAAACTAAAAATAAAATAGAAAACAGAATAAGGAGTAACCACCGCCAATTTCACGACTAAAATGTAAAATGTTTGCTTATTAAAGTGAAGAGTAGTTCCTATTTGAATAGTTTTCAGCTGTCTGTTGGAAACAAATGTAATATTTTTTGAGAACCTTCTTCTTCTTCTCGTGCCGTATCAGGTCCCCCCGACGTTGGCAATCACTCTGGCGAAGGCTTCCCTATCCTGCGCGACCCGGAACAGTTCTCCCATATGTCTCATCCCGGTCCAGTCTCTTATATTGCGCAGCCAAGACGTTTGCCTTCTACCAGGACCACGCTGCCCCTCAATCTTCCCCATCAGTATCAGCTGGAGCAGACTATACTTATCGCCCCGCAGAACGTGACCCAGATATGAAATCTTACGGACCTTAACGTCCTTCAGCAGCTGTCTACTGCAATTGGCTCTCCTCAAAACCTCCGAGTTGCTGACCAAATCTGTCCATGGTATGCGAAACATTCTCCTGTGCAACCACATCTCGAATGCCTCCAACCGGTTCATAGTGTGCACTTTCAGGGTCCAAGTTTCTGAGCCATACAGCAGCACAGACCACACATAGCACTTCAACATTCTCTGCCTGAGTTTCAAATTTATATTGTCATTGCAGAATATTGATCTCATTTTGTTGAATGAGCTACGGGCTGCTTCAATCCTGCACTTCACTTCCACATCTGGGTCCACAGACGACGTAATCATACTACCCAGGTACTTAAATCGATCCACCCTCTCCAGCAGCTCACCATTGAGTTGCAATGTTATAGCGGAGTAATCTGCTCTGCTAAATGCCATCCACTTCGTCTTCTTTTTGTTGATATTAAGGCCTAATTCTTCTCCTGCGTTATTAATGTTTATAAGGAGCTTCTGGAGATCTGCGATGCTATCGGCCAGGATGACAGTGTCATCGGCGTATCTTATATTATTGATGCATTCGCCATTGACCTTTACTCCCATTGTCGAGTTTTCTAGAGCCTTCTTAAAAACATAATTGGAGTACATGTTGAAGAGCAGCGGTGACAATATGCAACCCTGACGTACGCCTCTTTTAATGTCAATTTCTTCTGAGGAGGCATCACCGACTTTAATTTCGGCAGTTTGGAACCAGTAAAGATTTCGGATAAAGTTTGAGAACCTAATTATTTTAAATATCAATTTTCGAAACAATGAGAGTAGATAGTTTGCGACCTTGTTGATTAAAACTTTGTAAAATTTTCTATTATAATATGTGCTGTTTCGTGCAACAAAAGCCTAACCCTCTCGAACGTTTTTCTGAGATATGATAGTAAAAATATATAATCTACTTGCATTGGTTTTTTTTTATCAAGTGTTTTAATCGACAAAATACCCAATACTGACAAATCATATAAAATTATTAAAATAATCATGTACCTATCTCGATAAATTTCTTGGAATTTAACAACATTAATGTGAATGCAAAAAATATGTATCATACTTTGGTATAGTTGCGAATTAAGTTAAGGTTTTTGTTGCGCTTTAGGTGAGTTTATATGAGGTGTTAGATGTTTGTTATTAAACAATAGTACTAAAAATTCTTGTCTTTGTGGGTTAGGTCTTAGGCTTTTGTTGCACAAAACAGCTCTTATTTTGACTAAAATTTATTCAAATTGAACATCATTAATAGAATGGCAAGTTTGCCTTGACAAAAAGTACCATTTTCAGCGGATATATCTTCATTTTTAAACAATCTTTGAAAAATTCAAATTATAATATTTCCTAATGAGCTATGTGTTACTCTAATAAATTTTGTATTGTCTCTGTGTATGTTGGTTTCAATCAATAGAACTAGTTAATACTTCTAAGTCATATGACTAGTTAATACTTCTTAGTCATATGATACCAGGAGTTTTGAGCAACGCAATTTAAGGGAATTTTTTTTTTTTTTTTTAAAAGATATATCTGGGTTTTTGTTATAAACCCAAATACAACCTTATACACCTTTCACAGTAAGCTAAAAGCTTGTGTCGTGAAAGGGGAGTTTGCCGGAATGTGGCGAAAATTAAAAATAAACATCTTTTTATGAGAATGTCTAGAAACATACACTGATATTATTCAAAATAGTTACACATTAAATAATTCATAATTATTAATCCTCAGATATTCTCAAGAATAAGATCTGTTAGTCTGCTCTTGCAAATGTGTTTCCAGGAGTGCTTTTCTAATATCAACTGTTCATTGTTTCTCGTTTGTTTTTCTCTTTTGTAAGGAAACGAACAATAAAGTCTGTAAAAAAATATTTATGAATTTGGTTTCGATGCCTGAAAGTACTTTTTGGTTATTTTAATAAAAGAGTTAATTAATATAACACTAGTTCATACTTTCATAATAACAGATAGACAAATACATCATAATAGACCCGATTTAGTATTACATGATAAACGTAATAAAATAACGTACCTAATAGATATCGCTGTCCCAAATACACATAATATACAAACAACCGTCGCAGAAAAAATACGTAAATATACAGAACTAGCAGGAGAAATAAAAAATATTTGGCATTCTAGATCCGTTTATATAATACCTTTAGTCATGTCAGCTACAGGGGTAACTCCGAAATCTTTAATAAATAATTTACAAAAATTAGATTTACCGGTTAATTTGTGTATTAAAATTCAGAAATCTATTATAATAAACACTTGTAATATTGTAAAAAAGTTTTTGAACACAGATATTTCAGGCACAATGCTGGTATTTTGATCCCGCGTTTTGAGCCTAATCCTTTGATATCCTGTATATCTGGATAGGTGAATTTTTCCCGGCATTAGACTGTTAAGTTTTTGTGTGACCATGACTGATCATATGGAGACTTATCTGGTTGTATAATGCTGAGAAGTGTGGATGGCAATTCTGCCGCCGCGTGAAAAAAAAAAAAAATTGATCATTCTTTCTTCATAATCAAAATTTTGTTGGCGTTTCATTAAGACTGAAATGCCATATTGTTATTGATCACGTGCAACTAATTGAAACGTAGTAGGTGTATAAAAAAATATAAACTATTTTATGACATTAATGAGACAATAATTGGCCAATCGCCAGTTTTAAACATCTTTCGGTGAACATCAGAAATGCTACATAGTCAAACAAATTAGAAAGTATTTCATTTTATCTCCTTCTGTATTCCTTGTCTCCAGGTGTTCCCAGATACCATTAGAGTGATAGGTGGCGCTAGATTGTTTAAGTCAATTAAATGAATTTGATCTAGTAAAAGACTAGTATAGAAAATAATTTCATCTTCCTCATGACCATTCACGGTCGTAAGATGATTAAAATTCATCGCTCGTCCATAATTTCTTTGTGTAACTAAACTACTTAATATATTGTTAATTATTAACAGTCAGGTATTGAACCACATATTACGAATACATTGTTATGTTATCAACTCAATGACGACACATTTGGATGTATTACTAGTGACAATATTGTAATATGCAAGATGGCTTTCTTTGGTAACAAGCGTTACTAAATCTCTTGTATATAATACTTGGAACAGTCTCAATAATCATCAGTCGATTGATTTTCTTCTTTGAGACAGCAGCTTAATAGAAATATTCAATCAAAATGAAGACCTGCGTGGTAAGTCTTTAATTTTTTTACGATTAGTTATTCATCAACAATTAAAAAAAACCTTTGGTCTTCCTACAGTAGTAAAAATAATTATTAAAATATTTATTAATTTGTTTTTAATTTGCAGTTTTTCTTCCTGGCTGTTCTATACATCGCTTCCACATCAGCGAAACCATCTGGGTTGGTTTCACTCGCAGCACCATATGCAATTGGTCCAATAGCACAGCAGTACTCATCACATTTTGTAAATCATGCAGTTGCTGCACCAGCACCACTATTAGCCGCTGCCCCTGCTCCAGTGTTGGCTGCAGCGCCTGCCCCGGTGTTAGCTGCTAAACAATTTTTAGCCGCACCTGCACCATTATTCGCCGGTTCTGCACCGTTTGTTTCTGGACCAGCTCCTTTTATTACTGGACCTGCTTCATTTGTTTCTGCACCGGCTCCATTAATTGCTGGACCATCACCTTACGTTGCTGGTCCAGCTCCATTTGTTGCTGGACCTGCACCTTTAGTCACTGGCCCAGGAGCGTTTGTAGGCGGACCAGCACCACTCTTTGCTAGAGCAGCTCTCGCGGGACCAGCTCCATTATACGCTCCAAGAGCTCCACTTTTGGCTTCACCATATGTTTCTGCTCCTGCTCCATTGTTAGCACCTAAGCCACTGTTTGCTGCCTCTGCTCCATTCGTTGCAGCTCCAGCGCCAGTTTTGGCACCAAGAGCTCCCTTACTAGCTTCAGCTCCATATGTTGTTAAATCATATTCATTCCAAGGCTAATTTATGGTATTATTCATATTAATGAGCAAACATATAATTAGTATTTTGTGATATAATGGATTTAGTACTTATAATTTAGTAGTGATTCCTTCATTCGTAGACTGGATTAGAAAATATAAATTCTGTACGTGGTTTGAATGTGATGTGTGAATATTGTTATTAGATTTGTTACTTTTTTACCTCTGTAGTTATAATATGTTTCGAGAATTTATACGACTGATCTATAGGAATATTAAAATGAATAAATGATTTATTAAAACCTTATTTTCTCATTTTTCTCCATTATTTACAAACCAAACATACCTAAAATGTTTAGCTCAATTTAAAAACTTAATAATAATTTTATATAGCTACTTTAAGCAATAAGTTGCAAATATTGTAAAAGTTACATAAGTATATATTATTATCTTAAAATTTTCATCAATTTTTATTTTTTTTACAAAGATTTCTCTACATTTTCCTCGAAAATGCTGGACAAATACTAAACTACTAGAAGAGTAAGTAATATAAAATAGATTTAGATTTCAAAAAAAAAAATATGTTGAAAATCTACAGGTGAAGTAAAGGCTTCCGTTCATTTTTTAAAAATTGCGTGCAAGTATTACCGTTCACTGGCTTTACATTATCAAACCATCATACCCGTGGTCAGTAAAAAATCTTTTTCCAGTTAACTGTTAATAATTATTATGCAGTTTTTTTTTAATTTACTTACCTTCTAATTTGAGATAAACTTACATTGTGAAAAGGAGCAAAACAATACAAAAAATTCAAAAATATTCAATATATTGGTGTAAATTCTTCCTATCACTTTTTCATAAGTATTTTAAATAATATATACATAGGTTCAACTTATTGAAAGTAGTGAACTAATAATCGAGGCACCACAAAACAATGAAAAATGAGTTAGTCTCCTCATCACAAGAAGAAAACGTTGTTTCAAAGATGAGGAGAAGAAAATCACGTTATTATGATAGAGATTTGGCAGTTGGAAGTTATAATACCTATTTGCTTAATAACTTCTATTTTATTTTAATTATCTTATTTTATTTTATTTTATTTCTCTTTGGATTATTTCTTTTCATATAACTCTATTTTATTATACTTTGTTATTGTATTTATTTTAATTTATTAAGATCCTTCCTACAAGCAAATATACGTGTTGTAATAATGAAATTATTCCTCAAAGCATAAGCTCTGCTCAAATTTGAGGGAATCAATTGTGTTATACTAGGTATTGATAAAATAATATTATTATTTTAAAATAATATTATTATTACGTGTTTAAATTTCTACCCCTGTCGCCGAATTTTCAAAACGGTATAGGACTTATCTCGTGGAACACCCGGTAAAGAATTGGTCTCCCACTCTTTTCCATAAGTTTTCGAGTGTCCTGTAAAAGGCAGGTGTTTGAAAAAATAAGACACTTTACATGGGTACGTTGGAAGATATCGCGCTTCCGTGATAAACTTGCCCATTGCACAAATTTATTTGTCTGGTTTTACAATGTTTATATTTTATTAATGTTTGTTTTTTGTGCAATTAAGATTTTTATTATTATTATTATCTTAAATTCGGCGATGAGGTTTGCCACCCATCCTGAATGTCTTGATTTTATATTGGCACGGAGAAGACAGCTTGCATGTTTTATATGCAGCTGGTCTGCTGGCTACCCCACTTGTGGGATATGCCGTGATGGTATAGTATAGTAGTATAGTATAGTATTATTTTAAAAATTGTGAGTTTATTCCTTTATAAACATATTTGAATTTATAAAAAAATGACAACATGAATTTGAAAATTAAACGACTTCTACGAAATTTCATGGATGTTTGAGTATGTTCCTGGATAATAATTGTATCTTTCTGATTCATTATTAGCAAAAACTACAGATTATCTAATATATAAAAGGAAGTCGTGTGTGTTACAACACTTATAACTCAAGAATGGCTGTACCGATTTGAATGATCTCTGATTTGTTGGATTCTTCTCCGCCCGGAATAAACTATAGGCTATTAAAACATCTTACAAATTCACGGGAAGAAACAATATGAAGAAAATAATTTACGCCATACATTATTAATTTCAAAAATAAAAACAATATGGAGAGTTATGGCGCTATTAGCGCCCCCACGTCGCCTGTTGCATTGTGCTAAAATAATCCGTAGGTTCTGCTATATTAAGAACCAAATTACTATAACTAATATGAACGAAATGTGTACTAATATTTGTTTACTAAAATTCGGTTGTTACATGGCAATAGGTTGTATCTCACTAAAACATAATTTTACAGGAGAGCAAAAACAAAGTTTGCAAAAGAGATATTTCAGCCAAATTTCGAGCATTTATATATCAAAATGAAGGTAATTATTATTTCTACAAGATAGATGTAACATTCTCTTAATAATTTCTTCTACAAGATGTATGTAACATTCACTAAATAATTTCTTGCAGTTTAAAAATATTTGAGTTTTTTTGCCATGTTGATGAAAACAATCTTTCTACATGTCAATAAGTTACGTCTTTTCTCTCTTTATTCTGACTATAAAGAGACATATCCTTTTGCCACACCAAATATTACACTATTTTGAGCATTTTATGGAACAAACTTGAAAACGCAAAAAATGCGAGATACAACCTATTGCCATGTAACTACCGAATAATTCGACTAATATTTATGCATCGATAGATCTTCTGTCACATAAATGTGGACGTGCACAGATTATATTTGAAATTGTATTTTATTTTTGCAGATGGAAAATTATTATTGAAACAAAAATTGTGCTATTAAAGATGAAAATAAGAATGTGTTCATGTTGGTAGTTCTGATGCAAGATTGTGTAGTGAAATTTGCAGACAGAGAAGAAAAATTACGAAGAAAATTATTTACGCCATACATTTTTAATTTCAATAAAAAATGCAATATGGAGAATTATACAAAATCAACAATGAAGTTTTTTGTATAGATTGGCCTATTTATATGATAATTTTTCTATACATTCTCAAATTAGATTCGTTATCCATACAATTTAACATCTGTAGTTCTGATATTTCAATTTTTAAAAAATCATGGAAAGAATTTTTATAAATTTTAAATGAATAGGTAAAATCTACCTGAAAAAAAAAATAGTACCTACATAATTATATTACGTACTGCAGATAATTTATAAACAAATCTGAGTTAAGTATAATTGTTCAACATAAATAATTGTTCATGTCGGCCGGTGTGGCGCGGAGCTCTTTCCTTTGAGTCACGAGGTCCCGGGTTCGATTCCCGGACAGGGCAAAGTGAAGAATGACCTTTTTCAAATTGTCCTGGGTCTGGGTGTTACATATATATGTATATAGTGCATTGTATATGTGTGTATCGTCGCGTTAGTACCCATAATCAAGATTCATCTAAGTTTGGGACTAGCTCGATGTGTGTGAATTGTCTATGTAAAAAAAAAATGAATGTAACTTTCGCAGTTTAGCGGCCCCACCCGTTGTCGAGTACTTTTTTTCCATAGAAAAGGTAATATTTTTGAAACTTGAGGAAATTGTTGCCATATGTAGAATTATTTTAATTTGCCGGCAAAAAAAATCCACTTCGAAAATTAATTTCCTGAAATTCCGTACATATTACTCGACAACGGGTGGGGCCGCTCAAGTTTCATAGTTGCGAATTTTTTTTCCTATAAAAGAATTTTCCAAAAATTTGGTGACCAAAAAATAATTCACCATATGGCAACAATTTCCTCAAGTTTCGAAAATATTACTTTTTCTATGGAAAAAAGTACTCGACAACGGGTGGGGCCGCTAAACTGCGAAAGTTCCAAATGAATTATATTTTTTTACACTATACCTTCGATGGCACACTTTGACAATTACGGGAGTTTGTAAAGAGATTAATAATATTAATCATTCATAAAGTCAGTGGGAGAGGGCAGAAGATAGGGCAGGTGTCGAACATGTGTTGAAAGGCATGGTTTGGAGTGGCCAGAGGTCCTGGAAGCAGCGGTGGACAGTTATCTCTGGAGGAGATACTTAGGGGCAATGGGCCCCCGACCGAACTAGGACAAGGGGAAGAAGATGTATGTATGAAATCGTTCATTGATTCTTAGGCGGTACGAAGTTCGCCGGGCCAGCTAGTGTGAATATATTTCTAAAAATATGATTTTTCTTTCCACAGCGTATTTAATTTGGGAAAAAAATAATATTATGTTCAAAAATTTGCTAAAATTGTTCACGTTTGTTTAGTAGATTTAATAGATGAATAGTAACCAACGTTGAAATAACTTTATTTGTCGGATATTTCAGTGGGCCTAGTCAAAACACATTTTAGCGATACGTTTTCATTTCGTTTTCGTTCAAACGTTGACGACGTTGCGAGAACGCGTCAATTTTCGTAGCTAAAATACACAAGTAGCTACGTAAATTGACACGTTTTCGCAACGTCGTCAACGTTTGAACGAAAAAGAAACGAAAACGTAACGCTTAAATGTGTTTTGAATAGGCCTATTTATCCGTTTAGGTGACAATTTATTTATTTTTCAACTCTCTCTTGTCTGTCAGTGCTACTATGCCAGTGTTGGCATCTCCGATCCTACCACGTCATTGGCGAGGGACCCGGCTGACGTAGCAGATCCCATCTTAAGACCCACACATCTAAGAATGCCTTGAAGTGGTAGCGACTAATAAAAATATATCAGAATTTTATATATACAGGAATCTAAAGAGTGTAGGTACTGTGACAGCTGGTACAGGATAGGTAGTGAAAGTGTGATAGTCGACGTTAGCGCGACCCCCAACTTTTGGAATTAAAATAGATGCTATTCCTGGACGAATAAATCAATTAAATATTTTTATAAACCAATCTGGACTATATTCTGTACAATGTTCTGAAATTTGTGGTAGATACTCAATGTACGAGTAGATGGCTACTAATTCCCTACTAAAAAAAATTAATTTAATTAAAATAATACTAGGTCTCATGGGGTTTAATCATTTCATGCATCCTTTCTGCTGCAATTTCCTGTCCCATTCCTTTATTCTCTTATTGATTGCAGATGATTCTTTATTCTTTTTTTATTCTTATCCATCATGCGTAGGCTCGAATTTGAGCACTTGCACTCGTCAGTTAAGCATTACAGTAATATTACATTAAAAGAGAATAAAAACAGACAAATAATAATAATACAATAACGGGCACCTAACACCCAGAGAAATATCAATGGCAAAAATCAGAGTGTAAAGAGCTCTGATTTGCATCTCTTCAGAAACTGTAAGTAGTCAATTTAAAGCAGACAAGTTGTGAGAATAAAATCGAATGCTGAAATGAGTGTTTAAAGCTCAGATCAGCACTCACGTACATTGATTATCAACCACTCATACTGGCAGTAACACCCGTTATGATCAACCAGAGGAAGCTTACATTCTGTAAAGACAATCAGAAAAACCGCAAAATCAAAGCACATGTAAACAATTTAATCAAATAATCAATGCAATCTGGGATCCCTGGTCCCAGAGAGCATCTCGTCGATGTGCTTTGAAGCTTTCTTTTTTTTGAAGTGTCTGTTTTTTTCCGTGTCTACTACAATATGTTATTGTTGCATTATATAATACTAAACAATGTTTGCAAACTTTGCTGGTTTATTAATTGTAATTGATTTCGCTGTGCACTGTTAATTATGTTATAACTGTCTGTTTGTAAAAGAAAAAAAAAGTTGTAGCCTTTAATAAACTTTATCTGTAAGATTGTTAACATGGAATAAATAAACCAATTTAATATAACATATTAAAATTCATATTATTTTATGATTTCACAATGTTTCGATAGAAGTAGGTATGTTACGCAAGCACCTACCACTTGTGTATGAAAAGCAATTTTTTGCAAATATTTTATAAACAGATAGACATGGCTAGGAAATCACATTTTTTTTAAAAAATAATAATTAATTTACTCTTATTATTATTATAGCTAAACTCTTTTTGAAATAAAGTAAGTAGGTAAGTAATGTTTTTTTTTATTAATCTAGGAAAAAATTAAATGTTTCTCAAAGTTTTGTGCTTTTTTAAAGATACAACTGAATATTTTTGGTACATGAGAAATAAAAATCAAACGTGTATTGTATATTTCATTTATTAAATAAAATAAAAAATTAAAGATAAATTGTACTATTTACACAATATTCGGGATAATAGAGAAGAATAGGAGATCAGAAAGAAGGAAGTACCTAATTGTAAACTAATAATATAGAAAATATTTTCATTCAAGTTCAATAGGTTGTGGGTATATAGGTAAATTGCCTGAAAGTAATTTTCTTGATGAAATTTAAAAATGTTACGGAGTGATTAAATATTGGTTCTTTGTTTATAATAAAGTTGGTATGTATGAATTATAAATATTTATTTAAGAACAATAATCCACATTTATACTCATCAAGAAGAAAGAAAATAGAAAAAAATGGAATACGAGAAGGAAAGAAAGTTTACAAATAAGAACATAAGAAAAAGTCGGCATTTTGAAGTTAGGTACGAGAAAAGTCATTCTGTTGTAGAAATTCTATTGTTCAGTCTAGGAGTGATAAAAAATTAACCGAAATAGGTAAAAGGGGCTGCAGCAGCTACAAGAGGAGCCGGGGCGGCAGCATGTACAAATGGCGCTGGGGCGGCAGCATGTATAAGTGGGGCTGGAGCGGCAGCATGTATCAATGGAGCAGAGTGTAAGACTGGAGCGGCAGCTACGACTGGGCTTGCGACAGCATGGTTGACAACATGGCTAGAATATGATGTGGCGAAGGGTGCTACGGCATATGAAGCAAGAACAGCAGATGGGGCGGCTGATGAAGCAGCGACCAAGAAGACGGCCATGAAGATCTGAAACAGTTTTTAAATTTAGTTATTTTTATAGATGTTCTCAATAAAGGTTTTTATTTTAGAGAATAAAGTCATGTAAATAATGTTTGGTGTTTGATTTGATGCTAAATATTTCAAAATAGCATAATATCAATACTACGATAAAAGGTTTTAATTTCAAAAAGATTCATACAAATTGTTTGACTCAGTATGGTAATAACATGCACTTAAAAAATATTCAAATCGATTAACAATTAGTATAAAAGAAAGTGGTCTATAACTTTTGGCAACGGTTGGAAGTGTTTTCGTGGTACAGTTGCATAAATGTGTGATAATAATTGCTTTTAAATCGAAGATTGTTTGAAATTATTAATTGTAAACTCACCACACTCTTTCCGTACATGTTGAATGAGTTTTTGTTTTAGTTTACTGTGTAATAAAAGCAAATGACAATTGATACTGATTCGATTTACACAAACTCTTTTATAGTAAACATCGATTAACTCCTTCCCTTTGTTTATAAATGCATCACGTATCAACTTGTGTAAGAGACCCACGAACTCTATGTATATGTTATATTAAAATGAACGATATGAATTTTATATTTGCCATGTTAAGATAGTATACTCAGTTTACATAATATATGATGTGCCTATCAAAATATACTATGCTAGACCCTGTGGACTGTAGGTGTAGTAAAAATGAAAAAAAAAATATATTTAGAACAAATGCCGGAAAAAGTAATATTTTCTTATTTTTAGAACTATCCTATTTCTGTCAATACTAAAAATCTGGTAAATATTGACCTATATTCGATGAAAGCAGTCAAATGGTAGATTTATAGCTAAACCTGTAGCACGAGTAGGAGAAATATATATTTCTATTTATGGAATATTCGGCTGAAATAAGGTTTCAGGTAAACAGAAAGTTATTATTTTCAAAAATGTTCAAAATTCCATTCCAATTCCATTAGAAGTTTTATCAAATTATATGAAAATGCTATACAATACCTCTACGCTGTACCCCAGATGGGATAAGCAGAGAGAAAGGAGCACCATATAGTTTTTTTCTCGTAAAAAAATCCTATTAGTGTCGGCCTTTATAAGGGTTAAATATTAGATCTGAGTCAGAAATATCTTGAATAAAACACCATGGTTATGTCAACATCCTGGAACTCTATTTAAACATCAAAATCGGGTAGGTAAACATTTTTTTAACATATTGAATGCCCCTAAAAAGGTTATTGTACAAAGTTTTACCTTTTGCATAAGTACTTACATATGCAATTTATCAAACGTGAGTACAAAACCAATACGTTCATTATTTATGCAAAATATTTCATTTAATAATAATTCACTTGCCGCAGTATCATGTTACGATACCGCTGTTGAGTTTATTTGTATTCCGGGGTAGTCATCCTCATTGCTTTAGTAAAATAATATTATCAGATGGTACGTCAGTTACAAAATTATGTGCAATAGTTTCGACATGACAATGTGTATATGGACTTTAAAGAACCAAACGGAGTGTTAATTAGTTTGGTATATAAAGCGAAGGAGGAAGTGATTTGTTATTAGAACCATTTCTACTTTGGTCATATTCAAGTGACAAAAATAATTCAAGAAAAATGGCTTTCTTGTTCACGGTAATTATTATAACTTCATAAAAAAATGTCGATTTTATATATTATACTTAACATTCATTACCTATTTAAATGTTTACCTGTATTTTTTCAGATTGCTAGCTTTTTGAGCTTCGCTGTTCTTAGTGCAACAGCAGGTGTTGCCCCTCTTGTAGCCGCAGCAGCTCCAGCTCCATTGTTGGCTCCCGCACCACTCCTTGCGCCCCGAGCACCATTACTTGCTGCACCAGCTACTGTAGCTTATACAAGCGCCGTTCCACAAAACATTCTGCCATTCGCGGATCAAGTGAATATTGTGAATAGAGGTCTCGTAGGTCTGTCACCATATGTGGCTTCATCATATTTGTCAGGTCCAGTGCTCAAGGCTCCACTTGTCGCATCGCCATTTGCTGCTCCATTGTCGTATCCATTTGCTGCTCCATTGTCATATCCATTTGCTTCACCATTGTCTGCCCCACTTTCTGCACCACTTGCTGCTCCATTTGCTGCCTCATTTGGTGCACCTTTAGCTGCCTCATTTGGTGCACCTTTAGCTGCTCCATTTTCCGCACCTTTAGCTGCTCAATTTTCCGCACCATTTGCCTCACCAGTTTCTGCTCCATTAGCTGCAGCTCCTGTCCCTGCTGCTGCTGCACCAGTCGCCGCTGCACCTGTGGCTGCCGCACCAGCCTTGATTAAATAAAACATATTATGTTATTCTCAAATTTGTAAATAGTATAAACATTATTTTAGTTGAAAATAAATTGTTATGTATATTTTAATATAACCATTATTTTATTTCCTTCTAATAATTAACAACTACCTAAACCTTTGTGTTAGCATTCAGCTTAAACTATAACTTCATACTTTAAAAAAATCTTCGTTTAAGGTTTAGTTTTATCAAAAACTTCATAAACACTATCATGTTGCTTCCAGAATAATGATGCACAGTTAATAGAAATAACCAAATTCAAAACGGTACTTTTTTAAATTTATGTTTTTGACGAATCTGAGTCCAAATACATCATAAATAAATAAATAAAACAATTAGTAAAATGAAAATGTATTGAAAATCAAATAATGTGTACACCATTTTTGTTTGATCTTGAATGTGATTTGAAACGGTACATTATGTACAGTACCTACTATATTATGTAAATCATAAAACAAATTTTGGTTCGTCTAGTCATCTAAGTTTTGCCTCTGTTTTGCATAATGATGAATGAAAGACCTTAGTGGACAAAATATTGTAGAGGTTAAACTATTATCGTTTATCTATGAGACATAGGATTCATTGTTAATGGAAAAAATGACTGAATGGCTGAGTTCCTTGTAGTTTTTTGGAATAATTGAGAAAGTAGCTTGGTGATTTAAATAAATGCCATTCCCAGTATTAGAGTATTAGATTTTAATTGTGAAAATCAATCTATCCATAGAGCTTTCGTTATACGATAGATCTACTCGTAATACATCATTCGTAAGACATTTTAATAATAATAATAACTAGACAATATTTTTAAGATGTACCGTTTTGTGGAAAAACCACCGCAAGGGTCCATTCTAAGGAACACAATATTCACTATTACTTCAAACTTTCCTATTATATTCTTCTTAAGGCCATCCACTCGTTTGAAAGTGATTTAGGCCAATATGGAACAACAGACCTTTAATTATTTTTTATCCAAAAAAAGTAATCAAGTGTTTCACACCATAATAAACCTTAATACAAAGGCGGTGTTGTGCATTTATAGCTAAAATTGTGACCATACTTTAATCGATGTACAGCTACCTATAATAACTTATAATTATACCTATTATATTTCAACAATAAAGTGACTCGAAAAGTTCAATGTTTTCATTATTTGCTTTGAGGAACTTTGTCAAAGGAGGGGTGTGAGGAAGCGCGGGCGTCCAAGAACTACATGGCTTGAACATGTAGATCAAATTCTCAAGGACGGCCGTGTTTTGAGTAAAAGAAACCGACGTGCGTGCATGAGAAATAGTATGACTGTGGAGGAAGCGTAAGAAGTATGTAAGGACAGATCTAATTGGCGTTCCGTTCTCTATGCCTAATCCACTTGGGATACGGCGTGAGGGAATAAAAAAAAAAACTTTGTCAAAGATTTATAAATATTTACTGAGTTTAATGCCCGTAAAAATCAAACATTAAGGGGATATGTAATGCATTCCTCTATGAGATTATCCAGGAATTCCGATCTTTTATATTTGGGGCATTCGGAAAAGAAATGCGGAATCATTAGTGCCACATTCGCACTCAGGGGAGGGTAAAATTCCAATTCTTGCTAACTACTCCAAACTATTCCAAATTTCACGTTAATGTAAAAGAAATACGCCATAAAAATATATTAATCAAATACTAGTAGCAAAAACACTTTCAGGTAAAGGTTTACATAATTTATTTTTAAAACATTAACAATTACTTTACATGGTAATATTCTGTGTATCTAAAAAATAGGGAATACTAATGACTTCATGCATAATTATATATTGGTTATTAATATAGAGAGTGCTTTATTTGTAAACCGGAATATAAAAGTTCACTAGATTGACGAAGAAACTTCATTCAACTGATAATAAGTAAGTAGGTATTTGTGGATCACTCCTACTTCAAAAAAAACATGCACTTGATGTTATTTATTTATTAATAAAATTACAATAGCTTCACACAACAAACAATTATAATAAGCTAATCTTTGTGTTATAATACCAATTATATTCACACCACGATATAATATTTTAACAGCTACATTTTGTTTTCTTTAAACTTCTACAGGCGTCTTTGTCCTGGGCTCCTTACAACTAGTCACCAGCAATCTTTCTAATGTATTTCTGTATTTTTCTTATCTTCACGAGGCTTTGTTATTTTTTTCTATTTCTGATCCCTAAATCTAGCAACATATTCTCTATTACCATTTCAGCTTGATAATCTAGTTAAAGTGAGTTATTTAATTGTCTAGTTATGTTATCATATTATGGTCTAGAAATAAATTTAAACAAAATATGCGTATAACTTCGAGAAAAGTTATGAAATATTTTGCGAGGGAAGAATGACGAAAAGCTTTACGTAGATATTGTAAGAAAATGGTATTTAGAAACGTGTACATCTGTACTATATCACGTGTCCGTGGCACGGAAACGAGTGTAATTCGAAAAACCGCGCATCGGAACGTGTTTATTTTGCTAATGAAACGTTTTGTTAGAAATAGTACATACCTATATCGTGATAAGATAATTTTCATTCATGTGGCCAACACTACGAACCATTATTAAATTTTCATTTTAAGTTCTTTTGATATCGCGTTTATTTTAATAGACTCTTAATGAAACATTGTTTACGTTATATTAGAAGTCATTCACCTGTAGTTACTGGTGATAGTATAATTTTAAACTAAGTTATTATGTTTGAACATGGACTACTTCTGCTGACGAGAAATCTTGTGATGACTTTCTGATTACAAGTTTACGTACTTATAAGTAAGATACGAACTAGGATTCTTTTTCTGGTGCCATATCAGGTCCCATCGACATTTGTTATCATTTGAGTGAATGCCTCCATGTTTCCTGCAAGGCCAATAATTACACCATTCCTTGGATACCCGTAGCCTTATGGTTGTTTTCAAATCATGAGGTTTCCTTTCTGCCATCATCCCTACTTCTGTTTACTGTGTTGTTTACTGTGAGAATAATGGATAGGTGTTCAATGGAAATCAAATATTCACGGTTTACCAAAAAGAAAACTTTTCCACTTTTTATTTACCAAATATTTAGTAAATAAAAAGTGGAAAATAAAACATCTAATGGGAATCCTCATAACTGTATTATATAAGCTTCATTATTTTTATCAAAAGGTAGTTCTCAGATTCAAATTACATCATTGAATTATTTCTTATCGTTGTTTACATATCTACCATTATGGCACATCCTATAAATGGGGCAGCCAGCATACTAATTGTATGTAATAAACATGTAAGTCATCTTATCGTAAAACTTATTCTAGTTTATCTTATCCTTTTGTAAAAGCAAGAATTTATATTTGCAATTTAAACCGATTTTACGTTTTATTTGAAAAAATTAATCAATCACTGGTCGATGACATGAAATTAACAG
Organism: Athripsodes cinereus; assembly: GCA_947579605.1. Classification (NCBI taxonomy): domain Eukaryota; kingdom Metazoa; phylum Arthropoda; class Insecta; order Trichoptera; family Leptoceridae; genus Athripsodes; species Athripsodes cinereus. The sequence continues at coordinate 9,086,083 of OX388314.1, read as the reverse complement.
AAACCTACCCTTACACATTTTTAATACTATTTTCGAGCATTCCTCCCAATAGTTTTTCCTCCTTTTTTAAATCAAAAAATTATATTTAAATCAACAACATTTTTCACGTCATGGCTCTTGAATGGTGAAACGGACAAAACGGACGAAATCAAAAACACAGTAACTAGTCAAAAAAGGGATGAGGACTTATAGAATACTGCAGAAGTCTAAACGAGTTGTCTTGTACCAACGTAAGACACAAGGAAGAAAAGAAGCACATTTTCACATCAAGTTATCGTAAATTTATATAATAGATATGTACATTGAATTGACAACTTAAATATTACATAAAACGACTCATTCAAAATAAACTTACCAGACATTCATTGCCACAATAAATATAATTCGCTGTAGAGTTAATGACATGTTGTGTTGTCCTTAAAGGGCACGAGAGGATCATTGTAATTTATTTATTATGATGTGCGTTGTGCATTAATTTATATGTTATTCGCACACGTGTTTTGAAAATAGACATTCATCTTATACCAAACAATTCACATTCTATTGTGGTGTTATAAAATAGCATGCAACATCTGATTGTCCCTGTGTCTGTTGCAATGTACGCGTTTATTCTAACAACAAAAATGTCGTAAACATTAAAAATTTCGTAACACCTTCATTGTCCACATGATAATCATGAATTTCAGCGTAAACGAAATAATCATTTCGGTAAGATGCGACAATACTATAAAAACCAATAGCAATCTGTATTTTATATGCCATTCTCAAATCATTATTCGGAGGTTGCACAGAGATCTACTGACAAAACAAAAATGTTTTGCTTCAAAGTGGTAAAGTGATGTTTTCAATAATACGAAAAATAAACAATGTGTTTCATATAAAAGTGTTTTTCCAATGTATCTGGGATAAATTTTCAAGTTTTCACATTCACATAAAAAAAATACTTATTTTTAGTGCAGTTTGTAAATTAAAATGAAAAAGTGTTTATTTCTTCTCAAATTTATAAATCTAACTGTAATACAAATCGATGAACCTCATTCCGTTTTATCATACTTCTAGTATTTCTTTCTTTATTTTTTTTTTGGATAATTTTTGGTATTTTTTAGTGATATATTTTCATTTCAGGTGCCAGTATTCCTAGCTTTTGCCATAGTTAATGTGAGTGCAGGAGGCTTAATTGCTCCTGTTTCAAGGTTGGCTTCGCCGCTTCTTACAAATGAAGTTTTGACAGCATCTGCCCCTGCTTTCTTCAGATCTGCGCCAGTGGTAGCTGCTGCACCTGCCCCACTCTTGGCTCCTGCAACGATTGGTTACCGTACAGCTATTCCTCAAAACATTCCGCCTTTTGCTAGTCAAGTCAATATTGTGAATAGAGCTCTTGCAGGATATTATGCAGCACCATTTGCTGCCGCATTAACTGCACCCGTGGCTGCTTCTTTTGCAGCACCTTATGTAGCTGCACCAGTAGCTGCACCACTAGCGGCACCAGTAGCAGCACCATCTTTTGCAGCTCCTTTATATAGATCTCCTTTAGCCCTAGGTGCTTCTCCAGTAGTACCTTCCTTGCCACTGAGTTTTAGATCAGCCTTTGGTGCTCCATTAGCAGTACCATCGGTAGGTTTACGTACAGCTGCCGTTCCTTTACAAACTCAAGCTATTTTCGGACCAGCACCAATTGCTTCGGAATTAGCTCCCACTGTTGTGGCAACAAAGTTATCTCCAGTTGAAGAGCCAGCTTCAGAAAATATTCCACAACCTGATGAAGATCCAGCTGAACAAGCTGCCAGAGGTGCTCTGGAGTCAAACAGAGATTCATCAGATGACTTCAATGGAAGACCTGAAGATCAACCAGCTGTTGTTGATGATAGTGGAAATGAGGATCAACCTTCCAACTAAGACTGTAACTAATATTCTGTTAAGGCCATTTAACTATTGAATAAGGCTTATAGTCTACCTCGATCTTGGCTAGACATACGTATTGTAAATACAAAATTTATTTTTGATTGTTTCCTATAAATTATTTTGATATTTTAAATTAAAATGTATTCATGACTTTATTGTATTTATTTATTTTGAACCATCAGGGGGCTAAAAAGGCCACTTTATATGTATAATAATAGGAATTGTCAAATGATTTAACGGTAACATTTCACCAAATATATGTAAAGTGTAGAGGAATTGCTCAATGTGGCCATTTTAGGCCCCCAGAACTCGCTGAATCTCTATTCACGACTTCCAATTGAATGCTATCGAATTGTTGTTTTCCTAAATTATTAAAATACCGTTAACTATAAATCATGTATTTAATAAAGATATATTTTTTTCTATACACGAACCATGTACGGTTTGATATTAACTCGATTTAGAGTTCTGCAGATATTTCTCATATGGGAATCAACTCTTTTTTAATAGGAATTTTATCTATAATCGGCATCATGAAAACAATTATTATCTATAAAAACATCGAAGTAAAATTTTGATTAGTTCTATACATTACTTAATCCTGCATTTATAGGACATGCAATTGTTTCATTGAATTTCTCACTTGTTGAGAATGATATAATTTATATACATGTTGTATTCAAAACAACATACATTGATTAAAAGTGAATAAGCTAATCCCTTTTGATAGTTCGGTGGAGCATCTGGTTTAGAATAGTTTCTAAACTTCTTTCTAAGTTTCCGAATGTTCTCTAAAGTTAAAAAAAATTAAAGACATTAAACATCTTAAGTTCAGCGATGAGACTTACCACCCATCCTGAATATACTATTTTTTTTACTGGCACAGAGAGGACAGCTTGCAATTTTATTATATGCAGTTGTATTGCTGGCTACCCCACTTGTGGAATATACCGTGGTTTGCATACACGATAATAATTAAGTTATTAAATAAAATTAATATTTTCTTCATAAATATTTATTTTTGTATAAAATATTACAAAAAACTTTCTAGGGTATATATTTACAAATAAATCAAAATAATTAAAACATTCTAGCAGTCTTCTTTAGTAATTAAAGTTATATATTTAAAAATCTACCATGGTACGGCAGTCAAAGGGCTTGCGACAATTCTGGGAGCTTCTATATAAGGTGCTATTAATTTATTGAATATAGTTAGTTGACTGGCAAAAGGTGGCACATTGTAGGGTATGGATGTTCTATACGCGATTGGAGCAGCTACTTGTGGTAAAGCAAAAGATGCTACAGAGAATGGTGATGCCAAGGCAGGTAGTCGAGCAGCTAATGCAGGTAATGGTGCTGCTGCCAACGCTGATATTGGTGCTGTCAATGCTGGAACTGCAGGTACTACTCCCGAATATCCTCCGAATGGATAGGATGCCAGAGGCGCCGCTAATGGTAAAGATGCCATTGACGTCTTAGAAATCATCAGGAAAGTGAAGACAACAGGAACTACCTATGAAAAACAAAATATTTTTAAGAATACAAAAGTAGGATGAGATTTTAGTAAAAAAATATTTAAAAAAATAGGCAAATGAAAAAAAATTATCTCAGCTATTTTTTTCGACAAAGATTCAATGTAATTTTTCTTCTTCAAGTTTTATTTTTAAATTATTTATACACAGAAATCATTAAAACAAATCTTCAAAAAATCCGGAAAATATGGATGATGAATAATAAATTACGTTTTTACCTTTGACGAGTAAAACATTTTTATTATTTTCTCTCCTTTAAAGATAAAGTGTTCACAACAAGGAAGTAGTAATGATAATGAAGCATAATTAAATTAGGACTTTCTTATATAGCAGCTTTGATATCAAAATAATCATTCCAAACATTGCAAGTATTATTATTGTGGCGTGAGGACAGTCAACTCGCCCTACATTTCTTCTTATGGCAGTACTATAACTAGGTTAAAAATAATAAGTATAGAGAATAATATTATGATTGTTTTTATAGGCAAGCCTAAAAAAGTTTGTTGATTCGGAAATAAACCTGTGTCCTACAATAAAAAAATAATCGTTAATTAGGGCTACATCTAAATATGAAGAGCTTTTTCTTTGGATATTGGTAATTGTGCCTTTTAGATAAGATATATCTGGATTTTTTGTTATAAATCCAAATACAACCTTATACACCAGTAAACTACTAAAAGCTTGTGTATCGAACCACGGACCGCTTGTTCACAAGGCCGAGACTCTACCGACGAGCTCAAATTTGTTTTGATTATAAAATTAAAATGAAAATCTTCTTCCCCTTATGGGATGGGTCATGGGTCGTCCAAATAATCCTTTATGATATTTCTGTTCATTGCTGCGTCCAGGACTTTGAAGTACTCCACACCAAGGATTATTTATATTTACAAGATCACCAAGTCTGAACTTTTAAATCTCTAATCGTACGAGCATAATATATCTAAAATTATTAACCTCAATTTTTTTAATGAAGCTCCTACATTACTTATTTTCTCTATAATAAAAAATAATAATAAACAGCCTTCCAAACTTCCATTTTATGAATAGGTGATTCACAAACCTGAGGAGGAGAAAAACGTGAAAAAGAATTAAGGTAGGTACATATCATTTTCAATTATTATTGCCTACAAGTAAAAATAAATAACATTTATTTAGTCCAATGAAACAAAATACAATTAATAACATTTGTTTGATCATTTTTTAAGCTACTCATAAGAGAAATTATTCGAAAATATATCAATATCAATTCGTATAAAATGCTTATATCCAATATTAAGTACATTGACACATCAACATAAATTATCTCTTTAGTACTTGAATTGTAGTATATTTTCACATGAATATGTTTCTTTGAAAATTATGAAGCAACAGCTTATAAAACAATTCACAAAAAATAAATTTTTCATTAAATATGTACATTAAATTTATTCTTTGAAACGAGTCTTTCGTATTTTTTATAATCTTGAAACTTGAAAATCATTGAACTTGAAATTTAAGCTCTCCCGTCGTACAATAAATTATGTTGATTGATTTGATTGGTTTACGTAATTTGAATAACTAAAAATTTCGCAAAATTTGAAATTACTATTTCATAAAGTGTTTCATTGCAATCAAAACAAGAGAAGTAAAAATTTTTTTTTTAGTTGTTCAACGTAAATATATAGGAAAAAAACACACAAAATAAATGTTTTTTGTACATATTATTAAATAAACATTTTACATTTCTTTAAACACTTAAACATAGTACCAAACTTGGTTTATTAGATTAATTAAATAAAATATGATCTTTTTATATTTTACTAGTAATTAAAATGAACATTACAATTTTTGGTTAACACGAACTAAATGAAAACGGCATAAGAGCAGAACAAATTTACATATTGTTATATCAAAAATTATAGATTAAATTATTTAAATTTATTTATTTCTCGATACAGTTGAAATCACTGCACTACAAAGTGGTATTGACATCACAAATAGATAAATAAAAAATGTGATTGTAAACTTTCGATTTCATGTAATTTGGCTATTATCAATTCACATCGATATCCTCGATATCGAGTATTTCGAAGTAGGTTGAACGATTGATTACCAAATCGATGTTCAAATACAAATGCATACGTGACCACGTGCATTGTGATATCGTCAACCATTGACTGTCGGAACCTGTAAATTTTAGTTTTTTTCATAAATTTAATAAAATCGGCTTGAAGATGGAATCAAGAATCTTCTGAAAATATATTAAATCTTAAAAAATATCTAAAAATCTAAACAAATATTTTGTCATATTCTACAAAATCCTCGTGCATCCATTTTTGATGTATCCAGAATATATTTGGTTAGCTGGAAGATATTGCCTCCAGGCAATAAGCTCGCCAATTGCTCATGATTTTTTTTTCTGATCAATAAAGTGTTCTTATTATTATTATTATTATTATTATTACATTTTTAAATGTCTGAAACAATGGATTTTATTTATTGATCTTTGAGTATTGTGTCTTAAATAAGCACTACTATTATCCCATAATGGCATATCCTACAATAAGCGTTACCAGCAGACAAGTTGCATATAATACACATTCAAATCCGTGCTAGTAAAAAAATTAAGAGATTCAAAACGGGACACTCAAAAACTTACAAAAAAGGGTGAGAGGCTAATTATTTTCACGGAAAAAAATAAGTGTACCTACGTTTTTTAAATCGATATTGGATAATAATAATAATAATAATAATAATAAATATATTTATTTCAAAAGTAGGTACACAATACAATATTATTTTCAATAAACAATGAAAAACAATCACAATAATATTACAACTACCTCCCTATTAGAGATATCTCGTGTATATAAGAAAGACAAATTTAATGCTTATAACGTGTATTTCAGTGGCTACCTCACTTGTACTTACGTGATATCTTAAATAACTTAATGGAACGAAAAAGTAGGCAGTAAAAATCACCAAGAGTGAACAAAACAAAAAACAATTTAGAAAAGGTTTGATGGATAAGTTGTTTTACATTATCTCAAGGGATTAATTCGAATTATAGTAACAATTTCGAACAACAAATAATCATACACGAACAGATAAAATGTTGACAACCTCTGTTTACGCTTTAGCATAAGTAATTTAGTTAGGAGTATTTTATAACATAGTATTTTGCAAGATTATTATACTGTTTACACCCCGCTAAGATCGTTGCGTCCTCCTACGGATTGGACGTATAAATATTCCAACATGTCCCACACATTATCAAACACATTCCTTGCTTTCTTCACGTAGCAAAACAAACAGTCCAACAAGCAACATGTACAAGCTGGTAAGATGGTCTTTATACTTTTTATGAGGTATATAAAAAAGACGTGCCTCCGTATATTTTTTTATTATGCACTGTTGTCAAAAACATACAACATATTTTAACATAATGTAAGGACCAATATGTGTTTCTTAAAAAAAAAACACTCTTTGAAACGCCTCCTTTAAAGAACGTAGTTTCACTCAGGACACATATTGTTTCTGGTGATGGTTGGATACGATTTCATTATTAATTTTTTGTAGGTGTTCTTCGTTGCCTTCGTGGCTTCAGCCATTGCCGCTCCTGCCCCAGGTGCAGTGTTTGCCCCAGCAGTTCCAGTAGCTACAAGTTCTCAAGTAGTCACAAGGAATTACAATGCTGCCTATGCCGTTGCTGCCCCTATAGTTAAGGCAGCTCCACTTGTCGCCGCTGCTCCTGCTATTGCCGCTCCAGTTGCTGCTCCATTGGCTGCTCCTTTGGCTGCACCATTAGCTGCACCATTAGCCGCTCCTTTGGCTGCTGCTCCCGCTTTCTCCCCTTACTTCGCTGCCCCAGCATTCTCACCATACGTTGCTGCACCATACATCATCTAAATAAAGAACACCAGCTTTTGTATGATGAATCTAAGAAAAAACTTTTGTAAATATTTGTAAACTTCTAAAATAAATTTTCCAAGTAAATTCATAGTTAATGCTTATTATTTATTCACAATCCCAATCCGCATAGGAGCAGCTAGCGGGGCTTTCAACAACATGAACAAAGTTTGGAAGGCGTCTGGACTCAGCATCAGGACAAAATGTCGCTTGTTCAATGCGTGCATCATCCCAATCCTTCTATATGGCTGCGAGTCTTGGCACTTAACCAAGGCTCAAGAGCGGAAGATACTTAGCTTTGAAAACAAGTGTCTCAGAAGGATTTTGGATGTCAGATGGTATGAACATGTTACAAATGATGCTGTGCACCGGCACACCCAGCAGAGACCTGTAATCTCCGTAATACAAGAGAGACGATGGTCCTGGCTGGGACATGTTTTGAGAATGCCCAATGATAGTTGGCCAAAAAGAGCACTGTTCTTCCGTCCGCAGGGGTTCCGTAGGCCCGGGCGTCCCTCTTTCACAATACCCCGTTCCTATGACAACGATATCAGAGCGCAAGGAATGTCGTGGGAAGAGGTGACGCAATTGGCACAGAGACGCTCTGAATGGAGGAGGCTGGTTTCTGCCCTGTGCTCCCGAGAGGAGCGTTGAGGGCGATGATGATGATGATGATGATTTATTCACAACACTCTGATTAAAAGTAAAAAATAAACTCTCAAAAAATCTACTGAATTTGGAACCATGGAAACATTTTCCAAAGAACCTTTATTAAAGGTTATTTGGGTTAGTTGGAAGAGATCGCGCCTTTGCGACAAACTCACCCTCTGTATATTGATCATATCTAATTTGAATGCATGTTTCTATAAAATTGTAGGCATGTCATGTGATCAATGTACAGTAAAAAAGAAATTATAAAATAAATAAAATACACTTTGAAATAAATAATAACAGTAAAATTTATCTCCAATATATCAAATATCTAAAATAAAATTTCACTCCCCTTAAGGTTGTAAAGTCATTACTAGTTTGACATCTCGATTGGAAAGCTACATGGATACACAGTGTAAAATTGTGCAAAATTTAATCGGAATAAGTAAGAAAGACGCCCCAACGCTTTCCAATTGGCTCTAGAGTCATTATGTTAACATGGTTCTCCAATCGAGATGTATGATTGACTTTGTCACCAAATTCAGTTAAACAATAAAAAATAGTAAGCATTTTTATGATTCACGTTATGTTTAGACAGATTTCCAGTAAAGACATTCATGTTGACATTAAGCAGGTATCCTATCTTGTCATAAGTTTATTATTTCATATGTGGACTGAGGTTATCAATGGATATTTTTTTTTTTTTTTTACAATATTAAAGAATCAAACAGTCATAACATAACATGTAAACAATTAATACACTCAACATGTGGACCAGCAAAGATTCCTCACTTACCAGAAATGTCTTAGTCTTGAGAAAAAAGGCAAAAGTTAAAATTCTCTAGAAAAAGTCAAAGTAAATTTAAAAATATATTTAAAAATATAAAAATAAAAAATACCAAAATACTAGAAATCAATCTTTCAGTCTAATTAGTTTTGAGAAAAAAAGCAAAAGTTAAAATTTTCTAAAAAAGTCAAAGTAAATTTAAAATTAAAAAAATACTAGAAATCAAAATAAAATCACCAATCCAGTACGAGTTACAAAGCCCAAACAAACACACAGCCAATATCCAATGTCCCAAGGATGCTTTGATCGAGAGAGTCATGCATTCAAGCACACCCATCCACCCCCCGCTCATATGTAAGTGATCCTATATTGCCAAACAGTAAGAGACCGAGATCAGTCCACGGGGACCGCTGATGACAACAAGGCCCCAGACACTCCCGCTCTAAAGTCTTGCTTATTCATGACGAATATGTCAAGGTTTTGAAGGAATGAATCATAAACAGAACAAGACCGTCTTTAAAACGAATTCTGCACATAGTTGGTGGTACACAGTGGAAATTTGAACAAATGATGGAACCGCGTGCTTCGCGTCGGACAATTAAATGGTATATTCTGTACTAGACCAATCGAATCGACCTCGTTATTCAGCAACTTATACAGATACATCATATCACTTACAGTTCTACGATTTTCAAGGGTCGAAATATGATAAAAATGTGTAGCAGTTTTATAATCATCGAAGTGATTCTGAGTCAGAAAACCTAGATGCTTTATGAATTTTCCCTGCAATTTCTCAATACGTTCAATGTGTGTAACATACTGGGTACAACATAACAACGTCCAGACAACTGAACAAAACTCCATCTGGCTTCTTACAAACGCATAATATAGTATCCTAAAATTAAATGAAGATTTAAATGGATGTAAATTGGATATAACATATCTAAGAATAGATCATATATCTGGACTAAAAGATGACGGAGTAATGTAAAAAGAGATCTATGTGCATAAATATCTTTGAGATTTGCTAATTTTCATCCAAAATTGTGGAAAGGGAACAAAAAAAGAACGGAGAAAATAAGGTAGAAGAAAAATATCCAAACAGTATCATTCTTTTGCATTAGAGTTCCGATGGCCCGGGTGGGGCTTTTTCATAAAACAACGTTTCTATGATAACGAAATCATGGAATATACAAAGAGGTGACTCGATTGCCGCAGAAACGCTCTGAATGGAGGATACTGCTTTCTGACCCACGCGTGTTAAATGGCGAAATTCGTTATGAAGAAAATATTTTTGGATAAATGAATGCAATTAGATTTTGATGTTATAAAGTAAGCATACTAAAAATCTCACCCAATTTTAAAACATTGGCTCTTTGATTTCGAAGATAAACTTAAAATAATAATAAAAAACCTCGCCTACACAAATTTTCAGTTTGTACATTTGTTAGAAAATCTATTTATAGGTCTTGATAAAAACTGTAGTTGAATACGTAGTATTTTCAATAATCGAAACTAAGGCATTGTTGAAACGTCACATAGGATGTCTGCCAGATAAACCTACAAATCGTAGCTATGTAAATGATTTATTTTATCATTTATTTATTTTATTCTTCACTGTACATTGGTTACAATATTACAAAAAAAACAGTGTCATATAAATATCAGTTATACAATTCAATGTACAGAGGGCGAGTTCATCGCTTAAATGCAATGTCTTCCAACTAACCCAGATATATTGTCTTTCTATTTTTTTCTCAGAACAAAAGTAAAGTAGGCACATATTGAATTAGCTCGTCAAAGAAATTCTCAACATTCTAACGTCGTTGTCACAAGAATACCGTTTTGCAAATTAGACTCATGCAGGTTTTCATGTCCATGGTTTTTGTGGACAAAAATCTTATTTATTTGGCTAAACATCAAAACAAATTCTCATATTAATAGATTATGTAAGCAGTTTCAAAATATAAATGAAGGTAGAACTTTTTTTTATTTTTTTTATTAGTAAAAACTTCCTACATTTCATAATATTATGCAAAATGTTATTATATAATTCAGTTTAAATTTATTTTTCCATATTACATACAAATTAGGTGTAGATATGTACAGTGATAAATGAGTAAAGGAAGGACATGCGTAATATTGTGACGCTATTGTTTGTTAAGATGATGTCAAAGAAAATGAAAAGATTTTTATTTATGTAATATGTTCTGAAGGTCAAAGTATGGGAAGTTATTTGTAATACAATAACTGATGATGAATTTCAAGAATAGGAAATTATTTGTTATGTAAAACATTATAAGGTATAACCAGACTTGTCACTTTCATTCAAATTCATTTGTCAAACGTACATTGTTGAATGGTGCTTTGTTTCACGTATTATAAAACAGATGTTTTCAATACAACAACGACTGAGATTTTAAAAGCGAATAATTTTTTTTTGTAATGTAAAGATGAGGAGACATTATTAACATGGATGGGAAAAATAAAAAAAGAATAATATGACCAGTAAATAACTTAATTATTTCAACTTATAATACAAAACAAGATTAAAGGTCGACAAGGAGTGGGGGAAAGGTAGATGTTTTGGCTAGGCAACATTCTGGATTAGACCGGAATATGACAGATGGAGTTGTTTCGAGTTGGGCATGACGGAAAGGCCTTCTTAGTGGTAATCTCCAACGTCGAGGGACCTGATACGGTACTCATAAAAGAAAATGATCAATAAAAGCAGACAAGACACGGAATAGAAAGCTATGGCGAAGTAGGGCCAGAAGAGTCTATCGTAAGTAAAATGGTATAACGCTGGAAGGAAAAAAAGGTGTTAATTTTCCGCGCATTAAAATTTGTTAAATAAATGTATTGAAAATATTCTCATAAATTTATGCAGTAAAAGAACATAATATAATATATTAAAAACATACTACTTAACTTGAGTGTTTATTTTATTATTCTACATACATACGTTACAAAATATAAAAAAAAAACTTGCGATATCAATAGATAGAAAAAAGTGTATATATTAAACTTTTCTTTTCAAAAAGTAAATCTAAATCTGCAAAATATTTAACTGAAACGAATACAGACAAACCTATTCTTAATCAAAACTATTTAACGATGACTAAATTAACGTAGGTATGTTGAATATAAATTCGTGTTTAATAAAAGTAGTACAAGCATTGAGAGTGCCTGCAATAGTGACCTAAGAATTGTTAATATTATTACGTTACAACAGAACAATTTATTTTGCAATACTCACTCCCCTCCAAAGTATGTGCACAGTCCTGAAACTAAACATCACTATAAATAACTTTACAGTATCCTTACAATTATCACATATCATTCAGTACTCCACTACGTCAAAGTACAAAACAAAAAACAAATCAAAATGTTCAAACTCGTGAGTATTTTGATACTTCAATTTGACAGCATTCAAAATTAATATTGGATTAAAAAAAATAATCCTGAATTTGTTTTCAGTAAATAACATTTTAATTGTTTTTTATAAATGTTTAATTGTTTTTCATTTTTCAGGTGTGTTTCGTTGCCCTCCTCTCTTCTGCCATCGCCGCTCCTGCCCCAAGTGCAGTGATTGCCCCAGGAGTAATCCCACTGGCTACAAGTTCACAAGTAGTAGCGAGAAATTACAATGCTGCTTACGCCGTTGCAGCTCCAGTTGTCAGAGCTCCACTTGTAGCCGCCGCCCCTGCTATTGCTGCTCCAGTTGCTGCTCCTTTCGCCGCTCCATTCGCTGCACAATTTGCTGCTCCATTATCTGCACCATTGGGGGCTCCATTAGCTGCTCCTTTGGCTGCTGCACCATTTGCTGCCGCTCCAGCTTTCTCACCTTATCTCTCTGGTCCAGCATTGTCCCCATATCTCGCCAACCCATATTATATTTAAATTTAATACAATTTAAAACATAGGCCACATTGACAAGACTATTGTAAATATTTATTATATCTAAGAATAAATTTATCTATCAAAACTTTATTTTCTTTATTTATTTTTTATATAAACACCTACATCAGTTTTGAAAACTTTTGACAGTCAAAGGTACAATGTTTAAAGATAGCTTTTCCGTTGAACAAAGATGTTTGCCCACAAGTTTTCCAGGGTTTGAATAAACAATTCATTAGATTGTTTCAACAATTTGAACTTCTAACATCAATACAGTTGTGTTGATGTTAGAAGCTAAAATAAAATTACGAATTAAATACATTGTTTTATTTTTCTAACATACTATTAATTAAACTGGGGGAAGATATTCTAAATCAATGCCTTTTTTCATATTATTTGCTACGAAAAAATTACAACAATTGTTTGAATTATTAAGCAGTTTATCGAATAATATCATTTTTGAATACGCAGTATATATAATAATTAAATGTATTCTTTACATGTGGGTGTAAAAAAGAGGGAACACCAGAGATGTCAATTCTTGAAATTTAAGTTTTACCATCAAATTAAAGTGATTCATTATGAAAATAATAAATCTTCTTAAAGATCTTCAAATTTTAACACAGTTAAATCTGAATATTCTAAGTTATCATTAAATCTCTATTTTGGGTTCACTGTTTAACCTTATACCCATATTGCACAATCGAGTCTCCATTCTTTTCAATTGACCATGCCTTCTGTTATATGTAGCATTAATACTGTTTTATAGTATTATCATCAACCTATAATATCATTTAAGTAATATAACTTAAAAAAATGTATAATAAAAAAATTGCATTTATATTCCACGATAGAATGACTTGACACGAATGAATGCTACTTATTTGGGAATGAACACATTATTTTTTTATACCAACGCTTAAACAACAAATCATGAATGTATTGAATTATCATCCCACATTCTGAAATGGCTTACGTGTTCATAGACAGGTTTGTTTGTTTTGTATGTAGTTAATACTTACCTACCGAAATCAATCAATTTGTACCTATATTATGTTTATGCTTCTTATTGATCTCCTTTATCCCTCTCACCTACACAATATTTTTGATGTATGTTCGATAACAATTCATCACTTCTACTACTGCTACACCATCACGGCATGGCATATTCCACAAGTGGGGAAGCCAGCGGACCAACTGCATGTAATAAACATCCAAGCCGTCCTCTCCGTTCTAACAAAAAAACTTAACTTCGACTTAATCAACTTATAATCCTAAACAAGAATGTAATTCCTCATCCTACAGTAGGTAGTAGCCATAAGTATGGAATCGCTTGGAATTTTGTTTTAATTCCTAGAAAAGTTAAGTTATAATGCACTTATTCATAAAAATATATTATTTTTATGGTTGAAATGTGTCACTCCCATTATTCTTTCTAAAAATGTATTATTTTTTGGATGAGTCATCGGTTTTTTACTATTTAATGGTGGTTTTATCTCAACCATCAACATTAATGAGTTTTAACAGCCCATTATGAGATGCCCCTTAACGATTGAAATTCTCTTTTTTTGTTTTGTTTTGTAAATATTGAAGTAATTATTTTAATATTTATTTATTCTTTTGTGTCTCACTCACAAAAAGAAAAAAATACCCGAATTTGATAATTTTCAAACATCTTGTTAAGCTAATTAAAATAAAACACTTATTTGTAGTATATCCACGGTGACTTTTTATTGGACGCGAGCCGGCTTTCAAGAGCTTCCGCTCTCATCATCTTTTCGCCAGCCTGAAGCTCTTGAAAGCCGGCTCGCGTCCAATAAAAAGTCACCGTGGATATACTACAAATAAGTGTTTTATTTTAATTAATTCAACATGAATTTCCACCAAGTACCGTCGGTTGAAAATATCAATCTTGTTAAGCGTTTCCATACTTATGGCCACTACTGTATATTCTGTATAAAACTTATTTATTAAATTGACGTGTATTATAATTGAATCAGTTTCTTATCATATTGACCAAACTAATCGTGCTCCACTTAACATCTTACAAAATACTATCAACACGTGACAATCATATAAATAGTTGCAATCATTTCAGTTGAGTATAATTATTACACCTCTTACGTATGTAGCTAATGTGATTAATTAATTTAAAAGTTGTGATTCCCATTCATTGTCCTTAACTATAAAATGTATTTAAATACGAATTAGCAGTTCAAAAGTCAGAACCCGGGGGGCTTAAATAGCCACTTTATATGAATCATAATAGTATCATATAAGGAATTGTAAAACGATTTAACGGCAACATTTCACCAAAAATGAATTGTAGATGAATTGCTCAATGTGGGCATTTTAGGCCCCCTAGTCTTGAAGAAATTAAAAATAAAATGAAAAAAAAACAATGATACTCAGCCAATTGCTATGCGGGTCTCCGGCAAAAACACGCCCTACTGGCACAAGAGCACACAGTTGATCTAATATAAAAATTGAAAATATTTATGTTGAGATAATTGAATATATATTGCACGAAACCTTAGGGTGCTATAAAAGATTTTATAGTAAAAAGTTGTATCAAAGGAATTTTGCTGGTATGTAGAATTTTGAGATTTAATTTTATTCAGTGTATATTAAGAGGCCAAAGAGTTTCAGATTCTGATCTAATTTCATGTTGGTAATGATTTATTATCTATTGGCTAGATGGTCACATAAAATAAGAAAAACTGTAGGAATCATCACTCCTGTGTTTAATCCATAAAATTCTACGATGGATGTAAAATAGCTGTTGTATTTTTTTTCAAGATATATTTGGGTTTTGTTATAAACACAAATTCAACCTTATACACCTTTCACAGTAAGCTAAAAGCTTGTGTCGTGAAAGGGGAGTTTGCCGGCACCTGGGATCGAACCACGGACCACTTGTTCATGAGGTCGAGACTCTACCTCCAGGCTACCGACGAACTCTGTAGGCATTTATTTTTTACTTATGAACTTGGTTGAACAACTGAACTTGTTCACATTTTCAATATTGGCAATTGAAAGCTGATTGAACGAAATTATGAAGACAAAGTTTTTGTACAACTGAACAAATATTACTTATAATTCTACTTAAGCAAGTCTAAGTATTTTTTCTTAGTTATTTTTTAAGTTCATAGGAGTTTTGCGATGAATTTTGAAAGGATTATACTTATATTTTATAGAAAAACAGGTTAATCCCCAACTTTATTTAATGATGAAATTTCTAGGTAACGACATTTTCAAGTCGGTTCAGTTGGTTAATATCAAAATTTCTCAGTAGGATTTTTTTTATGAATTCCTTCAAAGTTTTGCCATTAATCGTTATTTAAGAGATACCTGGGGAAAAATCACAGAAGCTTTATACTTATAGAAGAAGTATGCATTTTCAGAAAGAGAGCTTTAGAAGGTTTAACTGAGATAAAGTTTCAGATAAACTTTCATTTGGAGGAAAGGCTCAAATGATTAAGTACTGGTCGAGAAACATAATCCCAAGAGCTAGAAATAATTGTGAAATATTATTTTTTTGTTCAAATAATAAGCAAACACTTTTTTGTGTCTTTCTTTAATATATACCTAGTTGAATAAAATTTGAAGTATAATATTTGCTCAATTAATATTATCTAAAATTTATTTTTCTGAAGGAAAACTTTCCCGTCAACTCCCGGAATAAAGTAAATCTTCTACAAATAAAAAGTGAACTAAAATTTATAAAAAAAAATCAGCAATACTGTTTGCCAATAAAACGAGAAGAAAATAAAAGACAATTTCCGCATTATTTCAGAATCGCTGTCACCTCGTTTACTTAAGTAAAAACATGACTAAGTATAGATATTGTTACATATTAACTGCATATATTATGTATTGTTGTCCGAAGAATATTGAGTGTACTCTGTAGAATAACTTTTACATGTACCTACCTGATTATATTTCTATGTACAAGAAGTTTCAGAAATACATTGATACTGTTTACAATATATATATATATATATTCGCTATAAATAGACTGAGATTATCATTCGATAGCACATAACTCAATTGATTTTTGTTGTGATAACAGCTCAAAACAAAAACTTATTCAAAATGTACACACAGGTAGGTTACTACTGTTTGAAATTACAATATTACAGTTTCATGAAATAAAATACAATGATTATAAATAGTTTCAGTAGTTCCATAAAAAAAAGATTCTAATTTTAAATAAATTTAGCAGACAATGAGATAATTAATTTCTCCGTGAATTTTTATATGACGTTAAACATTGAACGTTGGAGAATATAATATATAAAATTTTGAATAAATTCCCCATATTCAACTCGCCGTTATCGATTGAATTTAATTTCTTTATAAAACTGTTTGTAATGCAAACAATGAACAGTAAGGTATGAAACAAAATAAAAATAAACTCCTGGAAAACCAATAGCTCAAAACATTCGTGATTTTATCTTTTGAATTAATCAAGAGAGAAAAAATGTAAAATAATAAAAATCTTAAATAATAAAAGATTAATTAAATGGAGTTCCCGAAATTTGTGTAAAATATATCAAGTTTTAACATGTGGTCCAAATCTTTTATTAGGTTAATATTTATTTATCTTATTTCAGGTGATCATCAGTGCTCTCCTTCTGGTAGCTGTCTCAGCTGCTCCAAGTGGTGTTCTTTTTGGTGCTGCATCGGTACCAGTTGCAACTAGCTCACAAAATATCTTCAGAATCTCACATAGCGCGTACCTTGCCGCTCCAGCAATTGCTGCCCCACTTGCTGCACCTTTAGCTGCTCCATTTGCTGCCCCACTTGCTGCACCTTTAGCTGCTCCATTTGCTGCCCCATTAGCTGCTCCATTGACTGCCCCATTGGCCGCCCCATTTGCTGCACCTTTAGCTGCTCCATTGGCCGCACCTTTAGCCGCACCTTTTGCTTCACCATATGCTTCATTGTTCTTCTAAATAAGTATTCAAAGACTGATAAAAACTAAATAAATTTTATATGCATTGAATATTTTGTTGTTATTTATAAGCTGAACAATTATTTACCTTAAACAGCTGTTAATTTGAAATTCACAAAGAGTATACAGACGCAAATAAAAAACATGGGTTAATATTCTAACTGATTCATATTCCTAAAAAGAAAACAGTAGCACAATACGGTTAACAAAGCTAAGAGGTAATACATATACTTGCAGTGATCAATAACAACATTGAATTTTACCTGTATTATGTTGGGGTTCCAAATCCAGATTGCTTTAGCCACATTGTAGGTAGGTACTTTGCTGTTAAAATATTGTTATCATGAAGAATTTAAAGTATATGAAGAAGTATATAAAGTAGCTACTTCAAATAAGAAGAACAATAAATTAATTATAAAGAGTCGCTTGTTTTTGTCAACGAAGAATAATTTATTTAACAAACAATATATTCGCAACACAATAAAAAGATTTAGATTGTTGTACAGAAATGTTATGATATTTTATTTTGTAAAGAATTTCTTGGAATTCTTTCTATAGCTCACAATAATTGCTAGAAAACTGAGAATGACAATTTTACATATACTTTCAAAAGCCTTATTTTCGAGAGTATATTCTAAAAGCTCAACTTTATAGGAGAAACACTGTAAAAAAACATAAACTTGTAGAAAAATTGAGTGTATTTGGAGATTAAAGAAACATTTTAATGAGTTTTTTTAAGTGTCATGTTGGGTCGTCCCCGATATTAACAATAATAAATTTGTGAGAAACGAACACTGTCCTGCGAAGAACGAAAAAGCTTTTCTACATTTTCATTTGATGTATGCTTGGACTATGAAAATGTTGAGTTTAGATTATGTTTTAACTTGAATCACTTGCTGCTGTATAGTAAAATATATTGAATTGTCAAACAAATCACCCCTGCCATCAATGTAATGGATTTATCATTGGCCTTCTTTAGCATTTAGCTCCTCTCGATCTATGCCTTGCCTTGATCTGCCTAACGGTCTTCTGTCCTCAGACAAACCTTTCAGAATACATTAAGTCAACCTTTTTATGTACAAAAAAGCACAAATGAATAGAAAAACAAATAATTTTAATCTAGAACTGTTTTGCATGAACCATATTGTCGAGAGCTCTCATAGTTTCTCTGTAAACCAAGTAAAAGAATCTCTCATTATTTATCAACAAAATAAACAGTCTAAAATTTAGTTTTAGTAAAGGTAAGCACTAATTAAAAAAGTAAAATCATTTTTAATATACTATAAGCGGGCATTTGAGTAACAAATTTACACACTCAAATTGCTAATTGAGGTTGGTGAAATATTCTTCACATAATAATGCGATCAATCAAATATAAACCATGTTACAGGGTGTCTTGTTCATTATTTACCTACATAATAGTACGTTAACAGAGCGGCTAAGTTGGTGAAAAAAAAGTCGAATAATTATTTACCAAAGACATAAAGACTTATCTTGTTGGGAGCATCTCGGAATCTTATGAAGTGAATCCAGTGGATATGTCACCAAAATAAATAGAATTTTACGTGTTTTGAACTTTTATAATTTTGAAAATTTCATACTTTTGAGGACACACTGTATACCACCGGCTATAACACAAATATTAAACATATTTCTAGTCTAAACAATCAACCTATATTGTTTAGACTAGAAATATAAACGAAGAATTGTTAATGCGACCAAATTTTGCGACCATAAACATTAATATTGCAAGGCTTTGATTTTTTTGTTGGGATTTTTAATTATATGGCTATTCATTTTTTTTTTTTCAAATACTTGAATTTCCATGTTTGTTTGTTACATAAATTTAAAATACGCTATCGCGATTTCAGTGTACCTACAGCATTGACGATCTTTTCAAGGCTTTTCAGATACCTATATACGAAGTGCAATACTTATGTATAAGTAAGAAAGAGTTAATTAATTTGTACCTATAAACCTTTAAATTGGGCAATGCATTGTTTCTTCTGATATAATTATTGTTAATATTATTTATTTGTGTGTGTTGTCTGAGGTGTGCAACTGGTTCTAAATAAATAAATTAAGATACCATTAGTATTTGTATGTTAGGGAGCGAAACAGAATAGTATATATTTTGGAATATGATTTCTGAGAAAATAAGTTAAATGATTTTCAAGCCTATACCATATAGGTCAATGCTAGAAACAAAGATTTAGTATGTATGCGAAACAAACAAAATATTCTATAATAATAATAATAATAATAAATGTATTGTAAACAAAAGCCTCCACAGAGGGTGGTTTGAGATATACGTTGCGCAAGTAATTAAATGAAAACATTATTACATCATACAAATGATATGAAATTGAAACAAAACATTTGCAAACATACTGTTCTTTGTTGTCTGAATATGATAGGGTAAATAGAATAGTATCTGACCATATTCTATACCTATAAACAGCGATATCAGAACATTATAAATGGCGAGAAAAGAAGTAATTTATAATACACTTGAAAGGCAAGGTACCTATGACATCTACCGGTGCGATCTACAAATTAACTTGACAGTTCAATTTCATACAAATTCGTGCATGACAGTGTTTAAGGGTGCAAACACAAAGAAAGCAGGTTACCTGCGCCGATCTCTTCCGGATCGTAACTCTTCCGGACATCCCTGTCCACCGCTGCTTTCAGAACCTCTGGCCACTCCAAACCAAGCCTTTTAACACACAAGTTCGACACCTGCCCTTGCCAGCTTCTTCTAGGGCGGCCCATCGATCTCTGCCCTCTTCCACAGCCTCCCAGGTATTTAATCAAAACGGAGCTAAAACTATTTCTTCTTTGCACAATTACTATCATTATAGTGATGAGCATGATTGTGTATTTTTCAAATTCCCTAAAGACGATATGTATGGTTAAAATACATAAGCGATGAGCGTGCACTGTACATTTGAGAGAACCATTTTTTCGAACCAACCAATCGATTACAATCTGGAAAAGTTAAAAATGTTGTAAATATGTAGATACGTCATTTAAAAAACTCAATGCCTTTAAAAATGTTGAATGACAAAGAGGATATACTTGTCTGAAAGGAGGGGTGTAAGGAAGCGCAGGCGTCCGAGAACTACATGGTTTGATCATATAGATCAATTCTCAAGGAGTGCCGTGTTTTGAGTAAAAGAAATCGACGTGCGTGCATGACAAATTGTATGATTGTAGAAGAAGCGAAAGAAGTGTGTAACGACAGATCTATATGGCGTTCCGTTCTCTCTGCCTACCCCGCTTGGGATACGGCGCGAGGGAATAGATAGATAGATAGACTTAAAAAATGTTCAACCTTTTGATGTATGAGAGAAAATATATATTTATGAAACAATGAAACAAATATATATTTATAAATCAACTATGTATGATATTGACAAATAATTATTGCAATATTTCCCCTTTTATGGCACCCATTAGCGAACAATACGATATTAATTATCATTTGAATTCATTATCATATAAAGTGTGTATTATGTAACAAAGTATTCTAGTAAAAGGGTATGCGACTATCGTGTGTATTGTCATTGGTGGATTATGTCAGAAACAAAATTATATCGAGAATAGTTTGTCAGCTACCAAAGCCTGGCTAGTATTAACTTCAGCAATGAACTTGACAATGAGCCATTATTATATTTGATATGCATTATTATATATGCACTTATTGTCAATGCATCATTTATACTTGGATGCATCTTTTATTTTCGTTCACAAGTTATCTTACATACATGCCTGTATAGTTTTATTCGATTCATTAATGTACACTGATAAAAAGTTGATATTATATATATATATACGTTTGTTGAAAAAAAAAAATAATTTCAAAAGACAGAATATATAAAAATTCTTCATAGATTCTTGAAACATTTAGTAGATACATGTGTTAGATAGTTTACGGCAATTAAACTATTTAATCAGAACAATACTTACACTACTGAATAAGGATTCGTTTTCTTTTTTAAGCCTTATATAGTAATTTCATGTGGTAAATTTACTACTTTTTAATCAAGTTGAAAAATTTTGAATTTTTCAATTTTTTATATCTCTAAACTTAAAACTTTTATATTGTAATTGTTTTATATACGTTTCAGTTGTGAAACATAAAAAATCTAATACATGGTACATGTTTTTAGTAAAACCGTAAAAAAATATCTAATTTAAACGACAAGTGACATTAACAATAAAATCCTACCTACTTGCAAGTGATAATACATGCATGTGATAATAATAATATACATAATATTATTAATACATCCATGTGATAATAATAATAATATATGTAGTATATTATTAAGACATGCATGTGATAATAATAATATTATATATATTATTATTATCACATGCATGTATTATCACTTGCAAGTAGGTAGGATTTTATTGTTAATGTCACTTGTTTAAATGTATGCCACAAGTACTACATGTAACAATATTTGTAAATCATTTTTTGAAGCGAATGTTGGAGTATTTAAAACAAGCGTATGTAACCCGGCATCGCTCGGGTTTAATTAAATAGAAAACCTTGCAAATACATGGGTTAAAACAACAAAATCTTATTGAAAAAAAAAATGGAGTTAGCACTTACGTGGATAAAAGAAGTAAAAAGCTCTTCCCAATGAGAAAACTTAATTTTTGACTCCCTACATGCCCATATCTTAGTAACAATAAATAGGTAGGTACCTACATCATAAAAAGCATTGCAAATATCTTCTTAATGAAAAATCTTGAAGTTTGATACCTCACATGCCCATATTTAGGTAAAAAAAAATAGGTAGGTACCTACCTACATCGAAAAAAGTGCTGAAAAACTCTTCCCAATGAAAAATCATGAAGTTTGATACCTCACATGCCCATATTTAGGTAAAAAAAATAGGTAGGTACCTACATCGAAAAAAGTGCTGAAAAACTATTCCCAATGAAAAATCATGAAGTTTGATACCTCACATGCTCATATTTAGGTAAAAAAAATAGGTAGGTACCTACATCGAAAAAAGTGCTGAAAAACTCTTCCCAATGAAAAATCATGAAGTTTGATACCTCACATGCCCATACTTAGGTAAAAAAAAATAGGTAGGTACCTATATCGAAAAAAGTGCTAAAAACCTCTTCCCATTGAAAAATCTTGAAGTTTGACACCTCAGATGTTCACATTTATGTAAAAAAAATAATAAGTTGGCACCTACATGGAAAAAACAGTACTAACAACCTCGTCCCGATGAAAAAGCTTGAAGTTACGAAATCCCACATATTGGTAGGTACCAACATGGAAAAAGTGCTAAAAACCTCTTCCAAATGAAAAATATGTGAGCTCGACACCCCGAAAGCTCATATTTTATTTAGAAAAATAGGCGGGTACCTACGTGCAAAAACTACTAAAAACCTCATCTTAATGTAAAAACTCGAAGATTGTCATCCCAAATATCTATAAGAAAAAAAGGGTAAACATCCCATTTCGTGAAAAAATTGTAGGCACATAAATGTTAAAATATTATAATTGTCCACATTCGAATTTGTATTTTTGGTTTGCAGTGCATAAATGGGTATTTGCTATGAAATTAAAAAAAGTCAAGAATAAATTGTCACCTAAGTATTTACTCTTTATTCCCAAAAAACCTTAAAAATGGATTATCTGCATCCTTCAATATTTCAGAATATTTTGCTATCAAATATTTCATAATTTATGTAAAAAATATTAGGTGAAAATAAATAGGTTCCCACTCATTGAAAATCATTTAACATTGTTTATGGATTTTATAGGTAAAACTATTATTATTCTACAGTATAGTTTTCTATGGTTTCATAATGTCTTCCATTATTAAAATAGGCCAATATGTCAAAAATATGCAATTTTTATTCACGTAATTCAAGAGCTTTTCTCATTAGCAAACACGATATTTTATTACGAAAATAAACCCTAAATATTTAGTTTCAGAATTGTTGTATTTATTGTTACATCCATTTTGATAT
Organism: Athripsodes cinereus; assembly: GCA_947579605.1. Classification (NCBI taxonomy): domain Eukaryota; kingdom Metazoa; phylum Arthropoda; class Insecta; order Trichoptera; family Leptoceridae; genus Athripsodes; species Athripsodes cinereus. The sequence continues at coordinate 9,062,460 of OX388314.1, read as the reverse complement.
TAATTCAATACAATGAAAAATGTTTGACTGTGAATATTGCTTTTTACTAAATCTTGCATTAATTTTACATACATTTTGTTGCTAATTTTGTGACATGGTCGCATTAAAATTAAAATATCTTTATCAATACGTAAGATATTTAAAATGTTTTTAGCCTTAAACCTGCCCAGAAGATGAGACCTTGTATAGAGTGTATTATTTTACTTCGGTCTTTCCTAATTTCCGAGTCCATTAAGGACATAAGTACATACATACATACATACATACATACATACGAACGGACTCAAATATTTATGTGTGGATTAAATCTCTACTTGAAGATTTCTACTGAAATTTTGCTTAAAAACGTAAATGAGTTGTATTATTTTAAACAGACTCAAGAAAAGTTTCCAATTACGTTAAACGAGCACGTGCTTGAATACATTATCACAAATTGGTAATACCTCTACCTAGATGCTCATTAATTAATTGCAGTAAAGTTCTTAGGAAAGGATTGTACACTCAATAACAACGTAATAATATATCGCATTGTTACGTATTATTACTACTACTCATTGGTTTGTTGGTCATAATAATATTGTGTTGAAGTACGTGAAAGAAATTACAATTAGAAAGAAAACAAAAGTAGGGTGAACGTGGTTGAAATGTTTAACAAAGGATGTTGCTTCTCGGCCTTGGATATTACATATTATTACTATGGTGATAGACTAACAGCAGCCGGGTAATGCAATTATACCAGTAGTATGGTGAATTAGATTTGTTAATAACATTGTTCTTGGTGTCTGAGCTTACATACTCATAGATAGGTAGGTATATTGTTATAAATACTACATACATATTTATAGTGAGTTGCAATCCATTGGACTGGTCTGCAACGAATTTGGAATTTCTTCTCCATTCCTCCCTATTTCAGCTAGTCTCTTTAGTTCTACGTATGTCCATAGTTCAGGTCCGCCACTACCATTTCTGTCTTCAGTCTTGCCCTCCAAGATGGTAATGAGCAGGCCTTGGTGCCTGATGTTGTGGCTAATCCAGTTAGCTCGTTGTTGGCTGATCCTTCTAAGGAGGTGTCTTCATTCGCCTACCCTGATAAACATCTCTTCGTTTTCGACGTGTTCCGACCAATGAATTTTCAGCATGAATATAAATGCTTCATAGCATTTTTTTCCTCAAGACAGACATTTCTGGTAAGAGTGGAATCTTCGCTGGTCTACATGTTAAATGTATTAATTGTCAACATATTGTATAACGACTGTTTGATTCTAAATATTGTAAAAATAAAAAAATGAAAATAAAATAGCGAAACCAAATTGATATTATATATGTTCCATTTTAAATTGAGGTGAGGAAAGTAGCAATTATTATCTAAATTAATAATTATTAACTGTAACTGGGTGTAAAACTATCTTCCTCGATCTTCTCATTTCAAATTACTTATGAATGAGGCACTAAGAGAGTTGGTAAATAATTTACTTTTATGTGAACAAATTTGACATTCATTTACTTCAAAATAATACAAAATATTCAAATATCATAAAATATGTCAAAAATATATATATACTAACTAATCGCAAATAATTTGTGCATATCTGAAATGTAACTAGGCATAATAAAAGAGCTAGCTATAAAATAAATGAAAAAGGAATAAATTTCCTATTGTAATAGATGGTATATTACTACAGTACAATGCACTTTTATAGTAGAACAATGATTTCAAACGGGTGCATATTTAATTTGTTGATCGATCTTTTGCAACTTAACAATTATTGTACTTGCATACTTACGAATATTGCAGTCAATAAATTTAAGGTATATATATGTTACATATGTACTCAGTGGTGAAATCGAACAGGACAAGGACGGTCGATTGCCGCAGCTTACTGGCAATAAGTAAGTAAGTACAATGACTGAGGATAAATGATATTAATTTTATGTTCACATATTTTTATTTTATTACCAGTTGATAGAAAATATATTATAATGTTCGATACATTTCACGCCACAATCGAAGTCATCACCCTGGGCTAGAAATCGAATGTATGTAGGTTCACAAATAATACGCTTATCGTATTTAATAATAGAAAAAAGAAACATCTTTCTTAATGTTTTTTCTATAGGGATATAGTGGGTGTGATGAACAAATTGTATAAAAATGTGAAAATTTCGACTGTCGATTGTTAGTTTTTAACAAATCATTGGAATCAGAAACAGGCATGACATAAATGTTAATATAAAATAACGAAAATCTGTTCATCATTTTTATATATTCTTAATAAAACTGGTATTGTAAGATGATATCTGCCAAATAAAAAGTATTGATGGACAGTTTAATAATTGAAGTTTTAAGTTTCTACGCTGATTCTGAAATATGCAAACAATGTTTGATTTAGAATTGATACACAAACATATTAGATTTCATTCGAAATTGTTTATTTACGTATTTTTTTTTAAATATTTAATACCTCTTGTAAGCACATAACTTATCAAAATATTTTTTTGCAAAATGTTTAGTACATCAAAAAAGAAATAAAATAATAAATATTTGATATCAGAAGAAGTTATGAAACATCGTATTTTTTTTACCAAATTTAATAAATTTTAACATTTATTTAAACAATCTAGTCTATTTAGATTTTTTAAGGTAATTTACTATTCGACATAAATTCTTTAAAAGTATATATGGAGTACGTCTGTGAAGAACAAACAATCTGATTACTAAGAATATTACCCAACAGACACCCCATATTTTTTTTTGTATGAAACAGGAAAGGTGTCCCAATGCTTACGAATCGGCTTAGGTTGGTTTAAGTGCACTTTACCCATGCTACGTTCACCAATCCCAGCTGTTAGTTGACATGTATGCTCAACAGATGTCGAACATGAAAGTTTGAAACAGGAATTGGTGGGATTGGTGAACGTACCATGGTTAAAGTGCACTTAAACCAGCCTAAGCCGATTCGTAAGCATCGGGACACCTTTCCTGTTTCATACAAAAAATATGGGGTGTCTGTTGGGTAATTTTCTTAATATCTTTACTCTCGCAGGTGTGAAAATCCAGCTAAATGCGAAAACTTTGTTTAACAATCTGATTACCTCTCTTTATTCTATTTATTGTTGCATTTGATGAATTGAACGGCGCAATAACGTGGGTAGATTCTAGACAAAACGATTCGGTGACATTAAGAGAGTGGTTACTCCGAAATTGTAATGAGCAGCGTTCAACAGGTGATTGTGGAAGTCCAATAGAGAGGCTTTTATTCAATACTAAGCGCAAAAAAATTAATAAAACAATAACTTAAATTCTTATACCATACAAAGATACAACTACGACGCTTCCCTCGCGGGGTAGGCAGAAAGGATCGAGCGGCATTTTTCATATCACTTAAATCATAACTAACTGGTTTGTTTAATTATTATTAATGTTACTAAAATGTCCTTCATGCTTGCCTAAATGGGAGCCTATGTACAACTCGTCAGATATTGGGGTGTGATGTGGATTTCATTTCAATTATTCAAATATTTTTCACTATGCCATCTGTGTTAGAAGCATTGAAATATTTTTACACGCATGATCTGACGTAAGTACTGTGTAAGTACGTACTAGATAAAGCTTCGCTTTGCATATAAATTTATATGACAACGTTTTTATGTTTGTCGTTATAATATAAAGCTACTTAATACAGGTTTCCTTGCAAAGGATCATGATTATTATTTGTATCTATGTATGAAGGTATCTAGCGATTAATAAAACTTTGCAATATCGCTAAAAGATGTCGCTTTTAATATCAATACGATAATTTAAATACAATACGCTTAATAGAATTACCTATAGCAGATTAATATACTCTAATTAATAACTAATTAAAAAGATCTCTTGTAGACTCAAGTGACATTATATTTAAACGGTTACATTATTGAATACACAATTATATAAATCGCCCCTAAAGTTCTATTTTGAAATTAGTATTAATTTAAATAACTATCTCGTAATGATTGTTATCATATGTGGTTACTTTTAACTATTTTAGAATATTTCTATATTTACCGATAATCTCCCCTATCGGAAGGGATCACCAGGCACATGTTTACACATTCTCTATAATATAATATTAGGTAACTATTGACAATACTTCAGCGGAATTTGTTCGATCAAAATTGGGAATTTAATCATTCGCAGAGCTTATTTAGTACATATTTACATCTAACTAAGCCTTGCGTAACAATATTACAATGTGGATAAACCAAAATTTGTTCAACAATATTGTATTTTACTCGTAATAATACTAGCTCATTCTCAGTAACATTGTTATTTATCAGTGAGTGCAAGGTGTAGTGCTTTTGGATTCAGTACTACTTATTGATTGAGCTTATTGTTTTAAATTGTCCTTAGGCCCTTATTATGCAGGCACTTGGATTCGTCATACATATATATATAATATTCGTCACAATCTCAAATATTCTTCTTCCTCTTCTTATTTCATTTTACGGCAATGCACCCGCAATCGAGTGAATTATATGAAATATTATTAAAAATAAAAAATCATAAAACAATTTAAGTTATTACAAATATTCAAATAATAACACACAAGGATCAATAATATCACAAAAGGCAATCAGTCATTTCTATTCATTTAGGAATGTTTGGCATCTATTATGTCCAACATAATAGATGTCTTGGAACCTCAAAGCGAACACAATGAACCGAATAGAGGCATTTGAGATGTGGCTTCATTGCAGAATGTTGCGCATCCCATGGACTGATTTGGTTACCAATAATGAGGTGTTGCGGAGGGCTAGAACAAATAGAGAGATGTTATCCAATATAAAGATGAGGAAGATGGCATATTTGGGACACGTACTTCGAAATGAGAAATATAGTTTACTCCAACTCATTTTGAAGGGAAAAATTGAGGGTAGTCGTAGTGTGGGTAGGCGGCAGATGTCCTGGCTGAGAAATATCCGAGAGTGGACCGGAGTTCGGAGGGTGGAGGAGTTGTTCCGGCTGGCACAGGACAGAGAGGCCTACGCCAGGGTGATAGCCGACGTCGGGGGGACCTGACATGGCACTTTGAGAAGAAGAATGTCCAACATACGGATAAATAGAAGTCCGCGGACTTCTGTGGCATCTGGGTGGACGGTGGCTCTCCTTCAATGTGTCCAATATTATATATTTATTTATTTACTGTACAAAAGAAACAATGAACAGCATTACAGGTAAAAAAAAACCTCTTCGCTGTCATTGTACGTAAACAGTTAACAATCAAGAAAATAATAAAATACAACACAAAAATACAGAGACATAGAAATTCAATGACACAAATATACAAGAAAAATGAATATTGACCACGTGCGATCGCACTGTAAAGTTGTCAATTGATTAATATTTCTTAACTTTAATACATAAAAGTATCTATAGCAGTTACACAAATATGCATACAACTGTACAAATTCAAGTACCTAGTTATTTATAATATTCATTCGGAAATTCTGTATTCAAGGTTTCTTAAATATTTGCTTAGGAAGTCATTTACCCCCCCAAAGGGATAAACCAAATATCCACTCTTGTCCCTTTACAAATCTTGTTTACGGGATACATCAAATAACAACGGAGGAAAAAGTTTGTTTTTTGAAGTTTATTTTTATGAGAACTTTGACCCCAGTTTTCATATCATTCAAGGTAATTTTTTAAACCCTGTAATGTCATGGCCATTCAAAATCGTTGCCCCTTCTCTTCAACAAAATAAATAGTAGAACTCTGAAAAGAAATCAACATGATGATGTTAGCAATGGAGAAAAGAAAATATGATACATGTGGAATGAGAGATAAGGATCCCATGGAATACATACGAAATAAATATGTATGTGACATCACTTAACATTCCTTACCTAATAAAAAATATGTTTAAAAACAATTAAATACGTTTTTTAATCTTATCGTCGTAATATTTAATATCTGACATAAATCACAAACAAGAATTGAAAACATTCAACGTTGATTCATAACAAAAAACACAATACATAAATACCTCAATATTTTCATATTGTCTGTTGAGTTTATTGTTACATAATTTACTTTGAAACACGTGGGTTTGACTCCCACCGCTTCAGGACACAATATCAAACTACAATGCAAATAACAAGTCAGTTTTTTTTAACTTTATTTATGATAATTTAAAAGCAGTTTTTATTGGATCATTTTTACTGAATACATAACAAAGAATATTATTTAAAATATGTAATGCTAAAAAAATTATTTCACCGTACCATTTTTTACAAAGAAATAAATCAGTGATCTTAGACGACAGTTATTATTTAATCATATCATTTATTGTTTTGAATGGATTCTCGAAATAATTAGTCGATCTGATGTATTTTTTTATACCTGTTTAATAAGGTATTAATTATATGCAATTATATGCAATTATATGCAATTATAAAAAGATATCTCAGAAGAAATATTGAACTGCTATAAAGATATTAGATTAAAAAAAAACATATTTGCATCGTTTTACAGTGCTAAAATCCACATTCAATAAACACCTTGATGTCAAAATCTTGAACTCGAAAACTAGCATGGATCTTTTTCACACGTTTTATAATTAATTAGAATAATTAGAAACAAGAAATTAATTTCAACTCTTTTAAAACATATTTTATTTAAACATCAATTATTTCTAGTACGTTAATAACTGGTTCAACAACTGATATAATCAGCATTAAGGCATGCATATTTATATCTTGTAAAAAATAATGCATAATTATAATATTATGATCTTCGTTCAAGTTATTGACAAGATGAAAATAAGAGTTGAACAGGTCTGTCATGCATAATCAGTACGGAATCTACTCTACTCCACCCATCCAAGGGCGTTCAAAACAAAGGCTCTACTTATTGGGAGCACTGCCCATCCGGATGTTGAAGGCCAATCAGAGCAAACTGGATTTTCTAAATTTGTTAATCAACTTAATCAATCAAAAACAAGTACAGTCTGTTATCAAAGTTCGTGTGTTCGCATTACATATTTTTGTATTCGCTGCATTTATAACTTGTAGAATTCTACGTTTGTCGTAAATTAAATAGATACAGTACTACTATTCTATTCTATTTTCAAAGGCCATCCACTCGTTTACGAGTGATCAGGGATACAGTACTACTACCAACTACTAATTCTTTACCATCACGACGTATTCCACAAGTGGGGTAGCAAGCGGACTAACTGCAAGTAATAAACATACAGATTCTCCTCTCTATACCAATTAAAAAGGAAAACATTCAGAATGAATGGCATGCCTCATTACTGAATTATGGATGATTTCTGTCTTATATGTGAGGTTTTACGAACACTTGTCATTACCACGACACTCAAAAACTTACAAAAAAAGAGTGGGAAACCTATTCTGTACAAAAAACTACACGAGGTATAAACATTGTATTTGCTTGTTATGTTAAAACAAAGAGAGACCAAAAATAAGCAGAACATTAGATTTTTTGCAGTTTATTGTACTCCATTAGGTAGATAAAATTGTTTTTTCTTTATTCAAAGTTTGTAAAAAATGGTATACACTATATTGAACACCAACCCAAAAAACATATTTTTTTTGACAGTGAACAAGTGAAAGGTGATATCATCGACTTCTGTACAATTTAGCACTAACTGAAACAATGTAACAATATTATTTTATTATCACATACATAGGACACACTGTATTGTTACGACCATAAACCTTAAATATTAGCTAGATATTAATATTTCAATATAGCACTACCACATACATAATGATATACAATAATTTTAGAACATAAGTACATACAAAACAACTGCCTTCATTTTATGACAACAATTTAATAATAAATGTTATTACATAATCGCGAGAATATAGGTAATGTATGTCGAAGGAAAACTATACTCACTCACTCACTCACTGGTCAGCCATCTCTCCACTGCTGGATGTAGGCCTCTTCCAAACTTTTCCAAACGTCTCGATCCTGTGCCCGCTGCATCCAATTTCGTCCAGCGATTGGAGTTATATCGTCAATCCATCTCTTTTGCGGTCTTCCGATGCTTCTTTTACTACTCCATGGTCGCCATTTAAGAATCTTGGGGGTCCATCTACCATCGTCACGTCTTGCTACATGTCCCGCCCATTGCCACTTAAGCTTTGCCACACGGTCCATTATGTCTGTAACCTTTGTCAGGTGCCTGATGTCTTCGTTTCTTATTCTGTCTCTCAGACTTATCCCTAACATTTGTCTTTCCATGGATCTTTGTGAACATTTCAGCTTGTTGACACTTGCTACAGTTAGTGACATGGTTTCTAATCCATAAGTTGTCACTGGGAGGACACATGCTTCGTAGACCCTCCTCTTCAAATTTCTTGGGACGTCTTTATCAGTGAGAATATGTTTTAATTTGCCGAATGCTGCCCAGCCTAAGCCTATTCTTCTGGGTATCTCTGCAGTTTGATTTTCCTTTCCGATTTTGATCTTGTGTCCAAGGTAAATGTATTCTTTTACTGCCTCTATGTACTTAAAACTATACTATGTCGATTAAATTATTTTTCAGAATGGCCGTCGAAACACAACCAACACACGACACAAATCAAATTATCTGACTTTCTATATGGGAGGTAACCAGTAGAATAATCCTGCGTAATAAATACGCCAGTAGCCATATTCATAATAATAATAAAATTAAGACATTCAGAATGGGAGGCATACCTCATCGCTGATTTTGAAATGTTTGATATTTAATGTCTTATACTGTATTTCTTTTCTTTTTTTTTCTTTCTTTTTCCTCGAGGCAAGGCACCCGATACCGAGTGAATTATGTATACTGTACTTAACGACACTCACAATTTGTCCATAACTTTATAAATTTGGTCTATATTTCTCACATGTTTGTCAACACGAAATAACTGTCAAATATGTTTGTGGGTTATAAATATGGCCCCAGCCCCAGTTATTTATTTATTTATTTTATTTATTTATTTATTTACACAGTGAACGGCTATATAAGCCTTTAACATGGAGAAAAAAAAATACAATAAAAACAACAGATAGTGAAAATATATAACAAAAGTGTCTACCTACCCACACAAACACATTAACAATGCATAGGTACCTACACAGCAAAATAATGTTATCAAACAAGTAGGTACCTAATAATATAATACAAAGAATAATAAGAATAGGTATGATGGTACAAAGTACACAACAACAAAAAAAAGAATACAAGGTATGTAGGTAGGCTATAACAATATTAGCAATCAAAATGCAACTATTACTTATTCCAGATTCTCAGGCTTCCTTCTCGCGAATGTGCCCGAAATATCTATGAATCTTCTTTTTCTTCGCCCTCGCCTTTCTCCCATTTACTTGGGGTCGGCTCTCCTAGTCCCCATCTTTAATGTTTCCGGTCCCCTGTAACATCCAAGCTCTACTCTGCCTCCTTCAGGACCCTAGCAATTGTGGAGATCCATGTGGTCACCGGTCTACCTAGTTTTCTGGATCCTACTTCTACCTATGAATGTCACGAAATAAACCTAATGAATTTTCAGAGAAGGAGCATGAAAAGAGTTCCAACATTATGTAACTATAGAATAGAATAAATAAATAACATAAACTATTACATGTATGACACATCATCATAATATTACTCAAATCTTAGAACATAATTCATTCCCCTCCTTCCCCCCCCCTAGTCCTAAAAATGAATTTATATCATAAATTGAATTTATATCATTGTTTTTTTTTTTTTCTTTTATATTCTTATACATCTTTAAAAAAAAATTAATTATAATTCTGTATTATAAAACTTAAGTTGTAATTGGCTTTTATTTTGTACAATTATTGTTGTGTTATTTTGTTATATCAACTGTTACTTTAAGTTTGAAATAAATAAATTAAAATTAATAAAATTATTCACTGTGTCGGTGTTTAGGTAGTAGAATTCCATATCGAAATAAATAAAACAAGCGTTTTATTCATTTAATAAAACAATAGTAGAATAAAACGCTTGTTTTATTTATTTCGAAATAAAATTATTGCCATAATTCATCAATTTAGCCAAAAATCGACATACAAATATAGCCTTTTGTATACTATGTGACCAACGAGCATGTAGTTACTAGCTCATAATGTATTATCTATACATCTTATGTAAGTATAAACGTACCTATGTTTGTTTTATATCCATCGATTGATATTTATTCACGGCCATGCATAATTAAGTATTGTTACACAATGGAACATTTTTATACTAATTATTATTTTGATATAATTGATCGATAATTATTGCAGACGTACTTATAAGTATATTGTTGATGGCTTTTGATCATTGCGATGACCAGTAATATTATGGTTTGATGATGCATTGTCATTCATAATCCACGAACACAAAGATTACAAAAAGGTTTTGAATGTGAACAGTGCGTTTTTAAGAAATATAAAACTTGAAAATTGTTGACCTAAGTATTCAAAATTTCGCAACAGGGAACAAGAGAAACATTTGGGAGACGCGACGTGAAACGAAATGAGAAATGAATCAGTTATTTGAGAAACAACATAAGTCAGGTTTTTATCGAAAATGATTTTTTTTTTTATTTGGGTCCTTTTTCTTGAAACGCACGTTATTTCATTTAGAAACCACGTAATTTTTACCTATTTGATACAAATTGAGCTGATTAACTTGGCCAGTCAATAGAAAAACAACACAAGTCACGTGACTTGTGTTGTAACTACACTAATTTTTTTCGTGTCGATTCACAGCTGACACTTAACGGCAACCACTAACGTGGGTGAAAATGATGAAAGATAGTGATTTTTAGTTGTTGAATAAATAATCTGGGATGAAAATGTTGATTTTTATTCCCTGAAATGGTGTTCATTTGAGAAACAACACAAGTCAAAGGTTTTAAATTAACAAATTAATACACAAATAAAATATTTTGACGTAAAATAAAGGCTTATAATAAAAGAATACACTGTAAGTAACATTTTGATTTGATCAAGATATCAACATTTCATTCAAAATTTTATAACAAACAGTTTTTTTGTGATTTCTGAAAAGTTTGTATTGACTGACTTATGTTGTTTCTCAAATGACCGATCCAAATGTTTTGCGATGATATTTTGTTTAAATACATAATATCTCTTATTGTTTACCGTTGTATAATTATTATGCTCGTTGTTCGGCAAAATAGTTATTTTTTAAGTCAGCGATGAGGTTTGGCACCCATACTAAATGTCTTAATTTTTTTAAGGAAAACTTGCATATTCATTACTTGAAGTTGGTCTGCTTGCTACCCCACTTGTCTTGTGGGATATACCGTGATGGTAGCAGTAGTATTTTTATGAAAACTTATTTAGGTGTCCTTTGATTCCTGAAATATTCAGAAAAAAGGCTATTTCAACGATGTTTTGTATAATGTATACAATAAATTGTGGAAATAACTTTTTCCAAATATTCCAGCAGGGTTACTCTTGATAAAATCTAAATACAATCTTAATCTTAATCATACGAAGCGCGAAGTGACTATTGGCCAAAAATACGTGCATACAGATAGCGCGGTAGCGTTTTTTTTACCATAGTCACTTCGTGCGTCGTATGATCAAGATCAAGACTAGATTAAGATCGTATTTAGATTGTGTCAAGAGTAGTCGTGCTGATTCTATGGAATTTCCCAATTACAAATCTAAATAACCTATAAAATATCAAAAGTAATAAGACTTATATCGCTTATTGTTACAGATTTCATGAACATATAGCATAATTAACAATTACTTTCTTCTTTCATTAATTCATATAATCATGACATTTCTCATAAGTGGGGTAGCCAGCAGACCAACTGCATATTAAAAAAAACATACAAATTGTCCTCTTTGTGTCAATAAAAGTCAAGACCAGTTCCAGAAAGAAATAAAGTAACTGCTTTGAACTTTCCTATTTGAACAGTATGTTGTTTGACATTACAAAATATTGGGAATATTATCGACACAAAAAACGATAAATCTTTTAATATAATACCATGAAAACATTATTTTATTCTCCAAATCCATTTTCAAATAGTCCTGGGTCTAGGTGTTACATGCATATATGTGTGTATCGTCGCGTTAGTACCCATATTACAAGATTCAATCTGAGTTTGGGACTAGCTCGATCTGTGTGGATTGTCTATGCATGTTATGTTATGTAATGTTATCTAACTAAAATAAAATTAAGAAGATACATTTGTGTATTCATATACGTATGTACAATTGTAAGAATAGCATATAATTATATGTTGATTTTGTTGGAAAACACACATTGAGTAATATGTGGTAATTATTTTCCAAATTCATTGCAGATTAATGTCAGCAGAACATTCGATTTTGATCTTCCATTGAACGCATGCCAACATTTAGATTTACCTACCTTCAAGACACTGACAACATTATTTTAGTATAATCAAGTCACTCTCGCTAGTTCGAGTATTGTTACAAATTGCAGGACGTGCGATGAATGTGAATAAGTAGTACCTACATACATAGTTACCAATTCCTTATAGCAAATTGTAGCCATAATCTTCACGTAAGTACTATTTATTTCTAAATGATCAAAAATAGAGAATCCGATATGTGATGCAATATACAAATAAGTACAAATAAAATTAACATTAACAATGCTATGTTAAATTTATATACCTATCGCTGTGATTAAGTCGATGAACCAAATGCAAATCTGGTATGTTAAAAGGAAGTTTTAATCAAAGCGTAAGGTTATTAGATCCATATACAACCACTTCTCTATTAGGTACCTACACTGAGAAAAATACTAACGAAATTTCACAACGAATCATTAGTACGTAGGTACTATCAGATTAGGACCAGAGATACCAATGATTCGTTGTGAAATTTCGTTAGTATTTTTCTCAATGTAGATAGTAGTCTTAAACGTTCATTAGTTAGATCCCGGGTTTCTATCAAACTGTTTTGTCTATATGGCACTAATTTCTTCTTAACCATATTTTCTTATTACGATGGCGAAAGACACCAGCAGGGCTATTCTTGATACAATCTAAATGTGAATAGTGATATTCATAGTGAACATTTTTCATTCTATTGAATTAATTTCAAAATGGATGTAACAATAAATACAACAACACGCCGAGACTCTACCTCCAGGCTACCGACGAACTTTATTGTGGTAATAAAATGTAGTGTTTGCTTATAATAAAAAAAATCCTGAAATGTGTGAATGAAAATTGCATATTTTTTGACATTTCGAGCGATTTTCATAATGAAGACATTACGAGACCATAGAAAACTATACTGTAGAATAAGAATAGCATTATGCACAAAACCTTAAACAATGAACGTCAAATTTCAAGTTTTTATATTACGATGAGAATTCTAGTACATATGCCTACGTAGGTACCTGCCTATTTTTAAAATTAAATATGGGCATTCGGGGTGATAAATATTAAACTTTTTTATTAGTTGGTTTTAAATATTTTTACATGTAGGTACCTACCATTTTTTTGCTTAAATATGAGCATGTGGGGTGTGTAACTTCAAGATTTTTCATTGGGAAGAAGTTTTCAGAACTTTTTTCAATGTAGGTACCAAAGATTTTTCATTGGGAAGAGGTTTTTATTACTTTTCTCTACGTAAACGCTTACTCCATTTTTTTCAATAACTCATGTATTTGCACGGTTATTTGTTTATTTGAACCCGAGCGATGCCGGGTTACAAAAACTAATACTAACTTTACTAATATAACATAATAATTATGAATGTGTTTATTTTTCATTTTATATCGTGAAATATTATTAAATTGTTTGTTTACTAACGGGGTACGAGCGCCCGCGCGACGGTCCACCTACCCTTATTCGACGACCGTCGACTGTCGATCCTTATCATATCAAAATGCCATTATCGCATGAATCCCGGCACATTTCAGTATCCAAAGCACACGAATCTGTCGATGAATTGGCTAAAACTGCTTGCACTCTTGGAATAGCGTTGGAAGATTTCATCCTTCCAAATGATGATATAAAACGAACCATAGAAGCCGATGTTTGTACGAAGTGAAATGACTTGTGGATGGACGTAGCACTCATAAAAGGAAGAAGATATAGGTCGATCCAGGTCCAAATCTCAAGAAAACCATGGTTCCATAAAACAAAATTTAACATTATGAAATAAAATAAAATAAAAATTACTGCCGTATATCGACTGCGATTTGGACACTGTAGACTGGACGCTCATTTTTTTTAAATTCAACTTGTTGACACTTGACCATGTTTTCCTAGGGTGTCCTATCAGGGATGCCTGCAACATCGTAGTTGCTCTTCAAAATGATTGCCAATTCCCTCTGAATATTGAATCATTACTGAGTGCGACATCCGATATAATCCATTTGTCCCTTCTCAAATCGATAAAAGCAAATTTTATTATTCTCCAATAACTATCTTCTCCCTAACCATTAAATAACATTTAGATACTGTTTATGGCACAAATCATCTGAAACCATCCGATCGTTAATTTTTCTAAAGGAATTGTTGAATTAACATAGTATTAATTATTATAACATTAATGAATTAACACATCAAAATTGTGTCAATTCATTAATACTTTTGTTGATTACCATATCGTTGAATTAACATATTATTAATAATTAACACATCAAAATTGTGTTAATTCAATGATATCTACTTTTATTAATTACTATATAATTGTCACAGATACCTATTGTAAACAGTTAAATACAGATATAGAGTTTTTAATGTCAAACATTACTAAAACATGATAATATTTGTGTTACCATACATAATTATGTAAAATGCAGCTAGTAAAACTTTGAAATATATTTTTATTTTGTTCTAAATACATATGGAATTTTACAAAGTAAATACTGAGAAAACAATCCATGCATATTTTGTTTTGAGAACAAACTAATGTCTAGCATCCACTGGTTGTTAATGTTACACATGCATTAGCTTCATAGACAATTTAATATTCTGAAAACGTTCATATGCGTGATTATATGCCACGTTGTCATGTATATTATGTATTGTATTTAGGTCTAGGTGGAATAATAAACGTTGACCAGAATGGACTAAGGATTAAAACTTGAAGATTGTTGCATAAAAAAATTGATATTGGGGACCAACATTCCCAATGTAAATTTCAATGCAATGGCCTCAGAAGTACACCAATAAAAAGATTTCCGGTTGGTTTCTTTGAACATTTTTTCGCTGGCATATTCTTCTCTCAATATTCAAAATTTATACTTTCAAAAGTATTTTACAACTGCGAATTTTCTCAACAGTTGTTTCATCTTTTTGGAACTCTTCTGAGTGAACAAGTCCATCGAGAATGCCGTAGCAGATGATTGAACTTCTTCTTCTCCTTGGGCAATTATTAGTCCCACATGATGGTGGGGTCTGTCTTTCTTGTTTGTTTTCTTTCTTTTTTGTTGTAGGTACTAACTATTTCCAAAAATAAGGACGTTAAAAAACCATTTTTATCAAATTAATTTGTTACATTAACTACCCACATTGTTATCTATCATTGTTTACCAAGTAATTTATTAATGTCATCAATATCAACAGGGTAAATGTATAACAGATTATACTAGAAAAGGCAAATACCAAGGACACAAACGCCTATAAATTTCACCATAAAACTACAGCTTACATACGAGCGATAAGAAGATGTACGGATATAAGCTAGTCTAAGATTTTTTTTCTTACTATAAAACGTGTTATTAACTACACTTTAAGCAGACTTTTTAAATATGATAATACCTTATCAAAGGATCATTTATATTAATTGATAACTGTCTACTACAATAATATTGATGAAAATATAACCTTGGCTTAGTTGTGACCACTAGATAATGAGGTATTGAAATGTTTCTGGAACTATAGCCCTGAAATAGTTTGACATTGAAATATTCTGTTATATGTAATAACATATTATATGTAGCTATCACAGAATATATCAATGTCAAATTTACTCTTTGCACATTGCATTGGCTGAAAGTTGTAATTATGTGCAAAGTTGGTTTATATAGGAAAAAATAATGTGATACTTTTTTCTAAGTTTGTGATTACAAAATGACATTGAAATTATAGTGATGGCAGAGTATCTCAGAGGGCTTAAGTCGTACCAAAATATGATTTATATACTATTCCTTCCATAGAATTTCATGATCTTAGAATATCATGATATACATCATCCAAAAACGGGTGTTGATCATATTAAATGACAATTGGTAACAGTTTTTTTATTATTATTATTACCTACTCATATTATTTTTAAGAAAAATATATTTTTCGTAGCGAAATTGATATAATGCATTAAGTGCATTGAATACCCCATTTTTGAGTAATTTCATCATGATATAGATAGATATTTTGGCCTAAATCACTCGCAAACGAGTGGATGGCCTTGAGAAAAATAGAATAGAATAGAATATAGATAGATAAACAATTTACTTTACAGGATAGAGAAATATTATATTTTAAAATTTAATTTAAAAATAATAAAAAGAATAATTTGTTGTTTCAAATGTCACAGGGCAGGAAGCCTATGCTAGAGTGAAATCCATGATTGTGGCGATCAAACATGGTTTTCAAAAAACCTGTCAAACCTACACAACGTGGAACATTCCATGACCTAGTCCAGTAGTTGAAATCATTAAGGAGTAGTTGATGATCATGGGATTTTATCATGACGTGGTCATTTTAAACAGTAACAATAAATTATCATCATTTTGTTGGTGTTTACGAGTTGTGCGATGATTGTATTAAAAAAATACCCTGGCAAAGATTGAAGCAACATTTCTGCTTAATACATTTTGGATTTTCCAATCAGAAGTCAACACAATGTGTAATGATCAGGCCCCTGAATGGAGATGTATGGATTAGGAAGCGTGATATGCATTTCAAATAATCAAACTTTGATAGCAAACTTCGTAAGTCTACGGATAAGATTTTTATTAACCGATATTTATATACTACTAGAGAGATCTATGTACCTCTAAAATTTATCATGCAGTTTATTAAATTATTCGTCTTTTCTGACTTCGACACTTCATTTCTCAAAGTCTACAGTTTCTCATCTAAAATTAAAGATTATTACTCATATTATAGCACCAAAGCGAATGGACAATTATTTTTTAGTTTTTTTTTTAACTATACTGACTGACTGTTTACTGACTATAAAAAATAACATAAGAAATTTATTGTACATCCTAATAAAATTAGCCAGTGCCAGAGTGAACCTGAGTCGTCCCTTTGAAAAAAAATTATTTCGTCGAGTTTGGAAGATAAAGGAGATCAACATTTAAAACATCCAGAGAAAAGAGGTGGGAACCCTTAATGTTAATGATAAATGCAATCTGATTTATAAAATAAAACTATGATTGTGTAGTACCCAATTGGAAATTTTGTGGGTAAACTTACAAAGTTTATGATTTAATGTTACACATTAATTTATTGTCAGCAATTATTAGTATGAACGTATCCTTACTCCCAGCCAACACTTGAATATATTTTAATTGTAATATAAAATTAAAATGTCAATCGATCTCTTATCATTGCGATTTACTTATTTGCGAATATTTGTACTTATTACAGATAAATAAGATAAAACCTACAGGAAAAAAATCATTCAGCGAAAAAGGTGGTATGTTTTGTATAGGTATTTATTTTATCTATATTTAGATGCAAGAAGAGTGTTGTGGACAGAATGCGCGTAAATAAGTTACGATGGTTTGGAGATGTTGAACAAATGAACGAAGAAAGAATGATAAAGAGGATATACTTGTCTGAAAGAAGGGGTGTAAGGTAGCGCGGAGGTCCAAGAACTACGTGGCTTGATATTTTCATTTATTGCATCATAAATTCACGTGAATCAATTCTTAAAGACAGCCGTGTGTTGAGTAAGAGTAATCGACGTGCGTGCATGAGAAACTGTATGAATGTAGAAGAAGCGAAAGAAATATGTAAGGATAGATGGCGTTCCGTTCTCTCTGCCTACCCCACATGAAACACGGCGTGAGAGTTTAGTATAGTACATGGGTAGCCAACCTTTTCATCAACCGGACCAAATTTTAGAAATGATATTTCCTAAGTTTTCGAGTATCCTGTAAGTATAAATAAATAAATATATAAATAGGAGTCCTTGGACTCCTGCAATATCCGAGAAATAAAGTTATCCTGTAAGTATCCTGATGGGATCTGCTACGTCTGCCGGGTCCCCCGCCCACTGACGTGGTAGGATCGGAGATGCCAACACTGGCATAGTGGTATTAGACTACAGAGAGTTCAAATATTAATAATTGTCACCTAAACGGATAAATAGGAGTCCTTGGACTCCTGAAATATCCGAAATATAAAGCTATTTCAACATTATCCTGTAAGTAAAGAACAGGTGTTGGAAAAAGTAAAGACATATTACATCTTGAATTCAGCGATGAGGTTTGCCACTCATCCTGACTGTCTTATTTTTTTTGGCACGGAGATTAGATCTTGCAAGTTTATACCATGCAGCTGATCTGCTGGCTACCTCACTCGTAGGATATACCGTGATGGCATAGTACTAGTAATTTCTAATACTACTGGAAATCTTCACACATTCAGTTGAATGGGGTACAATTGGGTAGAAACTGGCATTTTGTTGAAACCAGATACACTTTTGCATATTATCAGACTAAACAAAAGATATTTTATGAAACCGAAGCACATCGATAGTGGGATTAAATTTGAAATTTCCACATAAGAGAACAAGATTCTACCATCATACTTACCTTTTTATTTGTCCTGAGTTGATTTTTAAAGTTTTTTTTAAATAAATTAACGATTAATGTAAAAAATCGTGACAATAACATTGGGTGGAGCTTCGCATTGTTAACAATAATAACACTGAATCGGACAAAGCAATATGAATTATTACCAAAAACAAGATACTAAAATACCAAAGTTATTCAGTCATAAAACGAACGACAACTACATTTTGTAAGTATCTACAAGTTTCACTATTTACGATTTTTGATTGACAACAAATCCGCGAGGCTTACTGTTTATAACATCTAAATATATTCAACTGTATAGGTAACGTATAATTGTATATTTAGATGTATACATACATGTACAATTCAAAAGTACAAACAAGTAACAAGGACAATATTATTGTTATGTTTTTTTTTCATATTACAATAATCAATAAAGATGGATGTTTTCGTCACATAGCCCGTGTTGGGGTTTTGATCAAGATTGAGTTTGGTATATAAAGACAAAGCAGATCCTATTGCGACATCAAACAGTTCTGTGAATATCTCGAGTGATAAACTAAAACTAAATCTATAACAATGTTCAAATTGGTGGGTAACATTCAAACAGGCATTCATTATATTTTAATCAATTTAATTTGCGATTTTGATACTAATTAATATCGTTCGTACTAATTACAATTATTATTTTTACATTGTTTTTTTCGGTTTATTTTGTTAGAATATCTACGTATAAATGTGAAATTTTGTAACAATAATTTATTTCTACGAATAATTTCAATCTCTTCAGTCTACGATAATTATAAGATTTTGAAATAAAACTCAATGTTTATTAACAAAAACAGCTATGTTTAATATTCATTATATTTTCTGACAGAAATGTGTAACAAGTTTAAATTATTTGCCTAACTGACGATTAATGGAAGGCTTTCGAAGTCTACACGCGGGATGATTGAAATTTAGAATATAAAGAATATTTAAATAATGTTTCATTTAAATATTATGTTTATTAAAACAGACAAAACGATTGTTTAGGAAAATTTGTTTAACATATTTTACAATAATTTCGTTCCTTTCAATTTTATTATAAAATATTTTTAACATGTTTGTAAAAATACATTAAAGATTCACGGATTATTCAGTTACAATGCAAAATTTAAAGGAATATTCCTTGTCTACTTTTTCTTTAGTTTTTTAACGGCTAAATGACGTCAGAATGTCAAATAAATGAACAAACAACTCTTGTAGAGAGTAATATGTACTTATGTAGATTTATTATTTCGATTTTGTTTTCGTAAAACAATAATGATTGATAATGTTATAATAGAAAGCAATTTTGCGATATGACATTTCAAATATATTATGTTTGATAAATATATACCGAGTAAAGATAATATTTATGGAATATATTTGACATAATTATGTCACTAACATATTTTTATATCATTTTGAAATATGTTATTAATTTTAATAAATATATTTTAATAATTCATTTCGATTTTCACAAACAGAAAACCATTGTCAACCTCGAGGTGAGGTATTTTGATTACTGACATGAAATATTTGAAAATTGTTGTTGTGTGATTTCATCTTTATCATATCATTAAATATTTCCTGAAATTTCCAATTAACAAGCTATATTTTCGTCAACAAAAAAAATGTTTTGAAATTCATTTTAAGTATCTTCGTGCTATTTGACATAAATGTTATATTTTTGTCCAGAAATAATTCCTAAAAGCTATAATTTTTGGCTTGTTAAGGCACGTGTCATTTTTAGGATTTATCAATTGAAGTCACTCAAGAATTACGTTATTGATAACTAATCAACAGCTGTTAATAAAGAGTATGTGACAAAAATATTATGACATTCTGCTAATTGATTGTTTTCTTATTTCAGTTCTTTTTCGCTGCCCTCTTGGCTTTCGCCTACGCTAAACCTGCCACATACGTAACTGGTTACGGCTCACCTTTGGCTTACACTGCTCCAGTTGCATACAGCGCCCCTGCAGCCTACAGTGCTTATTCCGCTTACACCCCATATGCTTATTCAGCCTACGGATATTCACCATACGCAGCTTATACATATTTGTAAACGAAATGAAATACTTGAAAAAAAAACATGCAAACTAATAAGACACAGTGATCTACATAACAACTGTCATGATTCTGTTTATTACTGACATTTGTATTATCAAATCAAAATAACGAAAAAACGCTATGTTTTTGCTTTCTTAAAAGTTTTTTTATGTGCCATATTTATTTTATAATTATATTTTTACATTTGCAATCCAAAATGTGTAAATATAAATCTGTTTAACGAATAAAAATCTTTTTCTTTATTTTTATACAAATATTAGTATACATATATAAGTATACCATTTGGTTTTTTTGTGTTGATGGAATACTGGAATGATGAAAAAAGAAATCAAGTAAATAATACATTGAAGGACCCACCGACCACCCGGATAGAGCAGAAGTCTGAAGACTTCCTGTCAAGTAAATAATATAAATAACAATAAGAAAATTTAAGTAGCATGAAATTCAGTACTTTTGAGCTGGGGGGACATTTATTTGACATGTTTGATAAAAGCTTAAACATGTTTTCCCGGAAGATATGTATACTTTTCTATCCCATCAATCAAAAATTTTACTTCATTATACGTTTTCAACCAATATAATATTACAAGAAAGTATTACTAATTCTCTCATATATTCCATATTCAATATGAACAGAAGATATAATGCCCATTTACTCCATGACACATATACAATATTGTTGTTTCACTGTAAATTATCGTAAAAATTGGCCACTCTACCCATATTCATAACAAAAGAAATCTTGGAACCAATACTTATTTTAAGACTCACAATTCGATTGGACCTCTACTAATTTATCGAATTAGTTTCTAGTTCTCCAATCTAAGATGAGGCAAATTTGGTACCCGTGAATACATTTGAACACTATAATAAGAAATTTTAAGTATGTACCTACACTTATTCGAGGATGAGGACACGATTTTAACCTAACAAGTTAGGTTTAAATCGCGTCGAGATTATTCCTGAGGTAATTGCTACAGTAATTTTTATTTTTAATAATTTTATGACTAATAAAAGAATTTGACTGAAAGGATTTGATTATCTGTATTCTTGCTTTTCCTGACATTGTGACTTATTTCCACTTGAATTTGCTGGGTTTGACTCTTCTCGTCCTGAGGTTGTACATTCTTCAGTTCCGTTTGTTATCTTCATCTTTTCTTTTCATTTCAGCCATTTCTCTTCAGGCTTCTGTTGCATTTTGTCATTCGGATGGATCATTTGCTTTCTAAGAGTGACAAAATAAAAGATAGAATGAAATTTTGAGACTCTCATTCAAAAAATTTCGTTCTATATAATATATTTTGAATTTATCTTTCATTCGATTCCACGAAGTAAGGCAGTTACGCCATTTTTTTTTTTTATTTTTTTATTTTATTTTATTTAACAATAATTATACAGACATTACAATACATAGACTATTTGATAACACTTAAATCTAAACATCCTCCTTATAGAGACAAGTCTCGTGTAAAGGAGGGTTATAGAGACAAGTCTCGTGTAAAGGAGGGTTATAGAGACAAGTCTCGTGTAAAGGATTGAACAAATAAAATGTTAAACAGCCGAAATAATTATTTAATCATGTGTTAAAAACTATATGTTAAGAATAACGTTGACATTTTGAAACCAGTGACCTTTATGGAACTGAAATTGGCATATCTAATTTTCTGAAAACTAAATAATGTTACTTTTTGATAAATTTATTAAAAATTCGTTTTTGACTAATTGTCAAATATTCATAATATAGTATAATTATCGTGTATTAAAAGCTATAAGAAAAGTGTTAATATTAAACTTTAAGAGTAAACACCTTCAACCTTATCTACTTCTGAGGCAAATTTATATCAACCCATCCATAAACTATTTAATTGCAGAACAAAGCCTCTTTAGTAAAAGTAATAGATTCTTAACAAATAGCTCTATTTTTCTACTCATTACAGATTCATGATTCCTTATAATGAGTATTCAGTAGTCTTTGTATATGATGTAAAAGAACAATTAGTCAGAAAAATGAATATATGGAAACAAAAGCAAAACATGGATGCACCTACAGCTTGTTCTATCGCACAATCATCTGAACAAGAAGACGAATTGTTAGTTGTACAATATTATGGAATTAAATTTTGAAAACGAAGTTTTCAATACATCTTAAATACACTCACAATAATCAATATTATCGTGTCGGAAAGGTGAAATAGTTCAACAGCGATAGGAATCTGACCCGAAAACCTAACTGGAGATCAGACTGTATAGTTAGACCGAACACTTTTATGAACTAACTATGGACGATGAGCAAACTTATTCTATGTTGGAGTGCATAAGATTAAGACTTGCAAATTTTTGAAGATCATGTGAGCAATAAATTAGTGATGATTCCGGAAACATCAGACTTCTAACTGTTTAATTGTTTTTAAGTATGATGAAATTTGAATACTTAGTCGATTAGAGACCACTGTGAAGGTTGCCGTTTAACATTACAATGTCATGTATTAATAATAATTATAATATTATATGTATGTATGTAACAAAGACAATGATCCTAATAAGAAGCAAGTCACAAACAAATATTGAGGTTACGTAATACCGTGGACACTTCAGTGGTTGAGAAATATGAAATAATGACTTCAATATGATATGAATGAAATAACTTCTTCTTCTACCTCTTGTAGCAGATCATCGATCTGTTGCTTCGGAAGTTGTTCTTTCTTGTGACACTGAGGACCAGCTACCTTTCCATCTTTTTGGAGGTCTTGACAGCTGGCTCAAAGATACTGAGCCAGCTGTGGTGTCTTCTTTGCAGCAATGTGGACAATCCTGTATTCTGCAAAAATAGATTTGTGTGACATGTAATGGCACATCTTGGTATTGATTAAATCTAAATCACTCGCAAACGAGTAGATAGTCTTGGGAAGAATAGATTGAAATAGGTATTGAAAAATCATAAACAATTTCAGTACTACGATAATTTTTTTTTGAAACGGCTCCAAATCTATGATTTTTTTACAAAACTTCTTGGGCACCAAAAGTCCCACACGGTGGTGGGGTCTGCCTTTCTTGTTTTATTTCGCCACTTGGTTTAGTCGCATCCTCGTGGGAAACACTGCTATAACCGATAATAAAACCTGATTTGTAAAACTAGACTATTCTTATCACTTCTGTAGCTAGGTTTTAATACAACGAAACAGGATGGCACAAATTATTCCATTGGGTGGATTGCCTAACTATTTATATTATCATCTACGTCTATCTGTATGTATTTAGTCAAATTTTAGCCAAAATGCTTTACGAACGTAGTGGTGTAGTCTTCATATTGCTTTTTTTAAGGCATATTCACCAAGGTAGTACCTTGAAAATGCGCTTTATTTGGTGATATCCATAAATGAAAAAAAAAATGTTGTAGCTGAAATGAGTTCAAGAAGAGTTTGTTGTTCGTACTAGTTCAATTTTTTCAATGTTAAGAAAGCTTTAGCTTTCAACAAAAAAATTAGAAATTGATATAAGCTTTTACAATTTGTTGCTGCTTTTCAGATATAGGTTTCAGGTTTCAGATCTTTCAGATTGTTGACGATCGATGAAAAGATACATGCACGTCATAGTTTGGAAGATGACCATATCGTACCTGCTATATAAACGCTTATTGTTTCCTCATCTATATCATAATCATATCATATTTTCAACGCTCTGTACGCCTATACCAAAGACAACAAAATGTTGAAGTTGGTAAGTAGATGTTTTTATTTATTTTTGCATTAATCTTTAATTTTGAAATAACGTAATCTTATTTATTTTCCCTAAATAAATGTACCTACTATTTGAAACATATGTAAAATTTTGTATATAGTGTAATGAGTGTACTACATAAGTTTTCTGATGTGATAAAGTGCCACGCCCACAACCATTCTGTTGAGAAGGATGTATGAACGGACTTTTTGCACATTAGTTTTTGGACACTTAATAGTTTGTTAATAAATTTATTTTGAAAAATTACAACATTTGTGAACTCTGATAACTACATAGCTTAACAAAACTATTTTGAGTCTCGTGTCGGTAAAAAGTGAATATAATTCCAATGTGCCAAATTATCGATTTATGTATTAAAGGCTGCGAAAACAGTTTTAATTATTTTTTCTGTAAAAAGATTCTGCTTTTGAAATATTAATTTTTCAAAATACATTACCTTTATCCTATTATGATTTCCAATTGTCAGTATTATGATTATTATTCAATGACTTAAAATCAAATATGAAAACAGAAAGCCAATAGTGCCCATAAGTATGGAAACGCTTAGACATTTGTTAAAATTCCTAGGAAAGTTAGGTTTTTAATGCACTTATTCATTAAAATTGAAATGTGTCACTTGCATTATTCTCATTAAAATTCTATTATTTTCATGGATGAGTCATCGGTTTTTTACCATTTCATGGTGGTTTATATCAACCATCAAAATTAATGGGTCATTAAAGTCCATTTGAGATACCCTTTAATGGTAGAAATTCTCTTTTTTTAATTTATTTTGTAAATATTGAAGTAATTCTTTTAACATTTTAATATAAAATTATTCTTTTGTTGTCCTCACAAAAAGAAAAAAACCGCTATTGATCATTTTCATATATTCTGTTAACCGTTTACATACTTATGGTCACCACTGTATGTAAGTATTTATTGTCACCAAAGTGGGTATTTTTATACTTTTATTTTGTTTTCAGTTCTTGTTCGCCGCTATGCTGTGCTTCGCTTACGCTAAGCCCCAAGCATTGGTCGCTCCAGTTGTATACAACGTTGACGATGTGGTCCCATACGCCTACAGTGCTCCTTTAGCTTACGCTCCTTCATATGCCTACAGCGCTTACAGTGCATACAGTCCATACACATACGCCTCATACCCTTACGCCGCGGCTTATACTTTGTACAAATAAATTGAAACAATGACGTACGCTGAAGAGAAACATCTTATTTAACAAATATTTCGTAATGAGTGTTATTATTTTTTACAATATTTTAATTGTAATTAAATCATAATGTGTCTGCATGATAGTCATAAATAATTATTAAACATACCTACATTAATAATATTATTTTGTTGAAATTTTTATTTATTTGACATCTGAAATTATGGAATTGACTAGTGCACAATTATTGTAATAAAATAATTTCTGCAAAATTGTATTGAAATTAAATATCACGTGAAATAAAATTATATAATGTGAACATTTGATACAATTGTTTTTATTGCTAAATGTAAATCTATTATATAAGTCAAGTGGAGATGACGAGAAAGAAGATGATGGATAATTGTAGCAAGAATTGGAGTTTTCCCCTCCCCTGATTACGGGTGATGTTGCAGTAATGAAGAATCTTTGGATCATATATTTTTCGAGTGCCCAAAATATGAAAGATCAGAATTTATATATAGAAGGATGCATTACATATTCCCTTAGTGTACATAGAGGGATGCATTACATATTCCCTTAGTGTACAATTTTAACAAGCACTTAAATCAGTAGATATTTAAATGTATTATTAGATTCCTCATGGCAAATAATTAAAATATTATACTTTTTGAGCCACTTTATTATTGAAATGCAAAAGGTAGCTACATATTATATGGTAAACAACAGCTGTGCGGTGCATCGAATTGTCACAATTTCACTATTAATAATAACTATCCCATCTTTTTATTAAAGGTTATTTTGTTATGAAATATTTGATTAATTTTTTATTACATAAAACATTATTAGAAACCTTTTGTTCCATATTGGCCTAAATCACTCGCAAACGAGTGGATGGTCTTGAGAAGAATAGAATAGATGAATAATTGTTAATACATCCAATTAATGAACATCTACTTCGAATATTAACATGTTGTCGATTTGGTTAAATATGGCCAACCCGAACTATTGAAAGTCGCAATAAAGTCACTTGTCAAGATGTTGTTCCATATTTGCATACTCACTGCTTACTACACTTCTATTTTCCCATCACAGAATATCCCACAGCTAGGGTAGCCAGTAGACCAGCCACATGCAGTAAACATACAAGCGTGTGTTTTCTCACATGCCAACAAAAAATAACACATTCATGATGGGTGACAAACCTCACTGCTGAAATTAAATGTCTTTATTTTTTAAACACCTGCCTTTTACATGACACTCGTAATACCTTATAAATAAAACTCATTATAAATAAAACACTTTATTGTGGGAGAAAGCAACAACTTCCTAACACAAACAGTTGACCGGTTTTTGAAGTATTGAAAACCTTCGTTCATAGAGTTTGCCCATACGTATTAAAAAGTGTAAATTTTCTTGATTGAGTCGACGTTGATTTTGTTAAACACCATTATATTGATATAATGAAAACAAAATTGTTTTTAGGTTTTACTATGATTTAATGACCTCGTAGGTCGAAACCTGGTAACTTATTTAACAAACAAAATTGTTTTTTGGTTTTACAATGATTTATTTGTTAAATAGGTTACCAGGTTTCGACCTACGAGGTCATTGTCAAAATAGTTTGACAATGACCCCGTAGCTCGAAACCTGGTAACTTATTTTACAAATAAATCATAGTAAAACCTTAAAACAATTTTGTTTTCATTATATCAATGTAAATTTTCTATTTGTTTCCGTAAAATGTGTTAGAAATATTAAACGATTTCAAACTAAATTAGTTTTTTTTAATAAAACGCTTGTAAATTAAATGTTCACGGTGACTTAATTGAAAGCAATCAGGCTTTCATGAGCTTGCGCTATCATCATCAAGCTAACGTCATGTGAATACCTAATGTACATCCTAATACAAGTTATAATTGAATAAATAGTGTAAAAGATAATGAACCTACATAAAGTTAGTGGTTTAAACATTTAAATAAGTAAAACGTACTTGGGTATTTAAAATGTATCTATCTATCTATCTATACCATCACGGCATATCCCACAAGTGGGGTAGCCAGCAGACCAGCTGCATGTAAGAAACATGCAAGCTGTCCTCTTCGTGCCAATATAAAATCAATACATTCAGGATGAGTGGCAAACTTCATCGCTGAATTTAAGATGTACAATGTCTTAATTTTTTCGAACACCTGCCTTTTACAGGACACTCGAAAACTTAAGGAGAAGAGTGGGAGACTAATTCTTTACCGGGTTACCACGGGATAATATTTTTTATTTTTTTTTAAATATATAATTTTATATATTTATTATGTAATTATTTGATCGGGTTTTGTAACTCATACTGGATGGGTGATTTTATTTATTTACAAGCTAAAACCGTAGACAAAACATGCGATTTCAGTGTAGCCAACATTTAAGACTGGTGGGTAGCTATCCACTGGATTAACAAATTTTATTTATCTATTATGTAAAAACTTTAAACTTTGTACTCTAAAGTCCATACTTACAATAATGTCAAAACCTAATATTTTTCATCGAAAGTGAACACGTCTGTTCACACTTGTTCATCCTATGCTTTCACTGCCATGTCAACACTCTCAGTCATGTTGTATGTAGTTTGACGTATTTTCGTACAAAAATAATTAATCAAAATCAAGAATGAAAAATAACATTTAGAATAAATTAATGTAGCTCTCGACTGCATAATAATTTTTTACGTGATTCTGATATTCAATACAAATTCATAGAGAATAAAACAAATAAGAAGATAAAACTTGTTTATGGTCATTTCAGTGAATGGACCTTTCATCAAAATTATGATGAGTGGTAATTTCTTTGATGAAACGCCCGTTCACACCTATTCACCTTGGAGGATCATCCGGAGTGATCAGTGAACAAATGTGAACGACCCTTTAGAAACAATCGGTCCATAATATTGAATTTCTACTTGGAAATTTAAGAATATTCCCCATCTGTTCATGTTTGTGCGACATTTATCAAACTCGTAATAAAGATCAACAGTTCTTGATTTTGCAGAATCCACACAACTATTATAATGATCCTGAAAGTAGCGGGTATTATAAAAACCGTTATCGGTATTAAAATATCGCACCGACGTCATTATTCTGGAAACATCTATCTAAATTACAATTTGACATTGACATAATAACATGACAGATAATTTATTGATATATATTATGACGATGCATTCTAAATTTGAAATTAAAATAATAGTGAAAAATTTAACTGAAAATCCGTGTAACACAAAAATATTCAACGATAATAATAATGCCTATGTTGTGGTCATTGATTTTGTTTGGAAACTAATAATGTACAGAAATGCCATGATGAAAATATTATTTATGTATGTAACCTAAAAATGGAATATTATAGCATGTATTTTTATAATAATTCACTTTCTTTTTAGATATTTTCATATGTTTTCAGAGACATATGTTTGAGAAATTAAAAAAATTCTTAATTAAGCAAATTAAAGAATACATTATGGAAAGATTATAGAAAGTCTAAAACATATAATGTCAAGAACCTACCTACCCTCAATATTGTCACATTATTATTTGTGCTTCAGAAATCTTATATATGAGTAAGTGTAAAAGTATGATGATAAAATCTCAGATAATTGAAAAGGATTCATTTCACGGCTTTATATATTAATAAGTTTCCCATGTTTTGGTATTACAGATGATCTAATTTTAGTATAAAAATACACCCAGAATATTCAGCAATAAAATAAGAACACATACAAAGAGCATTGTTATAGATTTGTATGTTTTTTTTCTATCTTATATTAATCATACTTCGACAAAAGAACACTGAAAGCAATATACTTCACTAAAAATGAAAAAAAAATATGTTACAAATGGATTATTATGTTTATGTGTCGATTGCCAGTGTTATTATTATTATGATTTTAGAAGAGATTTAAAATATCATGCTTCTTAATACTTTTAACTTTCTTGTCATAAATTCTTCAAAGTTAACAATTTCTTTTAAATTTTATTATTCTTGTTAATTAAGATATTTAACAAACTGCATGACATCTATTATCGTAGAGACTATAGAGAACATACATATCACAATCAAACAAACAATTTGCACCAACTAAAATATATATTTGTGTGCATTCTGTGTTTGTCATGTCGGCCATTATGAAATTAGCCCAAGATGTCAAAAATATGCAATTTTAACTCGCATAATTCAGGAGTTTTTATCATAACCAAACACAATAATTTATAACCAAAATAATCCCCAAATGTCTAGTTTCAGTACTGATGTATTTCTCGTTACATCCATTGTGAAATAAATTCAATACACTGAAAAATGTTCGACCATGAATATTGCTACTTACAAAAACTTTCATAGATTTTTCCATACAAATATAATTATTATAATTTCTTTATCAATACATAAGATATTTTAAATGTTTTTGGCCTTGAACGTGCCCAGGAGATGAGACCTCGTATAGAGTGTATTATTTTATTTCTGTCTTTCCTTATTTCAGAGTCCATTAAGGACATACGCACATACATACGAACGCATTAGAATATTTATGTGTGGATTTTGTTTTGATTTCTAGTATTTTGGGATTTTATATTTTTAGATTTAATTTGACTTTTTTCAGAAAATTTTAACTTTTACTTTTTATCTCAAGAGTAATGTGACTGAAAGACTGATTTATAGTATTTTGGGATTTTTTGCTTTTATATTTTGTATTATTTAAATATTGTATTATTATTGTTTTGAAATTTACTTTGACTTTTTTAGAAAATTTTAACTCTAACTTTTTTTCTCAAGACTAATGAGACTGAAAGACTGATTTCTAATGTTTTGGGATTTGTTACTTTTGTATTATTTTTAAGTATTGTATTATCGTTGTTTTAAAATTTACTTTGACTTTTTTAGAGAATTTTAACTTTTGCTTTTTTTCCTCAAGACTAAAACATTTCTGGTAAGAGTGGAATCTTCGCTGGTCCACATGTTAAATGTATTAATTGTCAACATATTGTGTAACGACTGTTTGATTCTAAATATTGTAGGATTAAATAAAAAAAAATTATTACAGAAGAAACTTTATTTTAACTATTATAACATGTGAAAAGAATTTTTATATAGAGTATACAGAAAGTAGGCATTTCATTCAAATAAATTATATATACTGAAAACTTTGATGTACGAGAGCTATTTGATAAGAAATAGATTAACTTATATTATAGAAAAACTTATATTTTCAATGTATTAATAAAACAAGATAGGTATGTAGTAAGTTCTGATGGATTTGGGTTAATTCAGTTTTCGGATAATTTATTCATATCCAAACACAATTTAAAACTTTGTGGAACTCTGAAAATATTTAGTAATATTTTAAACAGCTAATCGACATCCTCTCTTCACAGTTTGATGTACTAAATCTACCATTTCGTTATTTCTTCATTTAAAATGTTCATTCGACCATGCAGAGTAGGCACTTCTCTACCTTCCAATGTTTTAATTTTCAAGACTTCTCAACATCTATTATTGACACTAATTGATAGCGACCCACCGATCACCCAGATAACGCACTTACTTGGAACTCACATTCATCTGAATTTCAACACTTAAAATTGACAAATTTTGCTAACACCGGAGATGTCATAGTCAGAAATCTAAAGGGCTTGCCGTCCAGACTTATTATTATTTAAGTAAACCAATAAATTATTGACAGACAATGTTGCCAGGTAAAAACTTCGGAAGAATGCTATAAACAAAAGTGTAGTCAGAGTTATTGAAGTTTGTACCTATAGTTAACATATCTTATGGAGAAAAATCTATTAACTTATCGATGGTGCTGAAAAGTTTTGAAATAGCTCTCATATCATTTGACTATTTATTTATTTGGGTATTTAGGATGTTGGGGTGGTGATTGAGGGGGACGGGGTGGTGATGGTGTAGGGAGACGAGTGGGAGGCTAAGGAGGTTAATCACAGACGCAGGCATTTCCAATCAATTTTCCTCCAGATTTTCCTTGCCTTTGGCATTGGGCCCTGCATACATTCATGAAATATATGCCGGATAATCTCTTGTCGCGTGATAACACTTTTTGAGGCGCATCTGAAAAATATACAAAATTTATTTGGTTATAAACTTGCCCTCTGTACATTGAATTGTATAACTAATATTTATATGACACTGTTTTATTTTGTAATACTGTAACCAATGTAAAGTGAAGAATAAAGTAAATAAATAATTTGTTATTTCATTAATCATTCTTTCATTGGCATTTTCTGTAGTTCTCATAATTGGTCTTCCATTCTTTTCTCTAAGTTTTCTAGTGTCCTGTAAAGCCATATATTCGTAAAACATCCCGTAAATGACACATTTAATATTTTCTATTCAGCGATGAAATACGTCACCTTTCCAGATGTCCCATTTTTTTCTTGGCACGGAGAGAGCAACTTATATGATATATTTTATATGAGATTAGACTGATCTTTGCTCCACTTGTGGGATTACCGTGTCGGTATAGTATTATTATATGTGGAATGGTTTGTATTGGGATTTGATTATAGAGGAAATTCGAGTCAAAACCTAGCAAGTTCCATTTATTTATACCATCATTACACGCCGCTTTCTTTGCCGAATAGGCCGAGAAGATCAAATGCCTTGAACCCCTATGAATACTTTTATAATAGGTAATCAATATTTATTTATTGATCTACTAAATTATAAAATGCTATAACTTTTTCAATAACAGTATTATATACTTTCCCCAATACGATTAACATCAATAAATTTCATTTCTCTACACTCTATTAAATTATAGCTATTATCAAAAGAACAAAGCTTTGCAAAAATTATAACAAAATTAAACTATTATACAAACTTTAGGAAATTATATTAATATTACCAACAATACAATAAAAAAATCAAAAATCACTCAATAGTACCTACCACTAGATACATGAATAAATATTCTGTATCATAATATAGTTAGGTATGTCCAAGTCTATGTCACAAATCCACAAAGGCATAGTAAGTAATATGAATTTTACTTTTCTACTATGGTTAAGTGTTGTTTAATAGAAAGTATGCAGGAGAATATAATGAATAAAAAGATTAACTCGGTTAACAGGAAGAATACTTGGAGGCGTGTGCCAGTCAGAGAATAAAATGACCAGACCTTCGAAGACCATATCCTCAAGTCTTAACACTTGCAGACTACGAGTTTTATAATAAAAGAATATCTAAGGTGAACGGGATAAACGTTTGTAGAAGTAATATTGTTTGCAAAGGTAAGCAGCACTCAATCCTTTCTGCTTACTACGCAAGAGAAACGGAGTAATTGTATCATGATGATAAGTATAATATACATGTAGGTACCTGCTTGTATAGAAGTAACTATTTTTCTGAAAGATTATTAACAGATGATAATGATTTTAGCCAGACGTTATGAATAAACGTTAGTCTCTGCATGAAAGTGTCCTGCCACTTAGCCTGGATTTGTCATTGAAATAGTAGTTATTTCATGATACCTAGTGAGAATGAAACTTAAATGATACCTAGTGAGAATGAAACTTTGAAATTAATGAAACTCACTCTCAGCCACTACACAACATAATGAATAAAAAGATAAACTTGGTTAATAGGAAGAATACTCGGAGGCGTGGTCCCGTCTGAGAATACAATAGCTAGATAACAAAGACCGCATCCCTAAGTATTAACACTTTCTGAGTACAAGTATTATTATAGAAGAATATCTAACGGGATAAATGTTTGTAGAAGTTAATATTATTTGCAAAGGTAAGCAGCACTAAATCCTTTCTGCTTACTCCGCAAGAGAAACGGAGTCATTGTATCATGATGATAAGTATAATATACATGCAGGCAGTGATTTGTAATGTAGGTCTGGTACCTGCTTGTATTGAGATAACTATTTTACTGTAAAAAAATTCTTAACACTCTATAATAATTTTAGCCAGATACTAAGAATAAACGTTAGTCTCTGCATGAAAGTACACTGTCACTAAGCCTGAAATAGTATTTATGCAATGATACCTAGTGAGAAAGTATTAATAATAATTGTACAAAAATTAATTACTGAAATTAAAGTAACTCACTCTCAGCCACTTGTATGAAGAAAACTGACAGAATGCAGACCACGAAGAACCAAAATGGTTTTTTCCCCAACATTTTCTACAAAGTTACTTTATTACAAATACTCGTAGTAATTGAGTCAACACTTTGACCAACAGACCTCAAGTGTTATTATATTTCCATATTTCAGAATTGCCTTTTATACTGAAATGTTATAACATATTCGTGAATTAGTTATAAATTTTAAAAAAAATTATATTTCACATTTTGTTGTTTTTTATTACAAATTGCATTTGACCCTACAG
The DNA here is from genome assembly GCA_947579605.1 of Athripsodes cinereus. NCBI lineage: Eukaryota > Metazoa > Arthropoda > Insecta > Trichoptera > Leptoceridae > Athripsodes > Athripsodes cinereus. Next base: position 9,028,299 of record OX388314.1, on the reverse strand, counting down.
TTTATATAGTTAATTCCTAATGCATGTATATTTAGTTTTTATAATAATATTTTCCTCACGATCGTTTTAAATGTTGTTTATAAGTTTGCTCACGATTTTTTGATGTTTATTTAATTAGTTATTAAATTCTCTTCAGTCACTATTAGAAACGTTAAACTATTTTATGTAAAAGGCAGGTGTTCAAATATTAATATACTTATTGTCGAGCGCCTTCGCCTTCCTTAGGGCATCCTTAGGGAAAGAGTGTTAATAAGTAAAAAAAAATGTATATCATTATTGAGACAAGAAAATTCGTAACAAATAGCGAATATTAAACTCACAATATGTACATATCAGAAAGTGGGTAAAAAGAAAATATTCCGTTAAATATCATATATGAGTATATTTTATTATTAATTCGGGAAATATTTATTTTTCAAAATACATTACCCTTATCCTATTTTGATTTCCAATTGTCAGTATTATTATTATTCAATGACTTAAAATCAAATATGAAAACAGAAAGCCAACATAGTATGTACAATAGGGTGTCCCTTATTTTTCAAAGTTTTAATTTTACAACGCATAGGCTATTATTTTGTTCATTTGGTCCTAAAACACTCAAAAACCAATTTTTATCTTATTCGGAACAGTGCAACCCGTGCCGACTTGCACGGAAGCATCTTCATACAAGTTTCATACAAAAACTCACAGGGGTGGTGAGTGCCCGTTGTTACTGTCACTCAGTCTCGGCTTTTTTGGTAATTATCGCGGACTTTTTATGTTTTAAAGATATCAGTAGAACTAAAGAGTAATATAAAAGGTATTTTCTTGGTTGGTGAAGATAAATAAATAGATGACAGGTGCAAAATTACAGTCCAATCGTCAAGTTTTCGCAGTTCCATCTTTCGACATAAGCGATATTAAGTTGAATGTTAGTGAAAGCAAAAATCTAGTTATTTGCGTGTGCATTACGTTCTGGAAAAAGGCTAGAATACCTATTAGAGCTGTTAATAATCGTGTTAAGAGGTCAGGGGATTTTTATAAGGTCTGGAAAGAGCTGCCAAAAAATAGCAACAAGATTCAGGATTTTCATAGGTACCGTGAGGAGAATTTCCACTTGAATTGAATAATTTACGCGATATTGTATTCGCCGATGCTCTCAAAAGACTAAAAAACAAAGAAGATAATAAATTATTGTAAAAGCAAAGAGAACCAAGACGTACAGGATGCATAGCGGGTGTTAAAAAAAATGGCTGAAATTGAAAAAAGCGAGGCTGAAAAAACTTGCAGAAGAGAAAAAGAGATTAAAGCGTATGGTTTCAGAGACCTTGTTGGCACCTGCTGCTTTACACAGCTTTGTTACGCCTGAGAGAGCCTCTGGCATCCACATAATTTAAAAATCAGATCTACTGGTGCAATGCATCAAGCACGATGGATGGCAAGAGCTATTTACTCTTCAAAAATATGTTTATTGCAGTCTCAGTTTAAAATGGGCGCTAAGGACAAAGAAACTTTACTAGATGTTTGTTTATTTATTGTGGTAGTTCATGTAAAGTCCTTGCTTGAATGCTGTTTGGTGGTGAAAGCGCCAAATCAAGACTTGTGTTTTTTAAAAACATTAAATGGTAACGAAAGAATTGACAAGCTGATTTCAGTCGACCTTTTGTGATATTTGTCAAAAGAAATAGCCATCATTTTAATTTTTATAATGAAATTGATGAGCAGACCAAAGGGACCACTGTAGAAAATTTACAAAAAAAGAAAACTTTGGTGATTTCGGTAAGAAATATGAACGATCGAAGGAACATATATCTGGCTCTCTATATGTTAGGTAGTAGTGCTCAATTTTTTTAATATGGTATACCTACCACGTTCTTTTTAAGTATTCTACAAGCAGCCTTAATGTTTTTATAGGAAAATTTTTGAGTTATTTTGTATCCGTCAAGAGAAATGATTTTTTTCACAACTAAAACTTGACAGCAGTTTCCTTCAAGAAGGTGTATCTTCGTATAAAGAAATCGTAGCATTTGTGGAAGCTTAAAGAAAAGATATCTAGCTTAAAAGCGGTGAATGACACAGCTGAAAGAGATGTTAAACTAATCCAAAGCTTTCATGGTTTGATAATCGCAGACATAGAATAGAATCAGTTCTTATGACGTTGTTTTCATGAACATAGAAAAATGTACCTAGACTATAAAAAAGAGACATTTTAGAGGATATATCCAAATTATTTAATATCAATATTGTAACTTTTTTAAATAATTATAAGAAAAGCTCCATATAAACTTGTGTTTTCATCAATATTTAGCTAACATAGTGGTATTAAATGATGATCTACAGCTAAATTTAAAAGACGCTTAAAGCAGCTTTTTTCTAAAACTTTGAGGCTCTGTCGGCACGGGTTCCAATCAACGTAGAAAGCTTAAATTCTATATTTGGGTAAGTAATAGGCTAATAAACACAATTGGGGTGTATGCGTTTCAATAACTAAAAAAAAAAAAAAATCGTCCAAATAAGGGACACCCTAATGTACAAGTACAGTAGTACCCATAAGTATGGAAACGCTTAGAATTTTGTTAAAATTCCTAGAAAAGTTAGGTTTTTAATGCACTTATTCATTAAAATTGAAATGTGTCACTTGCATTATTCTCATTAAAATTCTATTATTTTTTTGGATGAGTCATCGGTTTTTTACCATTTCATGGTGGTTTATTTTAACCATCAAAATGAATGAGTCATTAAAGTCCATTTGAGATACCCTTTTATGGTAGAAATTCTCTTTTTTTAATTTATTGAAGAAATGTTTTGTTATAAGTAATTTTTAAGGTATAATTATAACTTTATAAAATAAATAAATAATTATTTTAACATTTTAATACAAATTTATTCTTTTATTGTCCTCACAAAAAGAAAAAAAACCGCTATTGATCATTTTCATATATTCTGTTAACCGTTTACATACTTATGGTCACCACTGTAAGTATTTATTGTCATCACAGTGGGTATTTTTATACTTTTATTTTGTTTTCAGTTCTTATTCGCTGCTATGCTGTGCTTTGCTTACGCTAAGCCCCAAGTATTGGTCGCTCCAGATGTATACAACGTTGACGATGTGGTCCCATACGCCTACAGTGCTCCTTTAGCTTACGCTCCTTCATATGCCTACAGCGCTTACAGTGCATACTAGGCTGGGCCACGAATGTATGAAAAAAAAAGTTTTCTTGATCAGAAAGTAATAGTGAAAATATGTTGCCAAATGACGTATAATATTTGTATAAAAAATTTCATGACAAAAAAACAACATCTTCTGTCTCCGGATTGACCTTGAAGTTTTGAAAATTATGAAAAAATCCCATATTCTCATATAGGTATTAGGCATGTTAATTTATTTAGATTTTATAATTATTTATTCAATAAAACAACATTTGTTTATGTACCAATATATTTAAATAAACATAAATTATTTTAAAAATAAATACCTACATAATTATAAATATAGTTTATAGTGATTATTTATTAATTAATTGGGAATAAAATCTTATTTGCTCTCAAATTGTGGCAGATGAGTTGCTGTAAAGTTGCTGAGGCTTCTGTTACAGCCTTAACAGATCTTTCCACTGCTTGCGTATGACAGGGCAAACGCAAAAAAATGAATTTATCTTCGCCACCACGTGCAATAAATGTTTGAAGATCTTCATCAGATACTTTTTGTAATATCGGTGGTTCAGTTATATTTTGCTGTCAGTCTATAAGATCATAGTATATGGCAGCTTCAAAATTCACATTTGGCACTTGAAAGAGTCTGATATTGTTTTGCTGAGCGGTGCGAGCTTTCATTATACGGCGCGCAGCTAATTCTTTTATATGCTTTTGAGGATCAGTTAACATCGCTAGCAATAAATTTTCCGGGTGAGCAAAATAGCTATTTCTTTGAATTACAGGATCTACTACGGATTTGAGTTCATCTGATAAATATCTGGACAAGAAAATTAACTTCCATAGGTGACGGGATCCATCATTGCAGGTGGGGTGACATTTTATTGCAAACCAAGTTGGAGCATAAACCTTGACAATATAAGTTGCTAAGGTGATCAGTTTTTCTGAAGGAGTCTCTGTAGAAGTATATAGTCGCAGAATTATATTAGCTCGTGTAAGCCATCTAGCGTGAGACATTTTTCCTGGGGCTCTATTTGCCAACTCATCGGGAAATATTCCAGTCGAAATAGCTGATACAATTTTGTATAAATATAATTGATCTGTACTCAAATCTTGAAAGGATAAATTAGGCATTTCCGTTGTGATTATCTGGAACTTGACAATTGGTTTTTCTTCACATTTTTCAAGTTCCTTTCCTATCTGGCCCGAAAGAGTATTAGGACCTGATGTGGGACCATCAATATATTCAAACAAATGCCTGAATGGTAACTCATTCATATGCAATAGGCAAATGATCCATTGTAATGGTTTATCTAACGTTTTTTTCAAATAAACGTATCCCTCCACCAAACTTTCCAACATTTTCATTTGTTCCATCACATCCGATGGCAAGTAAATTGTCAAAGGATTTTTTTTTTCTCCTGAAAAGAAATCTGATATTGCTCTTTCAATCGCCTTTGCTGTTCCAGATGTTGGCACGACATATCCCAAGTATTTGGAATCGGGTTCTTTTATTAGTGAAATATGCTCTTCAATTATTGTTCCTCTATATTCTCTTCCACTTTTTTTTTTCTTATTACTAGAGTTTTATCTTTACGACCATCAAAGTATAAAGCTGAAACTCGCATATTTTTATCTTGTTTCATAATATTTTCTCTTATTTTCTTTCGTTCTCTGCGTATTTTGTTCTTGTCTAAAATTGGAACATTAGACTTTGTATCATGAAGTACTGATGAAGCAATAGCTGCTGCTGCTCTGTCTGATACGCTATACCTGTCGCAAGTTTTGGCCAATGTGGGAAAATCTGCGGTTGCAGTAATCTTCTTGCGATATGTTTTAGAAGTGAAAGTAATGTCAGATGTGGATGAACTGGAAGACGAAGATATTGAAGAAGTCGAAATATTTGATGTTGCTTCCTCGTCGAATGTTTTTGATCGAGAGATAGACTTTTGTCCGCGAATTTTTCTTTGTTGACGATTTTGTAGTTGTTTGGTTACGGTCACATCTATGTTTCCGATAATCATCTTTCTTGATGTTCGCTGATCGACTAAGAAGTTTTGCTCTTGCACTGGCACTTTGCGATCTCTTGGACAAGAGCATTCATTGATTTCTCTATATTTACATGTCGAGATATCAAACAATATTTTACTGCTACATTGAAATTCTTCCAGCTTTTTTGGTGGTATCTTGGGATGTGATTTTAAGATGTATTTATACTTTGAATGATAGTATTTCAGCATCTGTGTAACTCTCAAATGTGTAACTGTAGGAATCGAAGACGTCCTCCATATGTCTTCTACCTTGGTTGTTACTATATTTGCTATTTTCTGAAATGATGGGTGTTTTTTTGTACTTGTTAATTTATGATTTCCGAGTCCGATTCATAGTAATAACGTGCGCGAAGCGCGTGCAAACACAACAATCACTTTAAACGGCAGAAGCAATATTGACATTATTAGCGCCCGAATTGGTACCAGTGCAGGTACCTGTGGGACTGCAATACGCAAAACGCGTGCAAACAAGACCCTTGTCTGTGATTGCTGTACCTACTTGTTTGATTTAACTTGTCTCGTGAGATTATATCTCAACACGCAGTAATGTTTATACTAGCTAGAAAATAAGAAAAAAACACATTTTTATGAAACTTCAAGGTCAATCCGGAGACAGAAGATAACTTTCAAATCGAAAAATATTTTTCATACGTAACTTTAACGACATTTAGCACTAATCTATCACTATTACGTTTTCAATATCAAAAAAAAATAATTTCGGCCCGGCCTAGTGCATACAGTCCATACACATACGCCTCATACCCTTACGCCGCGGCTTATACTTTGTACAAATAAATTGAAACAATGACGTACGCTGAAGAGAAACATCTTATTTAACAAATATTTCGTAATGAGTGTTATTATTTTTTACAATATTTTAATTATGATTAAATCATAATGTGTCTGCATGATAGTCATAAATATTTATTAAAAATACATTAATGATATTATTTTGTTGAAATTTTTATTTATTTGACATCTGAAATTATGGAATTGACTAGTGTACAATTATTGTAATAAAATAATTTCTGCAAAATTGTATTGAAATTAAATATCACGTGAAATAAAATTATATAATGTGAACATTTGATACAATTGTTTTTATTGCTAAATGTAAATCTATTATATAAGTCAAGTGGTGATGACGAGGATGAAGATGATGGATAATTGTAGCAAGAATTGGAGTTTTCCCCTCCCCTGATTACGGGTGATGTTGCAGTAATGAAGAATCTTTGGATCATATATTTTTCGAGTGCCCAAAATATGAAAGATCAGAATTTATATATAGAGGGATGCATTACATATCCCCTTAGTGTACATAGAGGGATGCATTACATATTCTCTTAGTGTACAATTTTAACAAGCACTTAAATCAGTAGATATTTAAATGTATGATTAGGTTCCTCATGGCAAATAATTAAAATATTAAACTTTTTGAGCCACTTTATTATTGAAATGCAAAAGGTAGCTACATATTATATGGTAAACAACAGCTGTGCGATGCATCGAATTGTCACAATTTCACTATTAATAATAACTATCCCATCTTTTTATTAAAGGTTATTTTGTTATGAAATATTTGATTAATTTTTTATTACATAAAACATTATTAGAAACCTTTTGTTCCATATTGGCCTAAATCACTCGCAAACGAGTGGATGGTCTTGAGAAGAATAGAATAGATGAATTATTGTTAATACATCCAATTAATGAACATCTACTTCGTATATTAACATGTTGTCGATTTGGTTAAATATGGCCAACCCGAACTATTGAAAGTTGCCAAAAAAGTCGCTTGTCAAGATGTTGTTCCATATTTGCATACTCACTGCTTACTACACTTCTATTGTCCCATCACAGAATATCCCACAGCTAGGGTAGCCAGTAGACCAGCCACATGCAGTAAACATACAAGCGTGTGTTTTCTCACGTGCCAACAAAAAATAACACATTCATGATGGGTGATAAACCTCACTGCTGAAATTAAGATGTCTTTATTTTTTAAACACCTGCCTTTTACATGACACTCGTAACACCTTATAAATAAAACTCATTATAAATAAAACACTTTATTGTGGGAGAAAGCAACAACTTCCTAACACAAACACTTTTTTAGGTTTTTGAAGTATTGAAAACATACGTTCAAAGAGTTTGCCCATACTTATTAAAAAGTGTAAATTTTCTATTTGTTTCCGTAAAATGTGTTAGAAATATTAAACGATTTCAAACTAAATTATTTTTCAAATTCAAACCGGGTTAGTTGGAAGACATCGCATTTTAGCGATAAACTCGCCCTCTGTACATTGAATTTATAATTGTTATTTTTATGCCACTATTTCACTATGTAATATTGTAACCAATGTACAGTAAAGAATAAAATAAATAAATAAATAAATAAATTAGTATTTTTTTAATAAAAATTGAAAGCGAGTAGGCTTTCATGAGCTAGCGCAATCATCATCAAGCTAACGTCATGTGAATAATGTTCATCCTAATACAAGTTATAATTGAAAAAATAGTGTAAAAGATAATGAACCTACATAAGTTAAAGGTTTAAACATTTAAATAAGTAAAACGTATTTGGGTATTTAAAGTGTATAATTTTATATATTTATTATGATTACAGAAGAAACTTTATTTTAACTATTATAACATGTGAAAATAATGTTAATGTAGAGTATACAGAAAGTAGGCATTTCATTCAAATAAATTATATATACTGAAAACTTTGATGTACGAGAGCTATTTGATAAGAAATAGATTAACTTATATTATAGAAAAACTTATATATTCAATATATTAATAAAACAAGATAGGTATGTAGTAAGTTCTGATGCGATTTGGGTTAATTCAGTTTTCGGATTATTTATTCATATCCAAACACAATTTAAAACGTTGTGGAACTGTGAAAATATTTGGAAATATTTTAAACAGCTAATCGACAACCTCTCTTCACAGTTTGATGTACTAAATCTACCATTTCGTTTTTTTTCCTCATAGCGACCCTCCGATCACCCAGATAACGCACGTCTTGGAACTCACATTCATCCGAATTTCAACACTTTAAACTGACAAATTTTGCCAACACCGGAGATGTCAAAGTCAGAAACCTAAAGGGCTTGCCATCCATACTTCAACCCTTATTATTATTAAAGTAAACCAATAAATTATTGACAGACAATGTTGCCCGGTAAAAACTTCGGAAGAATGTTGTAAACAAAAGTGTAGTCAGAGTTATTGAAGTTTGTACCTATAGTTAACATATCTTATGGAGAAAAATCTATTAACTTATCGATGGTGCTGAAAAGTTTTGAAATAGCTCTCGTATCATTTGACTATTTATTTATTTGGGTATTTAGGATGTTGGGGTGGTGATTGACGGGGACGGGGTGGTGATGGTGTAGGGAGACGAGTGGGAGGCTTAGGAGGTTATTCACAGACGCAGGTATTTCCTTTCAATTTTCCTCCAGGTTTTCCCAGCGATTCGCATTTGGCCCTGCATGCATATAGGAAATATATGCTGGATAATCTCTTGTCGCGTGATAACACTTTTTGAGGCGCATCTGAAAAATATACAAAATTTATTTGGTTATAAACTTGCCCTCTGTACATTGAATTGTATAACAAATATTTATATGACACTGTTTTATTTTGTAATACTGTAACCAATGTAAAGTGAAGAATAAAGTAAATAAATAATTTGTTATTTCATTGAATCATTCTTTCATTGGCATTTTCTGTAGTTCTCATAATTGGTCTTCCATTCTTTTCTCTAAGTTTTCTAGTGTCCTGTAAAGCCATATATTCGTAAAACATCCCGTAAATGACATTTAATATTTTCTATTCAGCGATGAAATACGTCACCTTTCCAGATGTCCCATTTTTTTCTTGGCACGGAGAGAGCAACTTATATGATATATTTTATATGAGATTAGACTGATCTTTGCTCCACTTGTGGGATTACCGTGTCAGTATAGTATTTTTATATGTGGAATGGTTTGTATTGGGATTTGATTGTAGAGGAAATTCGAGTCAAAACCTAGCAAGTTCCATTTATTTATACCATCATTACACGCCGCTTTCTTTGCCGAATAGGCCGAGAAGATCAAATGCCTCGAACCCCTATGAATACTTTTATAATAGGTAATCAATATTTATTTATTGATTTACTAAATTATAAAATGCTATAACTTTTTGAATAACAGTATTATATACTTTCCCCAATACGATTAACATCAATACATTTCATTTCCCTACACTATATTAAATTATAGCTATTATCAAAAGAACAAAGCTTTGCAAAAATTTTAACAAAATTAAACTATTAAACAAACTTTATGAAATGATATTAATATTACAAACAATACAATAAAAAAAATCAAAAATCACTCAATAGTACCACTAGATACATGAATAAATATGCTGTATCATAATATAGTTAGGTATGTCCAAGTCTATGTCACAAATCCACAAAGGCATAGTAAGTAATATGAATTTTACTTTTCTACTATGGTTAAGTGTTGTATATTAGAAAGTATGCAGGAGAATATAATGAATAAAAAGATTAACTCGGTTAACAGGAAGAATACTTGGAGGCGTGTGCCAGTCAGAGAATAAAATGACCAGACCTTCGAAGACCATATCCTCAAGTCTTAACACTTGCAGACTACGAGTTTTATAATAAAAGAATATCTAAGGTGAACGGGATAAACTTTTGTAGAAGTTATATTGTTTGCAAAGGTAAGCAGCACTCAATCCTTTCTGCTTACTCCGCAAGAGAAACGGAGTAATTGTATCATGATGATAAGTATAATATACATGTAGGTACCTGCTTGTATAGAAGTAACTATTTTTCTGAAAGATTATTAACAGATGATAATGATTTTAGCCAGACGTTAAGAATAAACGTTAGTCTCTGCATGAAAGTGTCCTGCCACTTAGCCTCGATTTGTCATTGAAATAGTAGTTATTTCATTATTTCATGATACCTAGTGAGAATGAAACTTAAATGATACCTAGTGAGATTGAAACTTTGAAATTAATGAAACTCACTCTCAGCCACTACACAACATAATGAATAAAAAGATAAACTTGGTTAAAAGGAAGAATACTCGGAGGCGTGGTCCCGTCTAAGAATACAATAGCTAGATAACAAAAACCGCATCCCTAAGTATTAACACTTTCTGAGTACAAGTATTATTATAGAAGAATATCTAACGGGATAAATGTTTGTAGAAGTTAATATTATTTGCAAAGGTAAGCAGCACTAAATCCTTTCTGCTTACTCCGCAAGAGAAACGGAGTAATTGTATCATGATGATAAGTATAATATACATGTAGGTACCTGCTTGTATTGAGATAACTATTTTACTGTAAAAAAATTCTTAACACTCTAATAATTTTAGCCAGATGCTAAGAATAAACGTTAGTCTCTGCATGAAAGTACACTGTCACTAAGCCTGAAATAGTATTTATGCAATGATACCTAGTGAGAAAGTATTAATAATAATTGTACAAAAATTAATTACTGAAATTAATGTAACTCACTCTCAGCCACTTGTATGAAGAAAACTGACAAAATGCACACCACGAAGAACCAAAATGGTTTTTTCCCCAACATTTTCTACAAAGTTACTTTATTACAAATACTCGTAGTAATTGAGTCAACACTGACCAATAGACCTCAAGTGTTATTATATTTCCATATTTCAGAATTGCCTTTTATACTGAAATGTTATAACATATTCGTGAATTAGTTATAAATTTAAAAAAAAATTATATTTCACATTTTGTTGTTTTTTTATTACAATTTGAATTCTGACCCTACAGTTTATATAGTTAATTCCTAATGCATGTATATATAGTTTTTATAATAATATTTTCCTCACGACCGTTTTAAATGTTGTTTATAACTTTGCTCACGATTTTTTGATGTTTATTGAATTAGTTATTAAATTCTCTTCAGTCACTATTAGAAACGTTTAACTATTTTATGTAAAAGGCAGGTGTTCAAATATTAATATACTTATTGTCGAGCGCCTTCGCCTTCCTTAGGGCATCCTTAGGGAAAGAGTGTTATTAAGTAAAAAAATTGTATATCATAATTGAGACAAGAAAATTCGTAATAAATAGCGAATATTAAACTCACAATATGTACATATCAGAAAGTGGGTAAAAAGAAAATATTCCGTTAAATCATATAGGAGTATATTTTATTATTAATTCGGGAAATAATTATTTTTCAAAATACATTACCTTTATCCTATTTTGATTTCCAATTGTCAGTATTATTATTATTCAATGACTTAAAATCAATTATGAAAACAGAAAGCCAACATAGTATGTACAAGTACAGCAGTACCCATAAGTATGGAAACGCTTAGAATTTTGTTAAAATTCCTAGAAAAGTTAGGTTTTTAATGCACTTATTCATTAAAATTGATATGTGTCACTTGCATTATTCTCATTAAAATTCTATTATTTTTTTGGATGAGTCATCGGTTTTTTACCATTTCATGGTGGTTTATTTCAACCATCAAAATAAATGAGTCATTAAAGTCCATTTGAGATACCCTTTAATGGTAGAAATTCTCTTTTTTTTATTTATTGAAGTAATTATTTTAACATTTTAATATAAATTTATTCTTTTGCTGTCCTCACAAAAAGAAAAAAACCGCTATTGATCATTTTCATATATTCTGTTAAGCGTTTACATACTTATGGTCACCACTGTATGTAAGTATTTATTGTCACTAAAGTGGGTATTTTTATACTTTTATTTTGTTTTCAGTTCTTGTTCGCCGCTATGCTGTGCTTCGCTTACGCTAAGCCCCAAGCATTGGTCGCTCCAGTTGTATACAACGTTGACGATGTGGTCCCATACGCCTACAGTGCTCCTTTAGCTTACGCTCCTTCATATGCCTACAGCGCTTACAGTGCATACAGTCCATACACATACGCCTCATACCCTTACGCCGCGGCTTATACTTTGTACAAATAAATTGAAACAATGACGTACGCTGAAGAGAAACATCTTATTTAACAAATATTTCGTAATGAGTGTTATTATTTTTTACAATATTTTAATTATGATTAAATCATAATGTGTCTGCATGATAGTCATAAATAATTATTAAACATACATTAATAATATTATTTTGTTGAAATTTTTATTAATTTGACATCTGAATTTATGGAATTGACTAGTGCATAATTATTGTAATAAAATAATTTCTCGCGAAATTGTATTGAAATTAAATATCACGTGAAATAAAATTATATAATGTGAACATTTGATACAATTGTTTTTATTGCTAAATGTAAATCTATTATATAAGTCAATATTATAAAAGTCAGGTGATGACGAGGATGAAGATGATGAATAATTGTAGCAAGAATTGGAGTTTTCCACTCCCCTGATTACGGATGATGTTGCAGTAATGAAGAATCTTTGGATCATATATTTTTCGAGTGCCCCAAATATGAAAGATCAGAATTTATATATAGAGGGATGCATTACATATCCCCTTAGTGTACATAGAGGGATGCATTACATATTCCCTTAGTGTACAAATTTAACAAGCACTTAAATCAGTAGATATTTAAATGTATGGTTAAGTTCCTCATGGCAAATAATTAAAATATTAAACTTTTTGAGCCACTTTATTATTGAAATGCAAAAGGGAGCTACATATTTTAGTAAACAACAGCCGTGTGATGCATCAAATTGTATTAAATCCCATCTTTGTATTAAAGGTTATTTTGTTATGAATTATTTGAGTACTTTTTTATTACATAAAACATAATTAGAAACCTGTTGTTCCATATTGGCCTTAATCACTCGCAAACGAGTGGATGGTCTTGAGAAGAATAGAATAGATTAATAATTGTTAATACATCCAATTAATGAACATCTACTTCGAATATTAACATGTTGTCGATTTGGTTAAATATGGCCAACCCGAACTATTGAAAGTCGCCATAAAGTCGCTTGTCAAGATGTTGTTCCATATTTGCATACTCACTGCTTACAACACTTCTATTTTCCTATCACACAGAATATCCCACAGCTAGGGTAGCCAGTAGACCAGCCACATGCAGTAAACATACAAGCGTGTGTTTTCTCACGTGCCAACAAAAAATAACACATTCATGATGGGTGATAAACATCACTACTGAAATTAAGATGTCTTTATTTTTTAAACACCTGCCTTTTACATAGCACTCGTTACACCTTATAAATAAAACTCATTATAAATAAAACACTTTATTGTGGGAGAATGCAACAACTTCCTAACACAAACACTTTTTTAGGTTTTTGAAGTATTGAAAACATACGTTCAAAGAGTTTGCCCATACTTATTAAAAAGTGTAAATTTTCTATTTGTTTCCGTAAAATGTGTTAGAAATATTAAACGATTTCAAACTAAATTAGTATTTTTTTAATAAAAATTGAAAGCGAGTAGGCTTTCATGAGCTAGCGCAATCATCATCAAGCTAACGTCATGTGAATAATAAACATCCTAATTATAATTGAATAAATAGTGTAAAAGATAATGAACCTATATAAGTTAGTGGTTTAAACATTTAAATAAGTAAAACGTATTTGGGTATTTAAAGTGTATAATTTTATATATTTATTATGATTACAGAAGCAACTTTATTTTAACTATTATAACATGTGAAAAGAATTTTAATGTAGAGTATACAGAAAGTAGGCATTTCATTCAAATAAATTATATATACTGAAAACTTTGATGTACGAGAGCTATTTGATAAGAAATAGATTAACTTATATTATAGAAAAACTTATATTTTCAATATATTAATAAAACAAGATAGGTATGTAGTAAGTACTGATGCGATTTGGGTTAATTCAGTTTTCGGATTATTTATTCATATCCAAACACAATTTAAAACGTTGTGGAACTCTGAAAATATTTGGAAATATTTTAAACAGCTAATCGACAACCTCTCTTCACAGTTTGATGTACTAAATCTACCATTTCGTTTTTTTTCCTCATAGCGACCCGCCGATCACCCAGATAACGCACGTCTTGGAACTCACATTCATCCGAATTTCAACACTTTAAACTGACAAATTTTGCCAACACCGGAGATGTCAAAGTCAGAAACCTAAAGGGCTTGCCATCCATACTTCAACCCTTATTATTATTAAAGTAAACCAATAAATTATTGACAGACAATGTTGCCAGGTAACAACTTCGGAAGAATGCTATAAACAAAAGTGTAGTCAGAGTTATTGAAGTTTGTACCTATAGTTAACATATCTTATGGTGAAAAATCTATTAACTTATCGATGGTGCTGAAAAGTTTTGAAATAGCTCTCGTATCATTTTAATATTTATTTGTTTGGGTATTTAGGATGTTGGGGTGGTGATTGAGGGGGACGGGGTGGTGATGGTGTAGGGAGACGAGTGGGAGGCTTAGGAGGTTAATCACAGACGCAGGTATTTCCTTTCAATTTTCCTCCAGGTTTTCCCTGCGATTTGCATTTGGCCCTGCATACATATAGGAAATGGTGGTAGACTGATCTCTTGTCGCGTGATAACACTTTTTGAGGCGCATCTGAAAAATTTACAAATTTGTTTTGTTAATAAACTTGCCCTCTGTACATTGAATTGTACTCGTATAACTGATATAAATGACACTGTTTTATTTTGTAATATTGTAATCAATGTAAAGTGAAGAATAAAGTAAATAAATAAATTGTTATTTCATTGAATCATTATTTCATTGGCATCTTCTGTAGTTCTCATAATTGGTCTTCCATTCTTTTCTCTAAGTTTTCTAGTGTCTTGTAAAGCCATATATTCGTAAAAAATCCCTTAAAAGACATAAAACATTTTCTTTTCAGCGATGAAATACGTCACCTTTCCAGATGTCCCAATTTTTCTTGGCACGGAGAGAGCAACTTATATGATATATTTTATATGAGATTAGACTGCTCTTTGCTCCACTTGTGGGATTACCGTGTCAGTATAGTATTTTAATATGTTGAATGTTTTGTATTGGGATTTGATGTAGATTGGAAATTCGAGTCATAACCTACCAAGTTCCATTTGTTTATACCATCATTACACGCCGCTTTTTTTGCCGAATAGGCAGAAAAGATCACATGCCTTGAACCTCTATGAATATTTATATATTTATTTATTTATTTATTACTGCTCTTACCTTTTAAATTACAGTATTATATACTTTACTGAATACGATTTACATCAATACATTTCATTTCCCTACACTCTATAAAATTTAAGCTACTAACAAAGGAAGAAAACTTTGCAAAAATTATAATATAAAATAAAAATTAAAAAAATTTTAGGAAACGAAATGAAATGAAATGATTACAAACAATACAATAACAAAATCAAAAATCACTCAATAGTACCACTACATAGATGCATAAATATGCTCTATCATAATACCTATAGTTAGGTATGTCCAAGTCTATGTCACTTACTTCTTATGCCACAATTCTACACAGGCATAGTTAGTAATATGAATGTTTCTTTTCTACTTTGGTTAAGTCTTGTATAATGAAAAGTTTGGAAGATGACAGAATGACTAAAAAGACAAGCTTGGTTCATAGGAAGAATACTCGGAGGCGTGGTCTCGTCTGAGAATACAATAGCTAGATAACGAAGACCGCATCCCTAAGTATTAACACTTTCTGAGTACAAGCATTATTATAGAAGAATATCTAACGGGAGAAATGTGTGTAGAAGTTAATGCTATTTGCAAAATTAAGCAGCACTCCTTTCTGCCTATTCTGCAAGAGAAACGGAGTGATTGGATCATGATGATAAGGATAATATACATGTAGGTACCTGGTACCTGCTTGTATTGAGATAAATATTTTTCACACTCCATAATCATTTTAGCCAGACGTAAAGAATAAACGTTAGTCTCTGCATGAAAGTACACTGTCACTACATAAGCCTGGATTTATAATTGAAATACTATTTATGCAATGATTGTGAAAATGAAAAAAATATAATTGTACAAAAAGTTAAATAACTCACTTTCAGCCACTTGAATGAAGAAAACTGACAGAATGCAGACCACGAAGAACCAAAATGTTTTTTTCCCCAACATTTTCTACAAAGTTACTTTATTACAAATACTCGTAGTAATTGAGGCAACACTTTGACCAACAGAGTTCAAGTGTTATTATGTTTCCATATTTCAGAATTGCCTCTTATACTGAAATGTTATAACATATTCGTGAATTAGTTATTATTTTTTTAACTTTTATATACATAGACATACTAGACCTGCAATTCAGTACATTATTGCGGAATATTCGTGTTCCAACTTAACGCATTAATAATAACAATAATAATATTATGCTGTCTCACTTTATATCATTAAGATGATAATGGTTATGCGCTGTCTAACAAACCGTCTCAACGGACGCTGGTTTAAAACTGGCTGTTAAATTTGATTGGCTGTAGGACCGATTTTTTCTTTGAATTACCTATCTAGTATATCTATGTTTATATAACACATTTTGTTGTTTTTTATTGCACTTTGCGTTCTGACCCTTCAGCTTAAATGGTTAATTCCTAATGCATGTACTTATTGCATTTATGATACTTCACGATCGTTTTAAATGTTTTTTATAAGTTTCATCACGATTTTTTTATATTTAGTTATTATCACTGTTAGAAACGTTAAACTGTTTGATGTAAAAGGCAGGAGTTCAAATATTTATATACTTATTGTCAAGCCTTCGCCTTACGGCATCCTTAGAGAAAGAGTGTTATTAAGTAAAAAAATATAGAAAAATATTATATATCATAGTTGAGAAGAGAAAATTCGTAATAAATAGCGAATATTTAACTCACCATACATATCACACAGTGGTCAAACAGAAAATATTCCGTTAAATTAGAAGAGAGGCAACTAAGATGGTATGGGCACATAAGGCGGATACCACCGAAACACACTGTTAACAAAGCTACATCAATAAATCTCCCTCGACATCCATCAAGAGGGAGACCAAAGAATACCTGGATGACACAATGCAATAGAATCCTGGGGAGAAATGGCCTGGATGAAGATGATATAAGAAACAGAAGAGTGTATAACCTCAGAACGAAAAGAGTCGACCCCAACAGCCTTCAGCGGCAATAAGTTGAGACAGTGCCAGGAAGAAGAAGATCATATATAAGTATATTATTCATAAATAGTGTGAGGTACCGTGGGCCTGGATGAATAATATTATTGTAATACCTGTGGGTGCCTATGATTATGTTTATTTGTATATTCTATATTAAGACATATAATGGTTTGTCTTACTTACTTTTAAAGCTTTATATTTGATTTTGTCTTGAACATAAATAGTATTTTTATTTTATTTCCGCTTGTAATGTATGTTAAAAATTGTTTGTACTTTTTTAAAACTGTAAAAGGCGAAAGCCGTTTATTGCAATAATAAATAAATAAAACAATAACATACAGTGAAAATTAACGATGTTTTTGTAAGCGATTTTATATTGTATATATATATATATGTAGGTATATATACATAGATACGATTTTTTTTCATACTGTGACTACAGGTATTTAGATTCAATTAAATATATGATGACTTGATAGAACAAATCTTCTTTCAATCCATTATCTGTAAATACGTCCGAAATTATTGGCAACAGAACCTGAAGTCAAAACACATTTTAGCGTTACGTAATTACGTTGACGTAGCAAGAAAGTGAAACGTCGTCTATATTCTACTATGAAACACCCATTTTGTAATATTTGTTAAATAAGATGCTTCTCTTCAGCAAATATCGTTGTTTCAATTTATTTGTGGGGGTTTTGGTCGGCCAGTCCTTTAGGCAGCCCACCATGGCACCTCTAGTCTGAATAAATTTGTTAGTATAGAAATTTAATCGGATAAATAGAAGTCCCCAAACTTCTGCGCTATCCGGATGGTCGGTGGGTCTCCATCAATATTGTTCGAATACCAGATATATGGCTCTTAAAGACCAACGAAGTGTTCTGTCTTTTGACCATTGGATTTTAAGGAAAATTTTAGGCCCACAACTTGGTATTGCAGTGGAAGGCCTGGATGCTTTAAATTGAATTGTTGTCGATGAATAATCCTAAATCCATAGATGGACAATAAAAGTCCTCAAATGGCAACCATGGAGTAATGAATACAGCTACGGCGAACTACAAAAGAGATGATATAATGACATTATATTAGTGCGAGTGATAATTATCGTATGAGTAGCTCTGAAACTGATATTTCAGGATTGATATGATATTTGTTCCAAGCTCTGATGTCGTTGTCGTAGGAACGGTGTGTTGTGAAAGAGGGATGCCCAACGAAACCCTTGCGGATGGAAGAACAGTGCTCTTTTTGCCCAACTATCATTGAGCATTCTCAGCCAACATGACCCATCATGAATAATTTTAGCCAGACGTTGAGAATAAACGTTAATCTCTGCATGAAAGTATCCTGTCACTATGCCTGGATTTATAATTTATTGAAATACTATTTATGCAATGATTGTGAAAATGAATTAATAAAAAGAATTGTACAAAAATGAAATAGCTCACTCTCTGCCACGTCGTGGAACCAATCTGCCAAAAATTTCCAAATGCATGCTACATACAAGGCAAAATAGACCTGAAGGAAGATGCGAAGGAAATGTATGCATCTGTAATCAACTTGTTGAACCTCACACTCTATCGCCCATTCCCCCTCCACCTCCACAATACTCAAATAAATAAAATGATACGAGAACTATTATAAAACTTTTCAGCATTATCGATTTAAAGTTTCTATAATTGTATAGATAATTCTACTAAAAATGCATGGAAATAAATTTAGAAAACAAGATTTGAAACATGTGGAAACAACAATTTGAAATATGTGGTTGCAACAATCTACTTCTGCACATTCCAAACATGTATTCTTATTTTTATTTTGGTGAGCATATTATTTTTTGAAAATGAATAAAATTTCCTTTCAAACAGATATTATTCTAACAACACTTATGAAAAAATAAGTATATTGATTGTATCTTACTTGAATATGCGGATGATCTAGCACTTTTTGATACATCTGTGGACGGATGACAGTGCAACGCTAATGCTCTTTATGAAAATTTCTTACGCCTTGGCCTTCGTATCAACGCTGGTAAAACGGAGTACATATGTAATAGTACATGCACGAGTACTCACGGCCCACTAATGGTTGGTAATTCCCAGATATCTCAGGTTAGCAAATTCAGGTACCTGGGAACAGCCATAACGCCAGAGGGTGATCTCCGTTCGGAATTACCAATCCGCACAGGAGCTGCTAGCGGGGCTTTCAATAACATGAACAAAGTTTGGAAGGCGTCTGGACTCAGCATCAGGACAAAATGTCGCTTGTTCAATGCATGCATCATCCCAATCCTTCTATATGGCTGTGAGTCTTGGCACTTAACCAAGGCTCAAGAGCGGAAGATACTAAGCTTTGAAAACAAGTGTCTTAGAAGAATTTTGGATGTCAAATGGTATGAACATGTTACAAATGATGTTGTGCGCCGGCGCACCCAGCAGAGACCTGTAATCTCCGTAATACAAGAGAGACGATGGTCCTGGCTGGGACATGTTTTGAGAATGCCCAATGATAGTTGGCCAAAAAGAGAACTGTTCTTCCGTCCACCCGTCGGCCCGGGCGTCCCTCTTTCACAATACACCGTTCCTATGACAATGATATCAGAGCGTAGGGAAAGTGGCGCAGAGACGCTTTGAATGGAGGGGGCTGGTTTCTGCCCTGTGCTCCCGAGAGGAGCATTGTGGGCGAGATGCTGATGATGATGATCTAACTTGAATGTATACCTTCTATGTAATTATTTGTAATCAATGTATAGTAATGAATGAATAAATTAATTAATAAAAAATGACACACCCTGTTTAATTGTGAGTACCCTCAAAATGTCTCACTATGTCCCTCTATATACCTTTTCAGTTGTCAAACGTTCCGCTTTACATCTTGTATATACCAGAAAAAATATCCCAAGAAAATATTGTACTTAATGTCCCCTTTAAACAACTTCTGGGCACGCCAACATTAAATTGTTTTGTATTTGTCGGCGAATTATCCTCCTGGTGAAATTGTTGTCAATGAATTATCCTTGACTCCATTCTTGATGAGTGTAGACATACCATCTTGAATATAGAATGGACTAATAGCAGCGGCGGCCTTAAATAATCTCCTTATAGCTAGCTTCTCGGAGGAAGCCCGCTTCTCTACGATGTTCTATAACGGAAGATGATATCTTTAATCCTCGTGACTGCGTATCTAACCTCGGCGTAATCATGTGTTACCTTTTCTCGTCTCCACTGGATATAGCAATATTGTGTTGATATGAAATATTGTAAGTACCAATATAATATACTATGTACCTATGTATTCAACTGGCCAGATATCTAACTAGACCATACCCTTTTAAATGTATGTATAATTTTTTTTTTTTTTTTGGAAAAGATATATCTGGGTTTATTATAAACCCAAATACAACCTTATACACCTTTCACACTAAGCTAAAAGCTTGTGCCGTGAAAGGGGAGTTTGCCGGCACCTGGGATCGAACCATGGACCCCTTGTTCTGGAGGCCGAGACTCTACCTCCAGGCTACCGACGAACTCCATATTATCTGACGACGACTATCATCGACGATTATCTAATCTGTTTGTCTTATTACATTGTCACTGTTATATTTAACTGTTATCGCAATAGAATTGAAACCTTGTATATGCTTGAAAAGTAATGTCTTTTGGATAAATGCAGAGGACAACCATATTAACAGGGATAACCACGAGGGTGCTAAAGAAATTTTGGAAACTGCATATTTTCTTGGATTCAACCAGTACAATTATAATTACAACATCCAAAGTCGATTACTAGATTTAATTTTTTCCAATTGTGAATTCATAAAGGTTGAACACCCTAGCGAAGAACTTTTACCTCCAGATGCTTATCATCCTCCACTGTACACGGAGATTGAAGTTGGATCTAAGAATCAAAAGAAAGAAGTGAGTTATGTATCAAACTACAATAAGGGTGATTACGACGGTGCTATAAACTATCTCTTGAACTGTGACTGGACCTTTCTGCAAGATGAGAATGTAGAGTTTAATGTCGCAGTATTTTATGGAATAGTGTATGAAGCAATAAACAAGTTCGTACCGCTTGAGAAATGCAGAGATCATACTTTCCCGGTATGGTTTTCACCCGAATTGAAAAATCTTATAACGGAAAAGAAAATAACACATAAGATCTATAAGGAGACGTATGATACTAGGTATTATAAAAAGTTTACTGATTTAAGAGCAAAATGTAAAACATTGAAATCTAAATGTTATAGTGACCATATAGAGAAAGCTGAGGATATTACCGTAGATTCTCGAAGCCTTTGGAGGTTTCGTAAAACGTTAACAAATAGTGATTCTTGTTACCCATCCCATATGTTTCTTGAACGAACATGGGTAAATAATCAACAGAGTGTGGTTAATTTATTTGCAGATTTTTTTAAAAATGTATATGAAGCGGATAATGGGTGTGTTGAAGAAATTCACATCCCTAATGGTCCATTAATAGATTTGTCAATTTGTCATCTAGAAGCCGATAGTGTTAGAACAAAAATACTGAAACTTGACATTAATAAAGCTGCGGGGCCTGATAACGTACCTCCAATCTTCATAAGGAAATGTGTGGATGCCCTCGTGGTTCCATTAACTGTAATTTTTAATAAATCCCTTGGGAAAGGTCACTTTCCATCATCATGGAAAATTGGAAATATTGTGCCTATATTTAAGAAAGGTGATAAAAACGATATAAGCAACTATAGGCCCATATGTATTCAGTCCACTCTTGCAAAATTGTTCGAATCTCTGGTACTGGACCAGATGATGCCATCCGTTGTACCAGTGATAGTACCTCAACAACATGGATTCATTCCCGGTAGATCTACAATTACAAACCTATCAATATATGAAGATTATATTGCTGAGAGCCTCGCCAAGGGGTTTCAGGTGGATAGCATTTACTTGGACTTCCAAAAGGCCTTTGATAAGGTTTCGCACAGCATATTGTTAGAGAAACTCTCGGTTCTGGGAGTGAATGACACTCTTTTGAGATGGTTTACTAGTTACCTGAATGGGCGATCATTACGAGTAAAAATAGATAATGTTTTTTCTCCCTATTTTACTGCCACCAGCGGCTTACCGCAGGGGAGCCATTTTGGACCAATTTTGTTTCTGCTTTTCATAAATGATGTTGTATCTGATCTGGGAGGTATAGAATTTTTGATATTTGCAGATGATATAAAAATGTATAAAAGAATTGAGTCAACTAAGGACTGTGACATGTTGCAGAGTAACCTTGAGAGACTAAATTTGTGGTGTCAGAGTAATAGATTGTTCTTGAATGTTCAAAAGTGTCAATTTATCAGATTTGGAAGATTGAGGGGGTGTATCGATTTCGAATATTCTATACAGGGCTTCAAACTAACTAAAGTAACTGAGATTCATGATTTGGGAGTAGTTTTTGATGAAAAAATTACATTTATAAACCATATCGAGGAAATAACAGCGAAAGCAATGAAAACCCTTGGGTTTGTACTGCGTACAGTGACCGACTTTAAGAATTTGCATTCCATCAAACTTTTGTACACGTCACTGGTGCGTAGTCAGTTGGAGTACAACACACCCATATGGTCGCCTGCTTACGCTGTACATGTAAATAACATAGATCGTGTCCAGCGCAAATTTTTGCGATTTATAAATTTTAAATTGGGTATACCTAGAGACGAAATTAATTACGAATATTTACAAACATATCTTCATATAGAAAATTTGTCAGACAGGAGAATCATGAACGATCTTATTTTATTGTATAAAATCATAAACAGTTGTATTGACAGCCCTGAATTAACACAGTTGATAAGGTATAGGGTGCCTGGGCGATGTACTCGGGGCCGGGAACTGTTTTATTGTGACAATCACACAACTAACTATATAAGTAATACAGTGGTTCCCCGATTGCATCGCTTGGGAAACCAGTGCTTGAAATCGGTTGACATTTTTAACGTCAGTCTTCCAAGTTTTAAAGAACAACTTAGAGTCATGTTTTCTCCCTGTTGCCCTCAGGAGATATAGGATATAAATGAATAAGCCACAATGTTTTTTGCTTTATTGTCTTCTTTTTTATTTGATTTTTGTTTCTGGTTTTTATTGTTGAGTTTTTAAGTATGTAAGTTGAAGCACCTGTTATTTCTATTGAAACTGTTTTATTGTTTATTGCTTGTGAGTTTCTGATTGAGGTGTGTGTGTGTGTATGTGTGTTAATTATTATTGATGCTACCTTCAATGTCATTCACTATACAAGATGTGCCTTCATTATAAATGTTTTAACGTATTATATTTATTATTTTAAATGTGTATTTGTTTTGTTTTGATTTATATTTTATTTTATTGACAATTGTTTTTTTTTTTTTCTCTTTGTACAATTTAAATTGAATGTTGCAATTTTAACAGTTGCAGATTGGTTTTTTATTCTCCATAATTTGATTTGTCTCTATAATTTGAATGTTGAGACGTATAAAAAAAAGAAATATTAGAATAATAACAAAGTTTATATGTTTGCTTTGTAATTTGTGACAAGTAAATTAATAATTGCTGTATTGTGTGATTGTTCGTATGGATGCCTACTAACTTGAATTGTCTATAAATAGTGCCCATCCATTTATTTATACATGGTTGTTTTTATTGATGATATTTGGTTGCATTTTTGTTGTTGTTATTATTTTGGTTATATATATTTGAATTACTTAACACCAATTTGTGAATTTGTATGTTTATATATGTATATATATTGTAAATGGCTATATGAGCCGTAAATTGAATAAATAAATAAATAATGTAGTTTTTACTTGAGTCGATAACAGAATTTCCACTACAGAAATGTTTCTATATTATTTCTTTATTAGTCTATATTATTGGATTAAATAAACATTATTATTCTTAGAGTAGTATTCAAACCGGGGATGTAACCTCTATAAAATTGCACTTCTCTAATAATGGTTTTCCGTGGTTTCCTATTATTTATTAAAG
This sequence comes from Athripsodes cinereus, assembly GCA_947579605.1. Taxonomy (NCBI): domain Eukaryota; kingdom Metazoa; phylum Arthropoda; class Insecta; order Trichoptera; family Leptoceridae; genus Athripsodes; species Athripsodes cinereus. Next base: position 9,003,973 of record OX388314.1, on the reverse strand, counting down.
AAAATGCTAGAGATGATTTGTTCTTAAATGTATCCACAGCTCCGCTAAATAATTAAATAGATAAAGTAACTTGGCAAGTAATTAAAATCATTAGAGTAAATGTTGACAACTTTTGCATTGATCATCTCTTTATATTATGTATATTATTTGTTGTATCTATATGTATTTATGTGTACCATTGCCATCTTCTTTCAATATATACTGTCTGTGATAAACCCAAACCATGTTTTCGTTCATTCATAATTCTAGTATTTCCTCACAATGATATACACAGTATGTGCTGATGTAATAATACCAACAATAGGAGTAACATTGAGAAGTTGAACTTATGTACAAAAGTAAAATTAAATAGTTGTTCCTGGTTCGAATCCGGAATGAAATATGTGTTTACATATATAATTATATTGTTTAGTAAACCCAGGTTTGAACCCTGGATGAAACTGTATGTGATAAATATCTATCATTGAATATCTATAACTGATATGAGTACAAGTATATAACACTGAAGTAATTATCTGTCCATAAGAATATCTAACTGAAGAGTTAACTTCTATTACTTAATCCTGGATTAGTTAAAACACTGAGATATATACATACCTAACTGAAGAATAATTATGGAATTCAATTGCTTAAAGTATCTATAAAATATGTAATAATACCTGACGACCATGAGAATGGAATGCCGATAAACACAAGGGTAAGATTTCTGAAACTCTACGTAAGTATGAATATCTATGTATGTAGACCACCCTCGCACAATACATAGCTCTTCTTAACAAAGCTAGAATCATGCCTAGACAACTTGACCAATTGAACTATATATAAATCTTTTATCTATTTGCTTTTACATAATAAAAATAAACATAATTGTAACTGTTTCCTTATATAAACTTTTCATAAATAACTTGCTATGTGTACTTTATATACTTAGTATATAAGGTACTGGGGGCTCAGCCAAGTAATTGTAAATTCAATTGTTATATACTTTCATTATGTACAATTAAATATATACTATTTAATAAATTTCATTTCTGATAATATGTATAAATTATTGCGGGCGTCCCAGAGGGACGTCGTAGCAACTTCTATTTTCCCTATTTACCCACAGCTAGGGTAGCCAGTAGACCAGCCACATGCAGTAAACATACAAGCGTGTGTTTTCTCACGTGCCAACAAAAAATAACACATTCACGATGGGTGATAAACCACACTGCTGAAATTAAGATGTCTTTATTTTTTAAACACCTGCCTTTTACATGAGACTCGTAACACCTTATAAATAAAACTCTTTATTGTGGGAGAAAGCAACAACTTCCTAACACAAACAGTTGTTAGGTTTTTGAAGTATTGAAAACATACGTTCAAAGAGTTTGCCAATACGTATTAAAAAGTGTAAATTTTCTATTTGTGTCCGTAAAATGTGTAAGAAATATTAAACGATTTCAAACTAAATTAGTTTTTTTTTAATAAAACGCTTGTAAATTAAATGTTCACGGTGACTTAATTGAAAACGATTAGGCTTTCATGAGATTGCGCTATCATCATCAAGCTAACGTCATGTGAATACCTAATGTACATCCTAATACAAGTTATAATTGAATAAATAGTGTAAAAGATAATGAACCTACATAAGTTAGTGGTTTAAACATTAAAATAAGTAAAACGTATTTGGGTATTTAAAATGTATAATTTTATATATTTATTATGATTACGGAAGAAACTTTATTTTAACTATTGTAACAATATGTGAAAAAAAATTAATATAGAGTATACAGAAAGTAGGCATTTCATTCAAATAAATTATATATACTGAAAACTTTGATGTACGAGAGCTATTTGATAAGTTTCCAGCCTTTTATAAAGAAACTTATATTTTCAATATATTAATAAAACAAGATAGGTATGTAGTAAGTTCTGATGCGATTTGGGTTAATTCAGTTTTCGGATTATTTATTCATATCCAAACACAATTTAAAACGTTGTGGAACTCTGAAAATATTTTAAACAGTAATCGACATCCTCTCTTCACAGTTTGATGTACTAAATCTACCATTTCGTTTTTTTCTTCATTTAAAATGTTCATACGACCATGCAGAGTAGGCACTTCTCTACCTTCCAATGTTTTAATTTTCAAGACTTCTCAACATCTATTATTGACACTAATTGATAGCGACCCACCGATCACCCAGATAACGCACATGTCTGGGAACTCACATTCATCTGAATTTCAACACTTAAAATAGACAAATTTTGCCAACACCGGAGATGTCATAGTCAGAAATCTAAAGGGCTTGCCGTCCAGACATCATCCCTTATTATTATTTAACTAAACCAATAAATTATTGACAGACAATGTTGCCAGGTAAAAACTTCGGAAGAATGCTACAAACAAAAGTGTAGTCAGAGTTATTGAAGTTTGTACCTATAGTTAACATATCTTATGGACAAAAATCTATTAACTTATCGATGGTGCTGAAAAGTTTTGAAATAGCTCTCGTATCATTTAACTATTTATTTATTTGAGTATTTAGGAGGTTGGGGTGGTGGTGGTGGGGGACGAGGTGGTGGTGGTGTAGGGGGACGAGTGGGCTTAGGAGGTTGATTGCAGACGCAGGTATCTCCTTTGCATTTTCCTCCAGGTTTTCCGAGCATATTGCAATGGGCATTGCATGCACTTGGGAAACTTGGGCAGGTTAATCTCTTGACGCGTGATAATACTTTTTCGGGCACATCTAAAAATTTACAAATTTTGTTTGTTAATAAAGTGTTATTTCATTGAATCATTATTTTATTGGCATCTTTCGTAGTTCTCATAGTTGGTCTTTCATTCTTTTTTGTTAGTTTTCTAGTGTCCTGTAAAAGCCATATATTCATAAAAAATCCCGTAAAAGACATTTAACATTTTCTATTCAGCGATGAAATACGTCACCTTTCCAGATGTTCCAATTTTTTCTTGACATGGAGAGAGCAACATATGTAATATATTTTATATGAGATTATACTGCTCTTTGCTCCACTTGTGGGATTACCGTGTCAGTATAGTATTTTTTTTATGTGGAATGGTTTGTATCGAGATTTGATGAAGATTGGAAATTGGAATCATTTATTTATACCATCATTATTTACACGCCGCTTTCTTTGCCGAATAGGCAGAGAAGATCAAATGCCTCAAACCCCTATGAATATTTATGTAGAATAATCAATACTTATTTATTTATTTACTAAATTATAAACTGCTGTTACCTTTTAAATTACAGTATTATATACTTTCCTCTATACGATTAACATCAATACATTTCATTTCCCTACACTCTATTAAATTACAGCTATTAACAAAAGAACAACACTTTGCAAAAGTTATAACAAAATTAAACTATAAAACAAACTTTAGGAAATTATATTAATATTACAAACAATACAAAAACAGAATAAAAAATCACTCAATTGTGAAACTAGGTACATACATGCATAAATACGCACAATCATATAGTTATGTTCAAGTCTATGGCACTTGCTTCTTACATCACAATTCTTCACAGGCATAGTCAACAATACGAATGTTAATTTGATACTATGGTTAAGCCTTTGAATATGGAAAGTATGCAGGAGAACATAATGAATAAAAAGATAAACTTGGTTAATGGGAAGAATACTCGGAGGCGTGGTCCCGTCTGAGAATACAATAGCTAGATAACAATGACCGCATCCCTAAGTATTAACACTTTCTGAGTACAAGTATTATTATAGAAGAATATCTAACGGGATAAATGTTTGTAGAAGTTAATATTATTTGCAAAGGTAAGCAGCACTAAATCTTTTCTGCTTACTCCGCAAGAGAAACGGAGTAATTGTATCATGATGATAAGTATAATTTACATGTAGGTACCTGTTTGTATTGAGATAACTATTTTTCTATAAAAAAAATCTTAACACTCGATAATAATTTTAGCCATACGCTAAGAATAAACGTTAGTCTCTGCATGAAAGTAAACTGTCACTAAGCCTGAAATAGTATTTATGCAATGATACCTAGTGAGAAAGTATTAATAATAATTGTACAAAAATTAATTAGGTACTGAAATTAATGTAACTCACTCTCAGCCACTTGTATGAAGAAAACTGACAGAATGCAGACCACGAAGAACCAAAATGGTTTTTTCCCCAACATTTTCTACAAAGTTAATTTATTACAAATACTCGTAGTAATTGAGGCAACACTTTGACCAACAGACCTCAAGTGTTATTATATTTCCATATTTCAGAATTGCCTTTTATACTGAAATTTTATAACATATTCGTGAATTAGTTATTAATTTTTTAAACTTTTATATTACACGTTTTGTTGTTTTTTATTACACTTTGCGTTCTGACCCTACAGCTTAAATGGTTAATTACTAATGCATGTATTTATAGTTTTTATAATAATAGTTACCTCACGATCGTTTTAAATGTTTTTTTATAAGTTTCATCACGATTTTTTATATGTTTATTTAATTAGTTATGGCTCGTATTCTTAAACAATACTTACGCATAGTGACCGCTAACGCTATGCTAAGTAAAGATATTTCGCTATGCGAAGTAAACTCTAATAGATTTGTATTCTAAAACAGCACTTGGCTAATACTTAGGTGTGCACACACTAATACTAATACACACCGCTCGTGATTGGTCAATTCGCAATCGGTGATTAATTATTACACTCATTTTAATCAGCGCCTATCTTACATTTCATTATTTTGCACGTTGTTTTGTGTTTGTTGTATTATTGTGCCTTATTTTAGTTGTTATTAAAATGGAAAACACCATTCATAGGTAAATGTTTAAATATACATATTACAAGACATTACATATTTTAAGTAAATATATTATCTACCAGATAACTAATCTAACTGCAAAAAGTGTATTATTTTATTTGTACCCAAACTAAAATAAATACGGGCGTTGTTCATGAATTTTATTTACCGAGTAATTTGTCACTTATTAATCCAATATGTTATTAAATAATAGTTAATTATTAAATATGATTTAAAACCTTTGAAATAAATTATTGGTACAAGTCCATTGAAGGTTTTACGTTGTACTAAAATTACATTCGACAATGTCGAATTGGCAATTGGTGATGCAGTTAGTTGCCTAACACAAGATAGTTATTATAATGTATATTTGCAAAGATATATACTAGATAGGTAATTCAAAGAAAACATCGGTCATGCAGCCAGTCAAATTTTGCATCCAGTTTTAAACTGACGCTAAAGTCAAGACAATATATTGCTAATGCTTGAAGGTCATCGATGTTGGAACACAGAAATTCAAAAATTTTAGAACGAGCCTATCCTCTTCTATCACTGTTAGAGTTTTGTTTGCAGTGTGCTTTACGGCATCCTTAGGGAAAGAGTGTTATTAAGTAATTTTTTTTTTAAAATATTGAAAAATATTGTTAGTATATCATAATCGAGACCAAAACATTCGAAATACGTAAATAGCGAATATTAAACTCACAATACATATCAGACAGTGGGTAAACAGAAAATATTTCGTTGAATATCATATATAAGTATATTATTATTTATTCATAAAACGATAACATACAGTGAAAATTAACGATGTTTTTGTAAGATTGTTTTTTCATACTGTGACTACAGGCATTTAGATTCAATTAAATACATGATGACTTGATAGAACAAATTTTCTTTCAATCCTTTTTCTGTACCTAAGTCCGAAATTATTGGCAACAGAACCCGAAGTCAAAACACATTTTAGCGTTACATTGACGTTGCGAGAAAGTGCAACGTCGTCTATATTCTACTATAAAAAATAATAAAACCCATTTTGTAATATTTGTAAAGTAAGATGCTTCTCTTCACCAAATGTCGTTGTTTCAATTTGTTTATGGGCGGTTTGGTCGGCCAGTCCTTTAGGCAGCCCACCATGGCACCGCTTGTCAGAATAAATTTGTTAGTATAGAGATTTAATCGCACATATGGAAGTCCCCAGACTTCTGCGCTATCCGGGTGGTCGGTGGGTCTCCATCAATATTGTTCGAATACCAGATATATGGCCCTTAAAGACCAACGAAGTGTTCTGTCTTTCGACCATTGGATTTCAAGGAAAAATTAGGCCCACAACTGGGTATTGCAGTGGAAGGCCTGGATGCTTTATTTTTTTTTATTTTTACAATATCTAGAATCAAACAGTCGTTACACAATATGTTGACAATTAATACATTTAACATGTAGACCAGCGAAGATTCCACTCTTACCAGAAATGTCTCAGTCTTGAGGAAAAAAAAGCAAAAGTTAAAATTCTCTAAAAAAGTCAAAGTAAATTTAAAAACAAAGATAATACTTATGCTTTAAATTGAATTGTTGTCGATGAATAATCCTAAATCCATAGATGGACAACAAAAGTCCTCAAATGGCAACCATGGAGTAATGAATACAGCTACGGCGAACTACAAAAGAGATGGTATAATGACATTATATTAGTGCGAGTGATAATTATCGTATGAGTAGCGCTGAAACTGATGTTTAAGGATTGATATGATATTTGTACCAGGCTCTAATGTCGTTGTCATGGTGTGATGACCCTACCTAATTTAAACAATTCTTAGCTCCGAATTTGCAACATCCTAGCTTCTAAACTGTACCTACTGTAATAATTGATTCCCAAAATAGAACTGACAACCCTATCCGGCTAGCTAAGAATTGTATGAATTTTCGCATTGTTGCAAATATACGTACGAAACATCGCGTTCCTAATTAAAGTAATTAACGAATTTTGGCCTTTCGTGATCGTCTAGATTTATCTATTAACTATTTTCGTAGATTTGGACCCAGTACGTTGTGTTTTGACGATAATTTTACCTACGTTGTGAATTTTTAAAAACGCAATAATAAGTCATCTGAAATATACATTTCAATAATCAAAAGAACAACAAAAATCACAAAATCAATAAAACAATTTAACATGAATTTTAATACATATTAACTCTGAGATCAACTTTGACGTCAGATCACTTACCTTGAGATTCTGTAAAATAACATAATAAAATATAGCGTAATGAAACATAACAAAATATAACATAACAAATCATCATAACATAAAATTCAAATAATAATTATTCCATGTCATCACGAGAATGTTGTATGGTAACTGGTTGCCGATCCATGACCCTACATAAGATAACCATTTCATAGTATCTATAGCCAATGCATGTACATTCGATGGCATAGCGCACAGAAGTGGTAAGTACAGTTTTCATAGTTTTGAGATAATCAATGTTGAAAGTTTGAGATGCCATACAATCTAGTACTAACCACACATAGTTTTTGTTAAATATCTCGTGAATGACACAGAGTTACGCAATAATATTCCTAAGGAACATACTTCAGATGATATAGATTCGCATGCGTATAATAACTCATTTTCGGTAAAAACTGCACTTACCACATCTGTGCGCTACACCATCGCTATGTTCCTCAATATAGCTAATAATTCGACGCGTAGAAAAGGACAGTGGCGCACCCAAGAACATTATTTTATTATTTTTAAATATTAATTAAATTTCAACACGATTGCTATGACATCATTTTCGGAGACTATAACTACTGCTTGTTAATGCATGGAAAGCATGCTGTGTCCATGTTAAAGGAGCGCCGCCTTCGCTCCTTCACGTCTCAAACTCGCCATGCCGCTTTTTGAGCCCGAGTGCACTACACTACACCCGAATATATAAAATAATATATAAGATATATTCATTAGAACATGCAATTATATATAATAAACATATAATAATATTAGTCCAAAAGATTTCTGATCATTGAGCCTCAGCCAAAGGGTGCAGATAACCCCATTCAAGCCATACTCTAGCAGAAAATTCGAGGAATGGAGCTGTACCTGCTTCAGTCGGAGAACATTTGAAATAAATACTTTTTCATTGCTTAAGTTGATTTATACGCAGAAAAAGCACCACCAATCTCCACGCACATCCAACCATGTTAATGATTGCAAGGTGTGTTCTTACAGAACTGATAAGATAGACTACTAATAGAGTTAGCAATATCACGAACAGTGATTTACCAACCAGTTATTAATAATTAAAGTTTAGTAACATAATATCCATTTACAAATGCCCAAAGACCTTATAATGGATTGTGGGTCCTCCAGCATATTGGGAAAGGAGAGAATTTTGTTAGTTGAACTACTTATATTTCCAAAATTTGATTTATATAATTATCATGCATAATTATATACTACAATATCATATATTCTGTTAAGAAAGGAATACCGTTGTAGTGAGCAGGCAACACCTAATTAGTATTGTTGTGGTCAGCTTGGATGACGTCATCCCAGCTGACCACAATACTCTTTGGTGTTGCCTGTTCACTACATAGCTCCCCCTTCCATTAAAATGTGAGAGTAGGGGTAGACAAAATGTATGATTAAGAAGTTATTGTATGTATGAACAGGACAACAAGTTACAAATAAAGAAAAATAAACAGTAATAATATTGAAAATAAAAGTTTGTTATTTATCCTTGTTGTCATTTGATTAAGAATTCATAAAAAAATTTTTGTAAAATATAAGTAATGAATTACTAGGTAAGTTTACCAAGTTTGAAGTTAGCCGTGATTGCTAATTTTAAGTTTGTTTGATTTGATGATTTTAATTCAAATGCAGAATGCAATTACTAGTAATTAAAATGAAATGAGTTTATGAAAAAAATTAAATTATAAAATTGTTACCTTATTGTTGTATGTCAGTGAAAATATTTCGTTTTGTTACTTATTGATCTGTTAACAAAAATTTTACATACAATGTTAAGATATTAAATATAAAATTCCTAATTAGGGCAAAAATAGGTTGGTGCCCTATGAAAATTAAAAAATAATAAAAAAATGAAGCCCTGAGGGTAAAACCAACCGATTCCAATCCTCGCTGCCGGCTTACCACAAATTAAAAGTTCGCGAAATAAAAATAATAAATTTGGTAAGTAGAATGGAGCAAATGTGAGAAGACCGTAGCCTGAAGGTGATTTTGAAAAGGTAAGGCACGGTAGGTATGTAGATTTTGATGGATTGATATGCGTGAAAAATGTGTGAAAAATGAAAAATGGGTTATAAATTGTTTTTTTGTTTTGAATGGATGTGTTCTGAAGGGGTGTGTTCTGAAGGGGTCACCAATGAAGTGATTAGGGTGGATGAGTGTGTGATGACCCCTGAGAGAGAGCAAATATGATGATGGGATATGTAATGATAATATATTGCTTGACTCCAAATCAGAAGGTTAGAAAGTGACTTACCAAATGTATAATGAAACTCGCGATTATTATTAAAGATAATTTATTATTAAACACAGTTTTACAAATACGAATAATGTTACACTAGATTTTATAAAGAGAATGAAAACGTATGTGTGGTCAGCCAGGCAGAGAGAACTAGAATGGTGGTGGATTGTGATAATTCTTATCACAATCAAATAAGTGACGTCATCCAAGCTGACCACAACAATACTAATTAGGTGTTGCCTGCTCACTACACCGTCTCACCCAAATCGTCTGGGGCCAAACAAACGACTGGACAAAACTGCACTCCCAAAGGGAAAGGGTTTATGTAGGGATTTTTGGATAAATGGTAGTTATAAATATATTAATATAATAATACATAAACAATGCAATATTTCCATGCCTTGCAAAAAGGTTAATTAATACATTCTAGAATGTCACAGCAATATAAGTAGAAAAATCCAGTAAATTTATAGAAGACAAATGACATCGATGATAAAATATGTAATTAAATAAATAAGTTAATAATATCCTGCTCAACATACAACTCCTCTCCAAACTGTTTAATCCTTCGTTATGGTAAAATAAATCAAATAAAAATATAATATTAACCTGTAAAGGAGTACCAACGCACCGGTGCGTGCAAGAAATATTATGGGATCTGGAGTACGCACGCACCGGTGCGTTTGATCCAGTAATATTTAGGTATTCCCGCCAAATTCGTCAATTTCATCATTGGTTCAATCTGTCGGATGTACTTTACCAATCACAAGAAAAAAAATCAAAAATAGGCGTGTTTAGACCTTATTTATCGCCTGTACAAAATGTCACGTGACCGCCGCTCTAAATACCTAGCCGTCACTCGTGGTTGCAAACCATTTTGCTGCGTGCGTTCGTGCGCTATGGGTGTTATTTTGTGGAGTGTTTTATGTTTTTTTTTTACTTTTTATGCTAATTCTGGACAGTTTAATTAGTTTTTAGTACCTATATAAGTTTTTGTTAAAAACAAATAAAAATAAATATTTTTAATAATAATAAATATTCTTATGTTGAACCCATTGTTGACAATACCGGAGCAGACATGACGTATCAAAATTGTTTTTGTTATATAACTCCGTTATTATTAATTTTTGAGAGTTGGTTCCTTATAAACATTTATTCTAGGGATCATTTTCTATAAAATGCGATAAAAAAATATTCAAAAAGTGAAAGTTGAATTAATTCACTCTGCCATACACTTTTATTTTTTCTTTATTCACTCACGGACAGGTTAAGTAGGTCGGTACGCCACTGCCATCGGTCTAGTATTAGGTGTGTAGAACCGCGCTATTTAAAATCGGTCACAAGTACATACATACATACGATAATACTGAAGATAAAATATATATAACACATAATTCCTTTGTTTTCAAAATCTGTAAAATAATAAATCCTATTGCCTTGTAGACAACAAACATCCTGAGAGTATCCCTGCACCTAAATATAAATAAATTAATATTATTAAAAATCTTATCTTGGACAGCTGGCAGGCTCACTGATTTTAATGTTAATTAAAAGTAATTTATGATGATTTTCATATATTCCCAAATGTGGAAATATCACTAAAATATAATGTATTAATTACTACGAAGGTGGGTAAATAAATATTAAAATATGTCGAATTCAAACACTGAGATTAATATGATTGAGTCCCACCTCTCCTAGGCTCAAAACTAAACTGCCTCGAGTAATATCTGTTCTCTCTTCAGATCCTGAAAATGTCGACCCAAAGCAACAAAAAACTACATCCATCTCTTCCTGACACACACCGAAATATACCTGTCTCTGTTTCCTACATAGATAGGTTGTCAACCACTTGAAATTATACTAAGTTTCATCCCTTTATTAATTACAAATATTCGATCTAGGTATATGAAAATAATATTTACAGTCTTGTATATATTCGATTCATCACAATGGGAATGATGTGTTGTGAAAGAGGGACGCCCAGCCCGACGAAACCTTTGCAGACGGAAGAATAGTGTTCTTTTTGGCCAACTATCATTGGGGGTTCTTAGTCAACATGACTCAGCCAGGACCAACGTCTTTCGTATATCTATCACGAAGATTACCTACATATCTCTGCTGGATGCGTCGATCATCATTTGTGACATGTTCATACCATTTTACATCGAAAATCCTCTTAAAACACTTGTTTTTAAAGATTACTATCTTCCGCTTTTGAGCCTTGGATAAGCATAAAGACATAAGTGGATTGGAAACATACACGCATTGAATATGCGTTATTTTGTCCTAAAGCTGAGTCCAGACGCCTTCCAAACTTTGTTGATGTTATTGAAAGCCCCGCTAGTATACAGATTTCATAAAAAGATAATGTCGAAGTAGAGATATTGCCACATTTTATGACGCATTCATCTACCAATCTATTCACTAATTCAAAATTGCATCTATTCACTATCATGCACTTTTACGCAAAGATATTTTATTTGAGATCCCAGCAAATACAAGACCACACTCTTTCATGTTTCTAACAGTGATACAAGAGGATTTAATAATAAGTTTATTTAATAATAATAATTAATTAATAAGTTAAATCAACACATCAAAAATCGTGAGGAAACGTATAAAAATCAATAAAAATGATCGTGAGGTAGCTGTTATCATAAAAATTAAAAAATATATTAGAAATTAACCATCCATCTGTAGGGTCACAATGGAAACTGTAATAAAAAGTAACAAAAGGTGTAATATAAAAGTTTAAAAAGTTAATAACTAATATTCACGAATGTTATATGTAACAATTCAGTATAAAAGGCAGTTCTGAAATATGGGAAAATAATTACACTTGAGATCTGGTTGATCCAAGTGTTGCCTAAATAACTACATATTTTTATAAAGTATCTTCAAAGAAAATGTTGGGGAAAATACCATTTTGGTTCTTCGTTGCCTGCATTCTGTCAGTTTTCTTTATAAAAGTGGCTGAGAGTGAGTTTAATGTTTGTACAATTATTATTAATTCATTTTCACTATCATAGAAAAATTAGTATTTCAATTATAAATCCAGGCTTAGTGACAGGATACTTTCATGCAGAGATTAACGTTTATTCTCAACGTCTGGCTAAAATTATTTTCGTCTATTAATCATTTTTTTTTTCAAAAAAATAGTTAACTCAATACATATTTATATTACCCTTATCATCATGATAATATCACACTATTTCTCTTGCGGAGTAGACAGAAAGGATCGAGCACTGCTTATTCCTACCTTTGAAACTTATGTTTGCTTCTATAAACATCTATGCCATTCATCAAACATACTTTCTCTTCTATTAATTGTAGTCAGTGAGTTTTGGTACTTAAGGCACTTAAGTCTTCGTTATCGACCCATTTTATTCTTAGACGGGGTCACGCCTCCAAGTATTCTTCCTGTTAACCAAGTTTATCTTTTAGTTATTATGTCCTTTTCCATACTATCTTTTTTACAAGACTTAACCATTATAGCAAATTAGCATTCATATTGATTATTACATCAGCTTTCATAGATACGGTAGTCACGGTAATCCCATATTATTGAATGAAACCTCCACACACCCGGATACCTCAGGAGACAAAGACTCCTATTTATCCGCACAGTGCGCAGCCTGAATGGCCGGCCGGCTAAATAAACAAATCAACAGACTGACTTCATATTAAAAACAAACAAGTTGTGCTCTCCGTGTCAAGAAAAAAATGGGATATCAGGAAAGGTGACGTACTTTATCGCTGAATAGAAAATGTTTAATGTATTTTACGAAATGTTTTACGAATGCATGGCTTTTACATGACACTCGAAAACTAACAGAAAAGAATGGATGAGCAATTATGAGAACTACGGAAGATGGCAATGAAATAACAATTTTATTAACAATCTAAATTTGTAAACATTTCAGATGCGCCTGAAAAACTGTTACCACACATCGTGAAACCAATCTGCCCAAAATATACAAATGCATGTTACATTCATTGCGTTAGGATAAATAGACCTGGAGGAAGATGCGAAGGAAATGAATGCATCTGTAATCTACCTTTTGTACCTCCCACTCTATCGCTCATTCCTCCTTCACCACCACCACCTCATCCCCCTCCACCACCACCCCAACCTCCTAAATACTCAAATAAATAAAATGACACGAGAGCTATTTTAAAACTTTTCAGCATTATCGATTTAAAGTAACTATAATTCTATAGATAATTCTACTAAAAATGCATGGAAATAAATTTATAAAACAAGATTATACATTTGAAATATGTGGTAGCAACGCTCTACTTCCGCACATTTCAAACATGTATTCTTATTTTAATTCCGGTGAGCATGTTATTTTTAAAAATAAATAAAATTTCCTTACAAACAGTTATTATTCTAACAAAACTTATGAAAAATAAGTATATTGATTATATGTAGCTTGAATGTATACCTTCTTTGTAATTATTTGTAACTTACGTATAGTCATGAATGAATAAATTTAATAATAAAAATGAGACACCCTGTTTAATTGTGAGTACCCTCAATATGTCTCACAAGTCCCTCTATATACCTTTTCAGTTGTCAATCGTTCCGCTTTACATCCTGTATATACCAGAAAAAATATCCCAAAGAAAATATTGTACTTAATGTCCCCTTTAAACAACTTCTGGGCACGCCAACATTAAATTGTTTTGTATTGTTGGCGAATTATGTCTCTTGGTGAAATTGTTGTCAATGAATTATCCTTGACTCCATTCTTGATGAGTGTAGACATATCATCTTGAATATAGAATGGAATAATAGCAGCGGCGGCCTTGAATAATCTCTTAATAGCTAAATCCTTGTCTAGAAGAGTGAAAAATCAAACAAATAATAGTATCATTAAACAATGTTTATCTATTGTTCGAAAAGGTGATGTATGGCCCTTAAAGACCAACAAAAAGTTCTATCTTTCGACCATTGGATTCCAAGGAAAATATTAGGCCCACAACTGGGTAATGCCAGTGGGAGGCTGGATGCTTAAAATTGAAGTGTGTTCGGTGAATTATCCTGAATCCATAGATAAATATGTAAAATCCTCAACCATAGAGTAATGAAAACTGTTACAATGGACTACAAAAGAAATTGTCTAATGACATTCTATTCAGTGTGAGGGACAATTTTCATATGAGAAGTTCTGAAACTGCATTGGATGAATACATCTTAAGAAGAAGAAAAACTGATATTTCAACCGAAAAACTTTTGTTACGCACATTTTTTTTTATAAAAAGATGTATCTGGGTTTTGTTATAAGCCCAAATACAACCTTATACACCTTTCACACTAAGCTAAAAGCTTGTGTTGTGAAAGGGGAGTTTGACGGCACCTGGGATCGAACCGCGGACCCCTTGTTCATGAGGCCGAGACTCTACCTCCAAGCAACCAACGATCACTAAGCTATAATTATGTAGATTGAATTATGGAAGTGGAGTATTTAGGTACTTAATAATTGTGTAAAGTTTGAGACCATACAACTACAACTAGTGGTAAAACTTCTCCCAGAATAAATTGAGTTCAACGAAAAGCTTTCAATGAATCCTCGCAAACTTCACAACACAGTTGTATTACGGTATGCAAAAAAATCTGTTGACCCAACTGTTTACCGAATAAAACGGTTTAAAAGTTCCCGTCATTTCCCCACAATAAGTTACACCATTTACTCTCCATCTCCACCAATTATTAAAATATGAAAACAGAACATAAATCATATTTCCATTGTAATATTAATTGTTACATTAATTCAGTACTATGAAAAAATCTTTCCTGTTTCTGAAAACATATTATTCACAAAATATTAAAAAAACTTTAAAAATAGACTTTTGTGGGTGAGAAGTCATTCATCATATAATTTATAATTCTTTCTTCTGAATCGTCTCCAGATGGCCTTTAATGCTGCTGTCAAGAACATCTATAGGGAGAACAAGCGCTGTCACATCACACCACAGCTGAAGGAGCTACACTGGCTGAGAGTCCCAGAGAGAGTGGAGTTCAAACTGTGCCTCACGGTCCACAAAGCCTTGAACGGCACGGCACCTCAATGCCTCGTTGAACTCTGTCCCCTCGATGAAACTCTGAGGCGACCACTGCGATCAGCTTCCACCGCTGTCAACAAATTTGTGGAGCCCAACAGGGCAAACACTTCCAAATTCGCAGAGAGGAGCTTTAGCGTTGCGGGGCCAACCGCCTGGAACCGATTGCCAGCGGACTTAAGACAGAACCAACCCACTACAACGTTCAGGAGTAAGCTGAAAACACTGCTTTTCAAGAAAAGCCCTGGCGCCCTTGAGATTGTCACGGATCATTAAACGGCGCCAAATAAAATTATCTTTATTATTATTATTATCTCATATCTCATTTATTTAACAAAACAATATTAGATTCTACATTTTGAACACAATATAATATTAACAATAAAATTTAAATATAACATTAAACAACAAAAACCATAAAATATTGAAATAAATTTATATTCAAAATGTAGAACCCCAACATTATTCGAGTTGATTCTTCCATGATGTTCTATGAAATAGTACAATCATGGGAGATCACCTACAGAGCTACAGGGACAAAAACCTTCTTACTATCCTGGTGGACGATAGAAGTACGGCCTTCTGCATGCTGTATTTGAGCCTGTCATCTACTCCCAGTTTTCTGAGATTGCTTGACAGACTCTTAGGTATTAAACCATTCACAGACAACACAATAGGCACGATGATTGTGGTAGGTGTTCTCCACATATCTTTGATTTCATGAGCAAGATCAAGATATTTTATTATCTTATCTTGCTCAGCTTTATATAAATTTTCATCGTTTATTATTATTATTATTATTAAAGTACTATTTTCAAAATTGGGTTAAAAGGTTTCGTTTCCGAGAGTTGCGAATTTTGATAGTATAATTAATTATTGTTTTTAAAGCAGCTTTTTTTGTCACAACAATTAAATGGTGAAGTTTTTGACCCGCGGATATTCCATGATTTATGTGCGTCCTAAAAATAACAATCTGGAAAAAGATCACAGTTCCTACTTTCTGAGTATGATGAACCAATTAATGTTGCTTTATAATAAATCGAGTCAAAAGTAGCTAAGTCCTTTTTCTGACCATGTTAATGGAAAAATTTTCTCAATTCCCTAATTATTTGACCACTATTAATATAATTGTGAGATTTATATTGGTTCCTTGACAGGAAAGAATTATTGATCTCGAAAACTTTGTTCTGATCTTCAATTCATATAGTCATTAATAATTTGTCATTTTTTCCACGTCTTAAAGATTCTCTTAAGTGTGAAGAAAACAGTGCTTTTCAGGAAAGATATAATAGAATTGATAAATAAAACTTTTTTTAATGTCCAGGTGCAGTTGAATATATTTCAATATCTTTTGTTACATTTCGAGATCATTCATTCTGAAATTTATTGCATTGCGTTTATGGCAGATTTTTGAGGTTTTAGAGTTTTTAAAAGCTATTTACAGATCAGCTTATCTGAGGTATGTATAAGCGGAGGCATATGGGTATGCAGCGTATGGATAGCTGTATGCGCTGTATGCACTGTAGGCCAATGGAGAGGTGTAGGCTACTGGAGCGGTGTAAGCCAAAGGAGCAGCTGCAGCGGTGTAGGCCAATGGAGCGACTACGGCTGATGGCTTGGCGTAGGCGAAGCACAGCATAGCGGCGAACAAGAACTGTAACAATAAAAACTATTATGGAAATATATGATAAATAAAATTAACCAGAACAAAATCCATTGCAGAATGACAAGCAAACTTCATAATATAAATACGCATGTTGTTTTCTAATTAATCAAAAAATTGCTAAAAACATATTCAAGAGATAAATTAAATTTGTTAAAGATCTTGAAAATAGATAATATCGAATAGAATAAACACAAAAATAAAATAAAAAATAATATCACTATTTGATCCACGCCATCATATGTAGATGATGAACTAATGAACAACTTTTATATTATTTATTTATTCAAAGAATAAATGTCTTTCGCCTTTTACAGATGGCTTAAAACGGCTTGAAATGGGTAATCGATTTTTTCAATTATTTTTTAGAACGCAGAATTTTACTTTTATTGAATGTTAGATAAATTTATAAAAAAAATAGTTTAATAATTTTAGTAGTAAATAATACATACCAGTTTGAACATTTTGGTTTTTTGTTTTAGATGTCTGTTGCAAAGACAAGAATTGAATTGTTTATGATTACATTATGCCATGTTTCAGCTTTATATACTAATTCACTGTGTCGGTGTTTAGGTAGTAGAATTCCATATCGAAATAATAAAACAAATGTTTTATTCTACTAATGGTTTATTATGTGAGAGAGACGTCTTTCGTCTGATGATTGACAATGTCCTCATCAGACGAAAGACGTCTCTCTCACATAATAAACCATTAGTAGAATAAAACATTTGTTTTATTATTTTATATACTAACTTATCAAACCATCACCCTACAGTCATTGAATGATAAATTATTATACATACATACATACTTCACAACATTACAAAACCTGAGTTGGTTCAATACATACTATGAATCAAAGTATATAATATGAAACGAAGTATTGTGTTCAATGCAATAATGTCCATGCAAACGGTGTACAAAATAGTTCTAGGTATTGTTATATATTTTGATATTTCATGACATACTCGTATTCATCTTGATTGTAAGCCTTGATTATTTATTTGATAACAAAAACAGGTCTATCCCATGTCAAAATAATGAGCTACTTGGCTTTTAATAACTGAAATCCCTTTTAATTATGTTTTGTTCTATTTATTTCAAATAATAGGATACTCAAAATCAATTTCAAGGTGAATCATGATGTATTATTATTGTTTAAGTATGATCTTTGCAAAACATGATGATAAATAAAATCATTTCCTCTCATTGAAATAAGCATCTGACTCCTAAATCCCTTTCCCTTTCCCTTATGCATGTGCACGCTGCAGTTTTATGTATGTTCTACTTTTTATAATTATAATTGTATCCATAAGTACATTTTTGCTTGCTTGTGTTCATTTTCTTTTGTTTGCTTTATGTTGTCCTATTTTTGTTTCTATTATAAATGTTGATATTCAAGTCACTCGATAACGGGTGGATAGCCAAAATAAAAAAAAATGTTGATATTTATGTATATGTATGTATATGTTTTTTTTAAATTTTAATAACCGGGTTTGTTGGAAGACATCGACTTTTAGCGATAAACTCGCCCTCTGTACAATGAATTGTATAGGTAACTGATATTTTTATGATATTGTTTTATTTTGTAATATTGTTACCAAGGTGAAGAATAAAATAAATAAAATAAGTAAAAATAAATGTTATTTTCCAAAAACCGGTTATTATGTGAATAAGGCAGAAGATGAATCTATAGACTTTTAATTTAATTCAAACGTTTAATTTTTGTTATTTAATCATCTTCCATCAAAATTGTAAGTTTAATACATGAAATAACCATATAAAGCTTAGAAAACACAACGTCACCTTGTTAGTAGTACCCTGGACGATACTAATTGTATGGTTTTCTATCATAATTTGTTGTCCATTGTATACGACAAAACACATATTCACTCTGAATATTTTATCATCTGAAATTTGTCATATTCCATTTGTCCAAATATCCATTCAGCATGACATTATCGTTTTTAAAATGAAAATTCATTGAAGGAGACCCACCGACCACTAGGATACCTGGGGACTTCCATTTATCCGAATTCTACACTACACAAATCATGTCCACACCGGAGGCGCCATAGTGGGCAGCCTTAGAGCAAAAAACCACCAAACCACCATAACTTCCACGTGTGGAATCTTTTGACTACACTCCTTCGATGTACCTCTAGCCGAGAGAAACAAACACATTAACAATACATAACAAACAATAAATAAACAAAGGCATTTCCTTAACCTAGATTGATTTAACCGTGCTGATTGATTTTAAAATGACAAATCGTAAGAAGACCCAATTGACATCAATTGGGTCTACAGTCAAAACTAAGTTTTGGTTTATAGATTCATTTAATATGTAAAGTATGACGGTTTTTATTATTAGCTAGAAGATTTTGTCACGTCTTTTTTGCAAATAAAATAAAGTAAATTTAATGATAATTCTAGTAACGAAAATTTCCCGGATAAATAAAATGTATATTCTCATATAATTATGAAGAATAAATATATTTTTTGTTTCAATACTGTTTCTATTCTATTTCTTCACGTCTCGTTATATTGTACGTCAGTTAGAGAGGATGGAACGCCAAGTAAACCATATATCCTTACACACTCTTACTTCTTTTCCACATTTATGTAATTCTTCACTGAAGCATGATAGATGAGAACTATTGTATAATTAACACAATAATCATTAAAATAACATTTTCAATATACCTAAAAGACTTAAGATATCGCATGATATGATTTGAGAGCTTTCAATTCTTGTCAATTTATACCAATACTAAATTTCTCACAGATGTGGTAGCCAGTGGGTTCACAGAATATAAATATAAACAGGTCTTTCTCTTTGCATCATTAAAAGGCATATTGGATAATTGCATGCATATAAAAATAACATATTAATAAAACTGAAAACACGTTGAAATACTAATGAGTATCTTCCTTGACATGACAACATAAATAAATACAATGTCAAACATAACGTTAATGGGATCCACAAAAACACCGCGAGGACAATCGGAATTTGTTTCAAGACAATCCATAATATGTCCTATGCAAACATAATAATGATATGATGTCTACATACATATTCTACCTTTAAGAATATTGCATAATAACCAATATAATAATATCGTTTGGACATTGTCATACATACTACTACCTATAACTATGATTGTGTTGTATTGGATACTATGTTGTTATAATTGTTTTAGTATATAAACGTTGGCTGGCGTAGTACAATTATCAAACAATCACAGTCTCGTCTTTGCAACAGACATCAAAAATTAAACAATTAAAATGTTCAAGCTGGTAAGTTAACCATACAATATATAAAGTTTTCGTTTTACAAATAAGCAGTACAAAGGCAAAAACACGAGTTTATGATTTCAAAATATTAGAAAATTTTTGTCACAGTATCAAAATCTATAATTTTTTGAAATCTTAACATCGTAGTTTCTTTTAAAAATGACAAATATCTTAAAATATCGTTCTACATTCTTTGAAAGTTTATACGTTCATCTGTTAAAAAAATTGTTATCTAAGAAATAGGTATGTATGTATTTATTATACAAACGCAGAAAAGGTTCAACACTCAGACGAATATTTTCGGGCTAAAAGTTAATTTTTTAACGACACATTTTCAAGCACCCTCTAACTAACCAGTATTTTATGATACGAAGGTAATACAACTATGATGTTTTAATCATGAAGCATCTGAAATGCATCTGAAACATATTAGATATATTTGATGAATGTTGGGTTTTGGTTATTTAATCGAGAATAGATTTTTTTAGATACCAGCCTCCATTAAACTATGTTACATTTTAAACATTTTTTTGTTACAGTTCTTGTTCGCCGCTATGCTGTGCTTCGCCTACGCCAAGCCATCAGCCGTAGTCGCTCCATTGGCCTACACCGCTGCAGCCGCTCCCCTGGCTTACACCGCTCCAGTGGCCTACACATCCCCATTGGCTTACAGTGCATACAGCGCATACAGCTATCCATACGCTGCATACCCATATGCCTCCGCTTATACATACCTCAGATAAACTGGATCATCAATAATAATAAAATGTTTAATAACTTGTCAACCAGCTACCTACCAGTGATGTAAATAATTGATTTTTGTTTAGTATTTTGTATTAATCTGTTTACTGTCTTGTATATAATAATTATCAACAAACAAACAATATTTTAGGGCATGCCCAAACATTCCTATACGTGAATAAATCATAAATACAGAACTTTTCTCTTATTTACTCAACCTTTTTTTAACAAGAACTATTAATATTACAATTAATATAAATATTTATGTAAAACAAACTATCATTTACACAATACCTCAAAGGTAATTATTTTTAAATGTGACTTATTAATCAAAAACTTAGTACTACAAAGATAATGATTTTCATAACAAAACTACACAAATATGACTCCGAAGCAGTGAACGAATGTGACTCCTTTATCGAAAACTATCCAATTAACACTCTTTGGGTTAGTTGGAAAAAAATCGTGCCTCTGCGATAAACTCGCCCTCTGTATATTGATTGTATGATTGCATTTATTTTAAATGTATTTTTGTGTAAATTTGCTTGTAGTCAATGTACAGGAAAGAATAAATTAATAAATAAAAATAATGTATACTATACTATTCTATACCCTCACGCCGTATCCCAAGTGGGGTATGCAGAGAGAACGGAACGCCAAACAGATCTATCTTTACATACTTTCTTCGCTTCCTCAAAAATAATGTCAAAAATAATGTCAATTTTAGTTTAATAAGAAAGTTTGCGAAGAATAAACAAATTCGTTATGCGAATAAATTCCCACCTTTCTACAATCTTTGATATTTATAATTCATAAAAAAAAACTTCGTATTGATAATATTTCATCTTGTGAAAGTAACGGTGAATGTCGTATCTTCCATACTTTTTATTTGCTGCATAAATTATGCAAAATAAAACGTTTTAAATTTTGTACAATACTATTCTATTTGTTAAAAAACTCTGTAAGTGAACGAAATAAAATTAAAATAAAATAAAATAGATATTTATGTATGCAAGATCTTAAAAAAATGGCCGTTTTCAATAAAAAGTATTTTGAAAAGTTGTTCATAATATTGAAGTGAACGAAATTATGCAACAGATGTTTTCAATTAGCTTCAATATACACTTGAATAATTCAATAAATGTGATATCTTCAAAATTGTGAAAAAGTGTACTGCATATTTCTTTGGTATTAGCTGTTATTACAGTACTCTGTTGTAAACAAACTTTAATGCGTTTATTAGACTGAAAAAAGTGTTTTATTGAAATTTAATATTATAGACAACATTTGCGAGGACACACATTACACCAAGCTTTTTTATTATATTTGTATCATTTTTGAATTATGAATATATAATTTAAACTTTTGTGAGATTTTATAACTTATATATGCAAGCGAAACTTCATGTATGAGAAACTGTATGAATGTAGAGGAATCGAAACACCGTTACTTTCACAAGATGAAATATTATCAATACGAAGTTTTTTTTATGTATTATAAATATCAAAGATTGTAGAAAGGTGGGAATTTATTCGCATAACGAATTTGTTTATTCTTCGCAAACATTCTTATTAAACTATAATTGACATTATTTTTGTTGACATTATTTTTGAGGAAGCGAAGAAAGTATGTAAGGATAGATCAACATGGGGTTCCGTTCTCTCTGCCTACTCCACCTGGGACACGGCGTGAGGGTATAGTATAGTATTTTATAATTTTATGAAAAGTATTGTTATACTCTGAAGTCAAAGAATTAACGAAGATTCAGAAGAAGGAATGGTACGCGATAAAATGTGGTAAAAAATAAATTCGCAACTACTATTAGGTACTACTCGTACAATACTACTATACCATCACAGCATTCCCACAAGTTCGGTAGCCACCAGGATAACCGCATGTAACAAACATGCAAGCTGTCTTCTCCGTGCCACCAAAAAATTGAGACATTCAGGATGGGTGACAAATCTCATCACTGGATTTAAGAAAATAAAATGTCTTTATTATTTCGAACACCTCCATTTTAAAGGACACTCGAGAACTTACGGAAAAGTGTGGATGACCAATGCTTTGCGGGAGCTCCACGGAGAACTTAAATTAAATAAAATACATGCCTACTGTACAAAAAATGTCATCTCTAACCAAAAAATAATATTACGAAACAAGAATGCACAAAATATGTAACCATCAAATATTTCCAAAAAAGATATCTTCAAATAGGTATATGCAATTAACAAATGCAGTGATGCATTTTTTTATCAAATGATTTTGTGATACATACATCACACTGAAAATAAAATTAAATGTCTCATGTCACCTTCTCACGTGATGACATTCCAAAGATATGATTACATTGCGTTTTCAATGTACCTACTATTGTTGGAAAAATATTTTTAGTACAATGGTAATGCAAATTTAGGTCGGTTTTCTCCTTGAGAAATGTAATGCCGTTGTCCTTTATATGTATGAAGAATAGTAGGTACATAAATTAATTCCATCGCCGAAAAACTAACTGAAAACAAATTAAGATGGTACAGACACATTTTGGGACTAATACAAGGTTATGTGATAAAAAGGACAATGGGCATAGAAGTAGGACTCAGAAGACCAGGCATACTATGATGACCAGGCATGAACATCCAGGCATACCACCTGGATGAACCATAAGGAGGCAGCGACTCGTTCGGAGGATACAGGGGACCGAAAAACTTGGAGGATGAAGACTAAGAGAGCAGACCTCTAATAAGTGGGATAAAGGCTAGGGCGAAGAAGAAGAAGAATGAAACGAGACAAAATAATTTGATTCTGTAGTCAAATGGTTTGACTCCAATAAATAGACAATAGAACAAACATGAAGTTAGTAATAATTATTATGATTAAATTTTGTTGAGGATTAAAAATAATATCCATGTGATATAATTCAAGAAAAATTTGAGCCTCTAAAATAATGGACATCAAACCATTCAGTTGTATTTTGTGATCTTTTGTTTTTTGCATCTAATGCTTATAATGTTCTTTGATTTGCCAATCAGTTTTCTATTCTCGTTTTAAAAAATTATCAAGGTACTCTTTTGGAGGATGTTTGGAAGTAGATTTTACACACGTGGATGATAAATTTGTAAGATTTTGGATTTGAGTTTATATACTATTAATTTTATTATCTTTTGATTGAATCAAAAAAATCTTCAGTTAAAAAAAACATCAATCAGTTTGAACGAGGATACAGTTTTTTCAAAGAAATCTAAAAATAAATGTACAGTAAAAAACAAAATAAATAAATGAAAGACTGAAATACGAGATCACATTGAAGAATGTTCTTGACTTAAAATATCAATAAATTAATAAAATATTTCGAAAAAAATTTAACATTAACTTCTTCTGTAAAAAATGCTTATAGACGACTCTCAAGTAAGAATGAATTTTCTTGAGGCTTCATCATAATTTATGCCTATTTAAAAATTTCTTTGTAAAATTATTGAACTTTCTTGTGATATGAGACGAATGAACTTGGAAAGTACAGATAAAATAAAAGTGCGTTGCTATTTAGTGCGGGTACAATAATCTGTACACGCATTTTTATTTGCGGTCAATGGTCAAGCAAATAAAAAGGTTTATATATAAACAATCTGATTGTTGTTATGACAATTGGATGTGTTTGAACACAGATCTTTTTAAGTCAGAAACATAAAATGTCACTATTGTTGTGGAGAAATGAGGAGACAGCCTTGAAAATTAAATAATGAATATTCTATTCCAAAATAAATGTCAATAAATTGAACGCCCGCTGGTTTCGCATTTTACATTTTACAATGTTTTTAATTATTGAGTCTTGTTCATTGTCCAAAACCTATTTTTATTAGTTTGTGGGAAAAAAACACTAACTCCTCGATTTTTACTTTTTGCGATGTATCGAATAAAGTATTGTCACAATTTGAACAATTAATTTACTACCCGTCGAGGAATACATTACATATTCCCTGAATGTACGATTTTTACTTGCATTAAACTCAGCAGATATTTTTAAATATTATGACAAAGTTCCTCAAGCAATTAGAAAGCATTTAGCTTATTCGAGTCACTTTATTGTTGAAATATAATAGGTAAAATAATTGGTTATTATAGGTAGCTGTACATTAAAGTAAACAACAGCTGTGCGATGGATCGAATAAAGTATTGTCACAGTTTTAACTATAATTGTACTACCTCGTCTTGGTATTTGAAGTAAAACAATTTTTAGTTAAAAAAATATTAAAATTTACTACTACACCATCACGGCATCCTACAAGCGGGGTAGCCAGCAGACCAGTTGCATGTAATAAACAGGCAGGCCGTCTTTTTTGTGCCAATAACAAATTAAGATATTCAAGATGGGTGGCAAATGACTTTATTTTTTCGAACACCTGCCTTTAAATTATAAACCTGTTGTTCCATATTGGCCTAAATGACCTGTAGGTATGTTCATTAGATGCGATCGGTCTGATGTTTACAAATTGTGGGAAACAGCGTGATGGTAGGTATGCTGTGATTAGATGCGATCGGTCTGATGTTTACAAATTGTGGGAAACAGCGTGATGGTAGGTATGCTGTGATTAGATGCGATCGGTCTGATGTTTACAAGTTTGGTTTTAGCAGGGGTCTATCCACTGAGCATGCTATTGAGGCCTGCTTGAAATGGAGAAATGAGTGTGAGGATAAGAATGTTCTGGGTGTCTTCCTTGACATAGCTGGGGCTTTTGACAATGCGTGGTGGCCTCTTATCCTGGCCAAGCTAAAGATACGAGGTTGTCCTCGCTGGTTGTTTAATGTTGTTAGCAGCTACTTTAGCAACAGGTCAGTAATGATCACACACGCTGGAATTGTAGTGGAAAGGATTGTGGACATGGGCTGCCCACAAGGATCGGTTTTAGGACCGTTTCTTTGGAATGTTCTGTTTGACGATCTGTTGAAAATGGATCTTCCGCCTGGCTGCACGATTTTTGCCTATGCCGATGATGCGCTTCTCTTGCTATCTGGTAGTACGAGGAGCGCCATTGAGAATAAATTTAAAATCGCGATCGAACGTATCCTGACGTGGGGCAATGTGAATAGGCTGGTCTTCTCGCCGAGCAAGACCTCCGCTATGTGGTTGAAGGGTTCGCTTGGGGACAGAAATCCAGTTCTTCGGATGAGTGGATCACCCGTGAGGGTGGTCAACGAAGTCCGTTATCTGGGTGTAGTCCTGGACAGAGGCCTTTCCTTTCTCCCGCATGTCAGAGCGACTGCCGGAAAAGCGGGTGTGTTATTTTTCACTCTTCGCAGACTGAGTCGTGGAACATGGGGTCTAAGATGGCGAACTGTAAAGACTATATATCGGGCGACTTATGTGGCTCAGGTCACGTATGCCGCTCGTGTGTGGTCGCACAGGCTGTTAGTTGGATCTGTGTCGATGGCGGTCTTGAGGGGGCAAAGACTCCCGCTGCTCGCTGTCACGGGTGCGTATCGAACTGCAGCTAGTGATGGCCTTCCAGTCATTGCTGGAGAGCTACCAGCCGATTTAGAAATTTTGGACTCTGTGGCTAGGCGCAAGATCAAGGCGGATGGAGTTGTGGTACATTTCGGCATGTCTGTGCATGCGGAACCCGGAATCAGAGGTTATAATAGGGCTGTCGGCACGATACGAAAGAGAACGATGGAAGTGTGGCAGGAAAGATGGGATGGAGGAAGAACTGCTAGATTAGTCTACAGTTTCCTCCCGAATGTTTGTGAACGAATGAAAAAGCGCTTCCTATCATTTGATCATTTCACTGTACAGTTGATAACTGGCCATGGGGATCTGAGAGGTAAGCTCTTTGATCTTGGACTCGTGGATGATCCATGGTGTGTCTGTGGGATGGGGGCGCAATATGCGGAGCATATCCTTTGGGAGTGCCCGGTGATGATGGATGCGAGAGATCTAATGCTAGAGGAAATGAGCGATGGCACCCCCAGGCCCGTTTGGTTTGGGGAAGTGCTACTTTGTCCTCAGAATTTCAGGGCTTTCCAGAGGTTTGTAGATTCCTGGGTGTCTAGGTGGGATCTTCTGCGTGGGCCGGGTTTACCCCCGGCTGACGCAGGGGAGTCTGAGAATTGAGCTTGCTTGGCGTGGCGAATGTTGCGTGGCGAACTCTTGTTTTTCGTTTGTTTTGTGCGTCCTGTCTCCCTTGGTGGAGAGTAGCTTTGGTTGGAATATCCCCATTGGGAGGGAAATAGTTTTCCACACTTCCCCGTTTCAGTGACCCCTGGGCTCACTGTCTTAAAACCGAAATGTTTCTGGACACTTTATCTCTGTTATCTGTACCAACTGTATATATATGTGTGTATGTGTGTATGAATGTGTGTATGTGTGTGTGTGTGTGTGTGAGTGTATGTGTGTGTGTATGTATATATATGTATATTATTGTATTGTACTTAATTTTTGGGTATAATATTGGTTTAATTTATTATGGTTAATTATGTCACACATGTATTGTGTGATATCACTTTATTTTAATTTTTCCCAATATGGGCTATTTTTGTTTCTTTTTGTTTATTGTTCCAACGAGGCGACTTATGTTGATCTGTTCTTCGGGTCGCCTCTGAGGAAATGAAAGTGATGTGTGCAAATTCGGATAAATAGGAGTCTCCGACTCCTGAGATATCCGAGTGTGTAGAGGTTCTTTCAATGATGTTTACAAATTGTGGGAAACAGCGTGATGGTAGGTATGCTGTGATTAGATGCGATCGGTCTGATGTTTACAAATTGTGGGAAACAGCGTGATGGTAGGTATGCTGTGATTAGATGCGATCGGTCTGATGTTTACAAATTGTGGGAAACAGCGTGATGGTAGGTATGCTGTGATTCGGTAGAAATTATTTTTGGGACATCATATTGGCAAACATACCTAAATTTGCATTGAGCTGTATGAATGTAATTCTTAATAAAACTTGGTGTATATTTATGTTGTTCGCATAATTATAACTAGTTTCATAGAAAAAGTACGAATACCCCTTTTGTGTTTTTTTTTTGCGAATATTTAGCAATGTATTAAAAATAACTCGATTATAAGAATTCGATTGCTAGCTGCGCCTACAGACTTATTTGGTAACATTATAATAAAAGTTTCAAATAATTTGCGAAAAATTCTTATGATTGGAGCAATAAATCTTTTATATTCCATAGGTTGATAACCACTCCGTGACAATATGAAATATCATTATAGGGGTGGTAACACAAAAGTATTATTGTATCTATTAATGTATCTACCTACATCATAATATTCTAACGTAGGATTTTATTGTGGAATAGGCAAAGAGGAGAAAACGCCAACTTGGTATCTCCATTCTTATTAAACATTCATCTAGTTTTCTATTCTTCTAAGATTTCTCCCGACAACGCTCTTTTAATTTTTTTACAGAAATCCACTCGGAGCCCATGCTTTCTTGCACCCCTTCTCACAGACATGGGTATATTATCTTCGTCATCTCTTCCTTATCTTTTTTCTTCATAATATATTCAAACTAGTATTGATCTGTATGATACTTACATACCTACTTACTTATGCAGCTATTCCTATCTACTGCTGAACATAAGCCTCCCCATATGACTCCAAGCATCTCTGTCCTGAGCTTTCTGCAACCAGCTACCAGCAAATCTTCTAATGTCGTCTGACAAATGTGTTGTGGTCTTCCTCTACTCCTTTTATCTTCATAATATATCCACTCCACTACCCTTTTTGTCCATCTCTGATCTTTAAGTCTAACAACATGCCCTGCCCAGGACCACTTCAACATTGCCACTCTTCCAACAACATCCGTGACAACCAATCTTCTATGTACGTGTATCTTGGTGTTTCTAATGCGATCAAAGAATACCTACACTCATCGTATGATACAGGTTTACTTTAATTATGAATTTCTAATGGAAGTGATAAAGAGCAAATGGTTGACATAACATATAAAATTATCAATTATTTTTATTGCTTGTCCACTGACTAACCTGTTTATTGGAGATGCCGTGAAAGTATAGATAGCTACATTTCAATAAAAAAAAGAACAGTTCTTTAACACTCACAGAATCATTTTAATATTTCGTAAAATATTAAGCATTAATCGCTGGTGGTTTTTTATATTAGAGGCTAGATACTTTGTTCTTTCTGGTAGATATTGGTAGATATTGGTAGATATACATTTTGCATTTTATACCTTTCTACATTTTTCGCATTTTTACAATTTTTTGCATTTTAACATTTTATATATTTTATACTTTTTTTAAAAAAAATTACATTTATTTACATTTTTTACACTTTTTTTACACTTTTACATTTCAAAATTTTACACATTTTTTTTACATTTATATGTCTTTTATCATTTTAAGTCTTTAATTTATGTTTATTACATTGGTAAAAAGGGGATCTTAATTGGTTTGTCTATTGTTGTCTTTTAATATCTATACTAATTGTTTCAACTGTCTGATCCTACTGAATAAATAAAATAAAATAAAAAAATATTCATCTAAATAAATAAAAACGAGTTGACCATGTATGTTCCCATACTTGAGAACGGCTGAACCAAATTGTCTGACTCCGTTTTTGTTGTATTTGTAATTATCAGGAGACGGTTTTCGTGAAAGAAATTTTCGGAAAATCCGGAAATTTTGGAATAGCCGGAAATTTGGATTGTATTTTTGTATGAAAGTGACGTTTCTATGATAGTTCTGCTGTCACGTGTTGCCATAACGAAAAATCACCCTGGCAAGGCCGGGTAGGAAATCTAGTTTGGAGTAAAATTAAGTGAAGTGTATTAATTATTCATTACTCTCTGCCTTCCCCTAGAGAGATGCGACCTAATTAAACCATTGGACATAGGACAAGTTATTGCTATTGTCATCTAACGATATAGCAATGCCTTCGTTCTAGGCCATTACGTGCTGCGTTTACTAAGTCCATTATATTGGAGAACACATTCGAACTCAGTCGCCTCGTGTTGGTACTACTTATGCAAGTCGATAACTTTAAAATCAAAGTTAATATTTCCATTTTCTATTCAACAATAATCAAGAAAAATTGTACTACTTATCGTTTTTATGCCTATGTCACACTCATGTGGTTCCTCGAAATGTTTTTTACTCAATGTAATCTTTCTTTTAGGATCTGAACTAAGTCCAAAAAAAATATTCCGGATAGGGCAATAGAATCATAACCTTTTTTTTTACAAATTTTCAGTTATTTCATATATTTATTAATATGAAATCGACAGATAAAGTCGCCCTCTGTACATTTAATTGTATAACTGATATCTTTATGATACTTTATATTGAATTGAAATATTGTAACCAATGTACAGTAAAGAGTAAAATAATTTTTCTTTACTCTGGATGATTTACAGTTAAAAAACAAAGAGCTATTCAAATTTATAACCTGAAAATCAATTTCAAAGTTAAAAACTTTTTAAGGAAAATAAGGAAAATAAATGATCTATAAATTTGACCGTTCCAGTTAATTGAGTTCGTCGGTAGCCTGGAGGTAGAGCCTTGGCCTCCAGAACAAGGGGTCCGTGGTTCGATCCCAGGTGCCGGCAAACTCCCGTTTCACGGCACAAGCTTTTGGCTTAGTGTGAAAGGTGTATAAAAAGGGTTTGGGTTTATAAAAAACCCAGATATATGTAAAAAAAATCATATTATTTTATTTTTGAAATATACACGGCAATAAAACGTACTTGGTTTGATAAATTAATTAAAAAAAAATTGGTTAAAATATCTCTAAATAGATCAAGTAGCAGATAATAAAATAAAATAATGATTAATACAAAAATGAAATAGTTGTTCAAACACATAAATCATTATGAAGTGAGTTGAATATGGAGAAAATCGTTTTGCATTTCAAGCAGCACATGAACAATTATCACATCACAGTGTCCTAGCACTATTGTACATATTGTAAGTGGATTACACCTTATAATTTTTATTTTGTTACCAAACAACAACAAAAGCAATGAAACCGAGGACAATACTTGTAAAAACATTGGTGTTTAGTATTTCATCATTATATTTATCAGAAGGCAGTATAAATACTGAAGACGTTTCTTCTGAAGACATCATTACATTCTTGTTAACTGATAAACAAACACAACACTTCAAAATGTTTAAACTGGTAAGTGTTTTGTTTCATTCATAATATTTATAATATTTTAATATAATATCGGGTTGGTTGGAATATATTGTAATCTAACGATAAACTTGACTTTTGTGCATTGATTGCGTAACTGATAACTTTGTTATGATTGATATTGTAACCAATGTGTAGTAAACAATAAATATAAAATAAAATGAACAAATAACAATACCACACTTTGTTAGGTTAGAAACCGAACGTTTTCGCCTATACTTGTAGACATCTTCAAAGAAACTGAAATCTAAAAAATTGTGAGAGCTATTGTTCATGTGGTGAGAAGGGTAGGTACAGGTAGTGGCTATTAAACCTAACAAAGTGGAGATTTAACAGTGCTCGTAAATATATTTTAATATCTTATTTAATAAAATTAAAAATGCATTTCCACAGTGTAAACACAAAAACTCTTGAATTATTAACAATACTACAGTTATTTTCTGTACTTTATCAAGTTTTGTTTCGTTTAAATCAACAGTATGGTTTCTTTTTCAATAATTAGAATCCAAATTTACATTTTTTTTTATTTATGAATTTATTACTTTCAATTGTTCAATTGATTTAGGCATGAAACTCTATTGTTCTCAAAGAAGGAACATTTTTTCTTTTAAAAAGTTGACATAATTTCATTTTGATTATTTGGAACGTTAAAATTTTAACGAAAAAGTGTGATTTGAGTTGAGTTTTCAAAACATTTCTTAAATATATTTTAAAATATGGATCCGGATCACATGCCACTTCGCGATTAGGTTTGTTAGTAATATACTAGATAGCAGGGAGATCTTTCAATGGGGAACATTCACAAAAAAAATTTTCAACCCAAAAAATAGTACAGAAAATTAGAAAAATTATGGTGCTTTTTATATTTTTAAATGTGCATTTTTAAGGTTTTTATCACCATTTAAAAAAGCAATTTTCGGACTTCGCCGCAAAAAGGTTCACTCGTGGCGGAGCAGTGTCTGACAATATCAGGCGCTACAAACAGTACTAAGAGTGAAATGTGTGGCAATACAAAATAGCGACTAGCGACGTCACACCGGACTAATTCAATAACAGAAAATATGGATTTTTAAAATGAAAATAATGAATGAAAAGTTTTATTTTATCGTTTCTTATTAGGATATTCGTGATCAGCGTATATTTATTAATATGAATTGATAACATTTATTCATATTCCTCACACATGCATGTTCCCCATTCAAAATCCGAGACATTACTCATCTTCGGCTAACGACAATTTCGTACACCAATTTGTTTGATAAACATATTTTATACATGAGAATCGAATACATAATGTACTTAAATAAATGTAATTATACTATGGAATATTATTGTTACAGTTCTTGTTCGCCGCTATGCTGTGCTTCGCCTACGCCAAACCATCAGCTGTAGTCGCCCCATTGGCCTACACCGCTGCAGCCGCTCCTCTGGCTTACACCGCTCCATTAGCCTACAGCTCTCCTTATGCCTACAGTGCATACAGCGCATACAGCTATCCATACTCTGCATACCCATATGCCGCCGCTTATACATACCTCAGATAAATGTCAAAATTTCATCGAAACCCATCTCAACTCTAAAAATTAACCATTAAATGAAATTTGACTAATTACACCAACAATCTTCATAGATTTTCATAATGATTTAAAATACATATTTACTGCGTTTATTAGTAAAATTCTGTTCTCTTTATTAATTTTTTGTAGTTTTTATAACTTATTTTTTATATGGCATTATTTTTATATACTTATGTGAAATTTTTAGTTTTTCTGTATTCAGTTAATATTTAATTTAAATTGTGTTTTGTTTATATAATTTATTTTTTAGTTTTATTCTGTTACAATTTTACATATTTCAGTATGATGAAATAAATAAACCACTTATTCTTCCTGAACAACTACATTGTTTCATTTCTAAAAGAATCATGGACCACTCTATTGTTACAAAGAATTCTTATGTTATGAATTTTTCGACAAAATTGGATGTCGTAAACTGGATATTTCTTACTAGAAGTGTAGATGTTAATCATATTTTGAAACAATCTAGATTAATCATTCCAAGTTGTTTCCATTGAACCTCAACAGATGATGTCTTTCCGATTTGAAAACACAGAAATTGTATGAAATCTTATAAAAATCGATCGGATATATAATCGATTTCGATAGTGAATAAATATTGAGTTGAACTACCTATATATTATACAACTAAAATTTCAGTCATGTGTCTAAATTCCATCACAGCATAATATCTCGCAAGTAGGGAAGCCAACAAACAAGTTGAATTTAATAAGCAGCCTGCAAGCTGTCCTCTCCATGCCAACAAAAAATTAAGTCATTCGGGACGGTGGCAAACCTCGTTGTCGAATTCAAGATGTAGAATGTGTTTATTTTTTTCGAACATCTGTCTTTTACAGTACACTCAAAAACTGACGGAAAAGAGTAAGAGGCCAATTATATAGGTACTACATTTTTTTAATGAATGGTTAGCAATATCATATTCATGCAAATAAACAACAAATATACCTAGCCAGTACATTACATATTCATGTTATTTTGTATTTGATTCACGTCTCCGACATTTCAATATAATGCTGTGTCTTTATATAGAATGTGATTTGAATAACGATCCATTTGGGCGAGCTTAACTTGAGATGGGTGTTTTAATTATTCTTATTATTCACACGACTGCTTTGACACGTATCACATGTGTTGGTAAATAATTCTCCTTATCTCTTGCAGCCATCGATTGCTTGCCTACAACTCAAATCTATTAATAATTGTCAACACACTAAAATTTCGTGGAGTCAGAAAATATATTGTCAATTTTAAAACATATGTAGCTGATGTTTTGATTAGCTTTTGTCATGAAAACAATTTTAATTTATATATATATTAAGTACATAACGACCACTGCCAAACAAAGTAAAACCTAGATACAAGCAGGTGACAATCATAATCATGTAAACAAATAGATTATTTTGAAAAGCGATGACGAATGATTGTTACAATAGCCAAAAGTTTTGTGACAATACAACATCTACACACAATTATTTAGAGTAAAGAATTCACCTCTCTGCAAATGGATGAAAATAAATATTATCTAATAAAATTAATATTTAATGTTACTACTGATTTTGACTAATGCACGATCGGTTTCGCGGAGTCCGTGTTCGAATCATTAGGATACTACTAATACTATATTTAGATCAGCTCCTGATGATGCGAACTCGGAGGTCGCGAAACCAATCGTGCGTTTGTCATACTCAGTAGTAATATTAGGATAATAGGACAATATAATTCAAATCTAATAATAAATATTCATTTTTTAGATAATTTAAAATTAAGCGCTACAAAGTTAATGCCGATACAATCAATAAAAATAATCGTTTTAATCGCGTATGTCTAATAAATGAATTAATAATGACTTAATCACCTGACAAATTGGATTTTAATTTTGCCTAATCGCCTAATATCACGACTTCATTACTGAAAATCTGTTGCTAAAAGATTGGACATAAGTCCATCAGGATTGATTCACCCGTGTGCATGTAGAATGACACAAGAACTCACAGACGCATTCCAAGAAGAGCTTCCGGGCTGCGAAATTCGGGAGTCAAGCTGTGAACGACCATAAGATGAAAGAATGAATGAAATCGTTTCTGACGGTGTATGAAAAAAGATCAAACATCTGAAATATATGAAACCAACTACGCAATATTTTTTGATATTTCTTCATAAGAAAAGAATTTTATTGTAATAGAAACAAAAAGATCTTGAATTTCAGAAAGAAGGGTGTTGTTTTATTACAGATACCTTTCTACATTCTGCATAATTCCTTGACAATTACTTTTAATGACTAGTTTCGTACTTTCAAAATGTTCCACGTGTTAGTTGAAAAAATCAAAACACACAGGACGATCAAAATAAATAGATTATCATCTGTACCGACTCACAATAATTCAATGGTGTTACTTGTACTAAAGATTAAAAATATATGTACTACAGTAGAAGTCCATTAGTCCGGCATCCAACAGTCCGGAATGCCCGATAGTCCGGCATCGCTCCGGAAAATTGTAAAAATTTTGGTTTTTTCCAAAAGTGTGTCTTTAAAGCAAATAAAAACGCTCGAGAGGCGAAAACGGCTTCTAATCGACGAGAATGAGCCTGTAAAACAAGAACTAACCGATGAGGACATTATCAACATTGTGGTAAACCCTCAGCCTACTCAAAATCTTGAAGAAAGTGACTCAGATGCCGAAACAAAAGAAAAGGAAAAAATCAGCTAGGCAGAAGCTGCAGAATCACTAAATAAGTTTACCTCTTTTGCTGAGGCTAGTACTAGCTACAGTGCTTCAGAAATTATTGATTTCCATATCATTAGAAATAAATTTTATACTAAACGCCAAAAGTCAAGAAAACAAAAAGCTATTCGTGACTTTTTTAAATTACAGTGAAATATGTTTTACAGTACGTGTACATACATTATATGAAATGCAAAATAAACTTTGTTGTATGTACTTGCACACTGTATTTTGTAGTTTAATTATTGACCTAATTGTTACTATAATTACCGCCCGATAGACCGGAATTTTCGATAATCCGGCACCGAGCCGGTCCCGAACGTGCCGGATTATCGGACTTCTACTGTACCTACTTGTAGAAAAAAATAGCATATGTACGTACCTATCATGTTCCGTGTTCTCATATGAGTACTTACGTAGTTATAAACAGTTGGTCAGCTTTTAAATAGATACATTTATATCATATGTACTAAGCTTAGTCCATTATATAATTACTATTATTATTTGTATCCTGTATTTGTTTACAATGGTGGCGACTGTATTGATTAAAGTATGTCTGGTAATAAACAATATAACCTACCAACCCCGACGTATTAGGTGTACTGTAAACAATAGCTTCATTTTGAATAATGCTACGTCCAGAATATTCCATGATGAATATACCTACATACCTACATCATAAAAATATTTGAACGTTGTTTATATGTGGATACACATTTATTCCTCCTTAAAGTAAGGCCCACAATAGTTTGAGTTACGTTCAAAATTTCTATCCCCCCCACAACCACAAAGTTTTAAAAAAAAAAATATAGGAATTCGAAATATTTGACGTTTGTTTTGGCTTGCAAAAATGTTGAAATTTTGAGGCTCCGTAATTTCGGAGGCCCTGGGCACGTGTCCTTATGGTACATTATTTATTTATTTATTTACACAGTGAACGGCTATATAATCCTTTAACGTGGAAAAAAAATACAATAAAACAACAAATAGTGAAAAACATATAACAAAAGTATCCACCCATACAAATACATCAGCAATTCATGCATAGCAAAATAATGTTATCAAACAAGTGCCTAATAATATAACACAAAGAATAATAATAATAGGTATGACGGTACAAAGTACACAAAAAAAATAATAATACAAGGTATGTAGGTAGGCTAAAACAATATTAGTAATCAAAATGCAACAGAACTCTGTAAAACTATTCTATGAAGTATTATACATACATATGTTTTAATCAAAATTATGTTGTTCCGTTCAACAAAGTTGTATCTCACTCTTTTCCGTATGTTTTCGAGAGTCCTGTAAAAAGCACGTGTTCGACATTTTACATATTAAATGCACGGATGAGGTATGCTACTTTTTGTTGGCACAGAGAGGACATGTTTTATCATGCTGCTGATAAAGTCATCAGTTGTTTTGAATATATCATAAATATTCCATGAGCAAAGCTGGTCTTAAAAGCTAGTGATACAATGTGGAAAAAGTCAAAGGTTGCGAGGATATTTCAACATTGTATTTAATAATGGAATATTTTACTTATGTAATTCACAGGATTGTTGTGGAAAGAGGTGAATTAATTGCGCAGAATATTTTTTTGTAAATACATTTAGATCTATAGAGTCAAAGGTTAATTTCTCAGCCAGTAGGCTGCATCGGTGATCACCTCATATAGTCCCGCCAACCAAACTCAAAAGCCATACAGAAGACACTCCACAAAAGGGTTCATTGTCTGGCTTTGTGAGCAGAATTCACACTAAGGCTTACCCTTTTAGTACACATGATTTGCACAACCGCCATGCTAACTATTCCCCGAATAATGAACTCTTTGGCATAGAATGAAAAAAATAAAGATGTAGGTAATGTCTTAAGAAAACCTTCATGAACACATTAAACTGTTAGAATAATAAATACTGAATTTCCATAAAAAAATATTAACTTTTGTCATTAAAAGTATTTTAGCACTTTTTGAGATGAATACATTATCTTCATGAATCATTATACAAATACATATTAATATCCTTGATGGTTTAATCAATAAGTAAGTAATAAATATTTTTTAATGATGATTTCCTTTATATGAAATAAAATTCAAATAGTTATGTAAAATTAAAATATTTGAATGATCGGTAATGATTTATGTTATGTTAACGCCCTTTGGAGTCCAAAGTATAATAATTATATCGGTCAAACTAGTAGCTCAGTAGTCCAGTACCATTGATTGTTATACTTATACCTAATATGGAACTATAATAGTTTTTGATTAAAAGTTTGCAAATTGTTTACTAGCTTCGAGCATGGATAATATACTCAAATATACTAATTACAAATTAGATAATAGGCGAGTATTTAACATTTCAACATTAAAATCTCTAAAAACAAATATTTTCTAAAAAATCCTAAACGGACATATTAGATACTATTAGTATGAATATTTGGAAAATATGGAAAGTAAGTACTCTCCATATTTCCATATAATTTTTTTAACATAACATAACATGCATAGACAATACACACAAATCGATGTAGTCCCAAACTAAGATATGAATCTTGTATTATGGGTAGGTGCCAACGCGACGACACACCATATACAATGCACTTAACACATATCCATGTAACACCCAGAAATTTGAAAAAGTTCATTCTTCATTTTGCCCTGGCCGGGAATTGAACCCGAGACCTCGTGACTCAAAGGCAAGAGTGTTACCTCTGCGCCACACCGGCCGTTAAATATATTACATACTTTCTGGATTTTTACGTCAATTTCTGTTCATTTATTTCCTCAATTCTATGATATCGTCATGGCCAACCCTGTGACATTCTTTCTATGTCCACTAACGCAAAAATTATGATGAATTGTTAAGTATAAAATGTATCCCATTTAAGTTATTTTGTATTAATATAACAATTTTTTACATGTTTAAAGCATATTCATACTTTGACATGCAGATATAAAAACGGCCTCAAATATTTAAATCAGATTTTTCATTTTCCGTGACCTTGGCATAAAGTTACGCATATTTTTTATTAAAGGTGCGTTTACAGTATTTATTATATATACGAGTACGTATGTTAGGGTCCGCAAATGGACATACTAAGTTTGAAGCGTACGATCAATTGTACAACAATAACTCAAGTTTAACGTGGTATGTGTTTGATCTGTTTTTTCATTATCATTATACATTAGATATCATGACTAATTCTTGTTTGATACACAGATAAGTATGTAAGTAGGTACGTTAAATATGAACTGGATTGAAACCTGCTTTGATAACTTTAATAAAACGTTTAATTATTTTGTTTGTTTCTTTAATGTTATTGTCACAATGGTTTACATGTAATTAATTTGATTAGTCTATATCTCGGAAGTCTACCATCGAACCACGTAAGCTACGCTGATGACATGGTTCTTTTAGCCCCATCAATCAAAGGATTGAGAAAACTGCTGAAAATCTGCGAAAAATATGCAATCCATCACAACATGAAATATAATGCAAAAAAGACAGAATTAATGATTTTCAAATGGGGTAAAGAAGAAGAAAAAGTACTGTCAGTAGACATCGACAATACAAATCTCACGCAAACAAATAGAGTCAAATACTTAGGACATATTATTAATAGTGACCTTACTGACGATGACGATATCGAAAGACAAAGACGAAACATTAGTATTATCTCAAACATGCTCGCCAGGACTTTTTTCAAGTGTAGTGACAGTGTTAAGAGAATGCTATTTAATGCCTACTGTACAAACCTTTACACATGCCAACTATGGACGAACTACAGACTGACTACGATAAACAAATTAAGGGTACAATACAATGACGCATACCGTATACTATTTGGACATCGTAGATACACTAGTGCATCACAAATGTTTACAGAAGGTAGGACAAATGACTTTAGGGCGACAATGAGACTGAAAATTCACGGTTTTAGGACACGACTAACATTAATAAATAACGAACTTTTACGAGCTGCTTCCGAAAGACAAGAACAACAACTGACACAAAGGTGGATTGCATATTTAATTAATTAAGAAAGTCTGTAGGTATATTGAACCGATACCAGTTTAGTATGATCTTCTTTCTACTTATTTCTACTCTAATATGTATTATTTTTTTATCATTTGTATTATATTGTATGTATTTTAATATGGACTTGAGAGGTTTGCACACTCCACCTTCAAGTCTGGAGTAAATAATAAATAAAAAAAAAAAATATAGTATTTTCTTCTCCTACGAGTGCCTTATTAAGTCCCTCCGACGTAGGCCATCACCATGGAGAAGTCCTATCTGTCCTGCGCAACTCGGAACAATACCACCATTATTCTAACCACCGTATACTATCCACCATCATACTATTCACCGTATTCCAGTCTAATATAGAATGTTGCGCACACATGATATCTGCCTTCTGCCCACTCTTCGTCGACCTTCATTATTGACTTGTATTATTTGTATGGATAATTGATATTTTTGTCTTAAGTATGAAATAAACAATATGGCTGTAAATCTTTCTTTACTCTGCATATCAAAATATAATTATACTTTATAACATGTAAACTATTTTTAATAATAAGTTTCTGAGAAAGCTGATGATGTTTTACTGATATGTAATGCTAGTTAATATCGAAGTTTAAGTCAAGTCGTGTGGTAGGACGGGTAACGAATGCATTCATTCGAATGTTTCTTCGGTTAAAAATATGCAAAAGCAGTATTATACTTTTAAAGAAAGACCATAGATAGGATTCCACCAAATATCGAACTTTGTCCAAATTAACACCTGCTGATAATGTCAATCACACGGTCATACTTGTACAATTTAGTTGAAATCAAGATATTTACTAAAGTTATCTTACAATTTTATTGTAACAATAAAAAATACAGCAGCAAAAAATACTCTTTAATGTTAAATAGTATCGACCAGGTGGCATTTGAAATTACTATCAACTTTTTGAATATAAAATTTATTACGTACTTAAAACTCGCTAATAATTTTATTCTGACATTATTATTTCCTGACGCGAATTTAACAATTATCAAGTTCAGCAAAAATCATATATAAGGTTTGCCAAAAATTGATAAAGCATCAGTTGTTCTTGATTCATTGTCAAAACTCAAACTTCCAAGATGTACAAATTCGTAAGTGTTTTATAACTTTTTGTTTCAAAGTTTTCAGCATATTTTGTTTTTTATACTTGCATACATAATGGTCCATGATTTGAAACAATATAAGTCTTTTGGGGTCCAATATCAAATATAATGTGGGTTGTATATCTTTTAAGAATTATCTTATTAAAGTACCTTAGAAGGATTTTGGATGTCAGGTGTTATAAGAATGTCACAAATGATATTGTGCTCCAGCATATTTAGCAAGGATCTGTAGATTCTATAATATAGGAGAGATGATGGTCTTGGTTGGGCCACATTGTGAGAATGTCCAGTAAAATTTGTCCGAAAGAACACCGTTCTTTTGGACAGGGGTTCTGACAGCCCGGACGTCCCTCTTTTACGATACACTGTCCTTATGGAAACGACATCGGATCTAGAAATATCATGGGAAGAGGTGACTCAATTGGCGCAGAGACGCTCTGAATGAAGCAGGCTGGTTTCTGCCCTGTACTCCCGAGAGGAGTGTTGAAGGGCAAGACGATGGTGATGATATATCTTTACCATCATTAGATGTTCTCTTATTTTCCGTTTTATCATTGGCAAGAGTTTTAGAATAGGTTTAATTATCTTTTCGTTATAACTTTTTACGAGTAATAAATTCAGTAATGCGTGTAGACAAAAAACACCAAAGGTGCGATATTTTTTTCTATCTTACTTTTTCATTCAGCTAAAGTAATAATATATTTAAAATTTGGTATAAATATACAAGTTTGAGATTAAAATATCCAATGTAATGATGAAATAGAATTTAATAAATTAATTTATTTATTCTTTTTGCACATCATCATCATTTATTATTGAATACAAAATTATAGTTCTTTAATCATTTGTTATATAATATGTAGATTTAATGAAGAAGAAAAGCGTTTGTATTTGTTCTACCCTAAATTATATTCAATCAATTTAGAAAAATATATTACAGACTTTTCTATTAATTAAGCTAGTGTCGTAAGTTTTGCATGAGCAATTGAATCATCACATTCAAGTCTAATATTAGACCAGATTCGTCAGATGATCATAATATTCAGTAGCACATCAAATGAATAGATGCTGCTGCTATCCTTGCATACAAATGCATCATATACAGATACAACAATTAATGATGCCTAATGCTGCACTATGATGAAATTAATGTAATCAGAAATTATTCATACTTTAAACACGCGACATTAATTGTGCAGGTGGCAGTTTTATGATGCAAATATAAATTCATGATGATTGTATCAAAGCAACTTAATGATGAATGAGAAAGAGTATCAAGAAATATCAGTTTGTGTTGAAATGTCTAATTATTATATTTGATCTATTCTAAATTTAAGTTTATTTTTTATTAAAATAAAAATGTTAACGTTTCACTTGGAAAAATTTCGATGAAGTCAGACTCGTTTGTTCAGACAATTTTTAGTCAAACCCAATGTTGTATATCGTAGATTAAATAATTAAAACTTTTCTGACCATAATGTTCAATTAATTAAATTTCAATGCAAACTTTGGATTATGGTATTTTTTGTAAACATATGCTTTCGCACTATATTGATCTCCATAAAGTTATATTTATTTATTGATTTACTCCTGACCACTCAATGATATTTGGAAATCAGTTTTTATAATTTTGTTCAAAAAATTCCGTTGTAAACTATTCTTATTTGTGTAATTACTTAACAATATTGTATTTAGTCGGCAATAGTTTTCTTAAGTATATAGGTATTATAGAAATTTGTCTCGTGAAAAAAATCTGGTCAGAATTTATTTCTCACTCTCAGACAATCTCCGCTTGAGCGGATTGTTTATTTTATACATTAAATAGTAACCAATTATTGTACTTTTTTATTTTCAGTTGTTCTTCTTCGCTTTGTGCGCTGTAGCCGCGGCTAAGCCTTCCGTCGGAGTTTCTCCAGTGACATATAATGCCGTTCCAGCACTCTCCACTTATCATGGAGCCGTATCTGCCTATCATGGAGTACCAGCTGTGTCAACCTATGGAGCGTACGGAGCATACCCATACTCCGGATATTCTGCTTACAGCCCACAAACATACTCCGCATATTCTACTTACAACCCACACACATACTCCGCATATTCTGCTTACAATCCACACACATACTCCGCTTATTCCGCTTACAGCCCATACTCAGCTTACAAAGGATCTTACCCATATTATTATTGAGGTTAAATAGTCAAATATCTTCCTCTTAACGTCAACACTTACTCCACGAGCTACCTATATTTGACAAAAAAAAAAATCGTCTACAATCAGTTTTTCTTGTTATATGTGTTCTAACTAAACAGTACCAAGAAAAAAACCTCGTTTGTTTCTCCAACAGTGTTTTACTATTTTTTCTCCGTATTCATCATTCCACGAAATCCTTTCATCATTAATTAATTATTTATGTTTTTCTTTTCCTTTCCGAGCTTGTTTATTTTTAATAAAATGAATTCCTAAAAATCTATATAATTGTTTTCTTTCTCGAAAATTACCTCCAATACTTTTTTTTATAAAGTTCTTAATTTTGTGGAATTTTATAAATATTTTTTTCAACAGTAACATTTGATAAATTAAATTCTCTGTAAGAAGGTAGGTACCTACCTACACGAACATAAAATATATTATCATAATAATTTAGCAGATATCTTAATTTTCGTATAGAGAATATTTGGGAAATTTTATACAATAATCTATATATATATTTATTTATTTGTTTTACTAGGTTTAATGAATACTTAATTAGGTACATTTCGCTACTTAGTAGGTATAAATACAAATGTTTTAAATAAAGTGCAAGTTACTTAAAAGTATTTTATTAAATGAACAAGACATTAGATTCTATATGGTGTATACATATACACCATATAGAATCTATATACACCGTATATATATATATACACGGGAAGAAAAATTACGGAGAAAATTATTTTCACCATACATTTTTAATTTCAATAAAAAATGCAATATGGAGAAAACCAATCAGAAACCTCAATTGGAGAACTATGTCCACACAATGCAACATTGTGTAAAATCTAATCGGAAGAAGTGAGAAAGATGTCCCAACGCTTACGAATTGGCTCTAGGCTGGCTTAAGTGATCACTTTCGGTGTGCATGGACAACGTTTACCAATTCCACCATTCTCGATGTCACGATGTAAGGTCCACCAATCGAAAGACGCTTTATGCAAACCTTTGATGATGCATTGTGTGGACATGGTTCTCCAATCAAGGTTTCTGATTGGTTTTGTCTTCTGCACCCAAATCCGGTTAAACAATAAAAAAATAGTAAATATTCTAAAGCAATATGGAGAATAGTACAAAATCAACGCTGATGTGTTTTTATAGATTGGCCTATTTATAGAATAATTTTTGTACACATTTTCAAATTAGAATCGTTATCCATACAATAGGTATCTACCTGAAAAAATAAATTAGTACCTTAATATTAGGTACAGCAGATAATTTATAAACAAATCTGAGTCAAGTATAATTTATTGTTCCACATACATAAATTAATTTTATTTTTTTACACTATAGGATG
This sequence comes from Athripsodes cinereus, assembly GCA_947579605.1. Taxonomy (NCBI): domain Eukaryota; kingdom Metazoa; phylum Arthropoda; class Insecta; order Trichoptera; family Leptoceridae; genus Athripsodes; species Athripsodes cinereus. Next base: position 8,959,753 of record OX388314.1, on the reverse strand, counting down.
ACACACTTGGACAATTACGGGAGTTTGTAAAGATATTTTTATATCAATCATTCAGTGATTTTTAGGCGGTAAGAAATTCACTGGGTCAGCTAGTTCTTTATAAAATAAGAAGCGTCATTATTTTAATTGTTATTATTTAGAAACGTCTCTACCAAGGTAATAAATTTCATAAGACAAATCAAAAAAGTTATTATATCTTTTCACATACTACACTGTAACATTCGTGTTCTAAGAACGAATTTGCTACTGGAATTCTTACAGTTATTTTTCTTTGATTTTTTTTGCTTTCTTTTCCTTAAAAGTGTTCGTTACGTTTTTATTTACGTGTCTTAAGTTTGTTTACTACCGTTATGTAGTTTTTACCTTGACAAAAAATCTGTTTTAATATCTGTAATACAAGGTATTCTTACAATTATTGCAATATAGGTACCTTATTCTAATAAAAACTTCAATATGTTTACACTACTATTTCACCTATGATTTTATTGGTGCACAACTTGTAAAACTCCATAATTTTAATTTATAAATTACAATTTATTTGTTTTACAAAAAATATTTTAAATAATGTGACATATGTTTCGGTTGCAATGCCATAATCATACTACCGAAACATATGTCACATTATTTAAAATATTTTTTGTAAAACAAATAAATTGTAATTTATAAATTAAAACTATTTCACCTATTTATATTGATAAATAATTTATAAATTTATTAAAAAAACACAGTTATATTTTCACTATATTTATTTTAACTCTAACGTTTTCGCTCACTTCAATGGGCATTCTCAAGAGTACTAATTGAAGTGGGCGAAAACGTTAGAGTTTAAATAAATTTAGTGAAAATATAACAGTGTTTTAAATTATTTATAAATTATTTAATATGAATTTTCACAGTGTAAACACAAACACCCTTCAACAATATATTGATAAAGGTTTATATTTTTTATGAATCTTAATCGTACCCCGAAAATCCCCTTTTACCGGCCACGTGGTGCACATTTAAAAAAAAAAACAAGATATTCTTGCAATTATTGCAATTTTCCTTATTCTAACAAAACCTTCAATATGTTTACACTACTACTTCTATGATTTATATTCTTTTATAAATCTTAATCTTACCCTAATCACCTTTTATAAATCTTAATCTTACCCTAATCAACTTTTTTTTATAATGCAAGATCTCATTATGATAAATGAATATTATTCTCGTAATATTTATTGTCAAATGGCTTTGATTACAATGTCGATATTTGCACCTTTGGATTATTTTTGAATTAACATTGATAAGATAGGATAATATCATCAAACATGTAGTTTTTACAGCAACATAGGATAAAAAAGTTATTTTTATACATACATACATACATACCATCACGCCGCTTCCCTCGCGGGGTAGGCAGAAAGGATCGAGCGCAACTTCCTTCTATCCTTGCATACATCTTTCGCTTCCGTCACTGTCATACAATTCCACATGCATGCTCTCCTGTTCAACGTGCTCAACACGTGACCGTCCTGTAGGATTTGATTTAAATGATCTTGCCATTTAATCCTCGAACGTCCACGTCTCCGAGCACCATTCCTCTCAGACAAATATATCTTCTTAGTCATTCTGTCCTCATTCATTCTTTCCACGTGCCCAAACCATCTTAACGTATTTACATTCATCCTTGTTATTACACCAACTTTCATTCCACATTCCTTTCGTATATCACTGTTACGCACACGATCTCTCAGACTTTTACCACACATCCTTCTCAACGATCTCATTTCCACTGCATTTATGCCACTTTCATCCTTCTTTAACCATGTCCACATCTCACTTGCATACATTTATGCAAGTGAGACGTGGACATGGTTAAAGAGTTATTTTTAAACTGTTGAATTAGATGTTTGATAGGAAAGAAACAGGAGTATCAATAAAAAAAGAAATATCTACACGAAAGTCTAATTTACAACTCAAAACTCAATTTTTTAATACAAAATCGCAGTTTATCACCTGATATTTAAAGTCCTAAAACAATAGCTACTTGAAATTACTACCTATAGATATTCAATGTAGCTTTATTTATTTATCTATAGGACACTTTTCCTTATTTTAATTTTTGGAAAACATTGAAGTGTGATTTACGGGCCAAAGTACAAAAGAAAACTAAACAATGTATCAATTCTAGGACATTAGATCTACGTCATAATATAAAGTGTAAATAGATTTAATGAGAATCTCGGATTCATAAAGACATCCAAGGCAAGAGTTACATAAATATTGTGTTATATAAAATATTAAAGATAAAATATGTATCCACGTCACGAACGTAATACTAATTTTCAATAATATTTAATCAAATAAAAGGTTTTAAGATCCCTTTTGAATGTCTTAAGATCCACAACCTACTATAGCTCTAAAGGTAATCCATTCCAGAGGTTAAGTCACACCACATAAAAAACTCTATCCCCGTAAACTGCATTTTTTTTTTCTGTGGAGCTCCCAACTCCAACCTTTTTTTTTATTAATATGTGTTAGGTATACCATACACTTCTATCCCTTCTGTCCTTACTGTGAGGACAATCGAGTTTTCTATTGCAGGCTCTTTTATTCTTCTTTTTCTTTTTTTCTAACAGATCATCGATCTGTTAGTTCGGAAGTTGTTGCCTATTGTGATTCTGAATACCAGCTGTCCTTCCATCTTTTTGATAGTCTTCCTTGATCCATTGGTCGAAATATGTATAAAACAATGAGGTATTGAACAGGATTGGCGAAAGAAAGCAGCTTCTTAAAAAAATTCCAACAACAAGCAAACTGGATTGGCTACAACATCAAATACCCAAACCTACTCATTACCATCGCAAAGGACATGATCAAAAGTAAGAATTATAGAGGTTGATCAAAAGACACCTGCATCGATCAAGTGATAGAGGGCATGTGCTGTAGCACATACGTTGAATTGAAAAGTTTGACAGAAGATAAGAAAGAATGGAGAAACAAAACCTAGTTTGTTGCAGGCCAATCTAATAGACCATAATCATTCATTAAACTCAATGCTTCATCGATTGGATAAAATTTATCATTAATATGTTGGTGAATTTTTTTATTTTTTTATTCATGCCCAAATTAAAAATTCCAGAAAACAAATCTATTAATTTTATAAGACTTGTAGAATTATTTTTATCCAAAATGAATTGAAGAAATATGTATAGTTTATAAAAGATAATTAAAACAAGTAAAATATGGAAGAAATTGCATTTATTTTACATTACAGATTAACAAGTTTGGTATAACGGAAGTGTAAGATTGGTTGTAGATTTTAGATACAAATGTAAAAATGAAAATTCATTCAGATAAATAGTTATTAACAAATGTACAAGATCGATCGGAGAAGTCAAAATGTAGTTTAATAGTATTTAACAGCAGAGTATGGGTAAGCTCCGGCAGTATAGGCAACTGGGGCAGAATAGGCAGCGGCATGGTATGGGTAAGCACCGTAGGCACTGTAAGCTGGAACGGCACCATAGGCACTGTAGGTCACGGCAGGAGCGGCATAGGTGGAGACTACTGGAGCGTAAGCCTTAGCGGAGCAGGCGGCAACCAGGGCGGCGAAGAAGAAAAGGAACTGAAAAGAAACAATTTTATTGTCAAATTTTAAGAATTTTTTGAAATACCTACATATTTAAATCTTTAAATTAATTCTGTATGTTAGCGTCCAAGAAAATAAGGTTAAATCATATAATTTTCCTATAAAACTCCAACACGTATGAATTCGTTCAAAAGCCTTTTAAATTCTCAGTGTTTGCCAAAAAAAAAGTTTTTGGCAAACACTGACAATTTATGTTTTTTTTTAATTTATAGAAATATTATTAAATAAACTTTACTCCAAAAATTAAAAAAAATACTGTATCATTTTTTTTTTAATTTGATAGAAATATACTTGAAATTCAATCATGAATAAAACAATAATTTTTCGATACATTTCGAACACTAAGATAATGGTTTGTGATTATAAAGTATAAATATTTCCTTTGATTATATGAATTTGTTTTAAGAAAAATAATTAACAAATATTTTTGCTTGAAATATATTAAGAGTATTAGATAAAATATGGAGTAGGTATATTATTAAAAAAAACACTTACGAATTTGAACATTTTGATTGATTTAAGTTTTGAACTTCTGTCGAACGACTGAGAACAAATGATGCCAGTTGAAAGAACGATTCACAATTTATACTTAAAAATCGGATATAAAAAATCACAAAGGTATACTAATATAAATTGTTTAAGCAATGATAGCTCACAATACATAAAACAAACACATACATAGTACTTACTACATTACCTATATCCTGAAATACATACCACTAATGTGCCTTCATAGGCAATAAACCAGTTTTTTTTCACATTTGTGCGACAATAAATTTAAATCTTAATGCCAGGGTTACTAGCACGCCCGATAGCAAAAACCAGATTTACTTTTATCATACTTATAATAATTGGTTAGTGTTATCTAATAATAATGGCAATGAACCTCTGCAATGAGCATACTTCAGTAAAAAAAAATAAAAAAAAATAGTGAGTAATTTTTTTCACTGTCTGGTTCGCCTTCCAGCTGATTTGTATTGTCTTATTCTATTCCGATATTTTCGATATTCAAACAGCCACGTAGTTTGGTTTAGTATTATATAGAGGACATCGTAAGATGAACTAGAAAAAGAAGGCGATTCTGGAGAGACCATGTAGATCGGATGGTTGAAAACAGAATCGTACATACCTATAGCTGATAAGGAAACACCAGTCGGTTCACGGCCCCCAGGAAGACCACCAAAGAAATAGAAAGATAGCTGATCTTCAGCATCACAAGAGGCAACAACTTCCGAACTTACAGATCGATGATCTACAACACAAAAAAGAAGAAGATATTAGCAGGATGAGGTTTAAATTTAAAATTATCTCATAAGATTTTATTTATTATTTTGGATATATATTAATAAATCATGAGTTAAGGATGCATGATAATAAAGATAACTAATTAATTTCAATCTTTATCTTTAAGGACTATACACATTTTGTTGGTTACATTGTCATTTGCTGTAGATATTATCATGAGCTGTTTTCATGATAGCAATCGATTCCATGATAAGCTATCTGGTAAGTATGTAAATTTAAATGAAATAACATAGTTTTTTCGTTTGTATATACCTTTTTCAATAAATTTATTTGAACATATTTATTAGTTATAATAGACATAATGCGATATGTTTTCATTACAATACAAATAACTAATTAAGATTTAATTCTAAAAAAATGGTTACGTTATGTGTCTAGAAACTCCATAAACATATTCACTGTGTCGGTGTATAGGTAGTAGAATTCCATAATGAAATTCAAAAACAAATGTTTTTCTACTATAATATGTTTTTTATTGAGAGAGATGTGAATCAGATTGATAATATCCTTGTAAGAGTAAAGACGTTTTTAATATCTCCATAATGATACTTCATTATACAATATTGGGCACGAATAGAAATTAAATGCTGTAAGCAGCGATAGCGAAACAGCCAATTCCACATAAAACCTCCTTTTTCTCCTTGGGCACTTATTAGTCTCACATGGTGATGAGGTCTGGCTATCTTGTTTTGTTTCGCCACTTGGTTCTGTCGAATGCATCCTGTCTCACTACTTCACACATTTTGCACTTTTGCCTTCCTCTTGGCTTCTTGCCTATAATCTCATTACATTGCACTTTATTGCCTACATATTCAGATGGTCTTCTGGCCACATGGCCATACCATAAAAAGTAAAATATTGCAAAATATTTGCTTTCGATATATATATATATATATATATATATGTTGTTGATAAGTTTTTCGCGACGAGGTATGTATGTATAGATTGTCTTTGCGGACAAAAACCAAACACCTCACCTCACACCAAACAGCTCACCACCAAACAAAAACACGCGATGTGTCCGCAAAGACAATCTATACATATATATATATATATATGTTGTTGATAAGTTTTTCGCGACGAGGTATGTATGTATTGATTGTCTTTGCTTTGTCTGCGTTGTTGTTGTGAAATTTACGACGAAACAAAACAACGAGACACCGTCCAATCTTACTCCCCCCACTGCTACCCCCACCCCTACATCTTCACAGGTTCTAAGGCGAAGCGAAAGACTCAGGAAGAAAAATTAGTCAGTCGGTTTGACAATGGATGCCCGAGCGCATTCGAAAGCTCACCACCAAACAAAAATACGCGATGTGTCCGCAAAGACAATCAATACATATATATATATATATATATATATATATATATGTAAAGAAAACCACCTACCTACTCATAGGAGTGATTTCCTTTAGTTTATTTATTTGAATTTAGAATTTTTGTTTTGACAGTTGGTAAAGTAATTTTGTTTGTAATTTTGTGTTAGTTTTGAAAGACCTGAAGTAAAGACTTTAAATGTTGTTTTTTTGATATTATTTCAGAAAAACACTGATTGCTTTATTTCAAGTATAAACATCCATTATAAAACAACATTTATTGATAATATTTAACACCATGGATAAACTAAATGAAACGTTGGAAAAACTGTTAACAAAATTAGTTGAAGATAAGCAAACAAAATATGAAAATCCAAATTTGGGAAAAATTGCAGAGAAATTCATGATTGAAAAATTTACAGGCAGAAATACAAATGCATGCCAGTGGATGAAAGATTTTAATTTAGAATGTAAACGATTTCAAATCGAGGATGATATAAAAAAAATTGAAATATTAAAAGCCTTTTTGGAATACTCCAGTCAAGATTGGTACAGCTGTATGTTGATTAAACATACAGTGGAATCGAGATGGGAAGACTGGGAAAAAAGTTTTTGCGTGACTTTTGAAAACAAAGGATGGTCACCTATTAGATACGCTCTCGCTTTTAATTATCAAACAGGCCCGTTAATTGAGTATGCTTTAAAAAAAGAAAAACTATTGTTGAGAGTGAGAAAATCAATTGATACTGGAACACTTGTAGACCTCATAGCATTTGGACTACCAAATTATGTGGCTGATAAAATTGATAGAGAAGCTTTACAAGGAACGGAAGATCTATACAATGCATTAGGAAAATTAGAATATCTTGTTGGGAAGAATAAATATGTTAAAAAAAGGGTTTCATATCCTGACATTCAATTAAATAAAAATGAATACAAAAAACCATGCAAAATCTGTGCTAATGAGAAAAAAGGAAAACGTTACCATTCTGAAGAAAATTGCTGGTTTAAAAGTCAAAATTCTATTGTAACTGTAAATAACTCAGAATTGGAAATAGAATTGAATGAAAAGAATCCAAAAAACTAGATATGCCACCATTAATAAAAGTAAAGTTAATAATAAATGATGCTTTAAATGTTTCTGGAATTTATGATTCGGGTTCAAATGTATCATTAATTAATGCTAAATTATTAAAAATACAACAAAAACCAGATACAAGAGATATACAAATGGTTAACTTGAAAACTATTAATGGTGAGAAGAAAACTAAAGGTATGGTAACACTTAAAATAAAGATTTTCAATATTGAAAAGATTATGGATATTTTCATAATAGATAATGAAAATTTTAATTATGATTTTCTAATTGGATTGGATTGCATCAAAAACTTCAGATTAATACAAAATGAAGAATTAAAGATAATGCAATGTAATGATAAAAAAGAAAATTACATATTAAGTTTAAATGAAAGAGAAACTTCAAATATTCAAAATGTCGATATTCCTGATGTACTAGGTGACAAGAATAAAGAAGATGTTTTTCTACCCACTGAGGTATTACAACGAGAAAACAAACAATCAAACCAATGTAAAATAAATTTCAATGAACATATTAACTCAGATGGTTTTGAAATGTTTGTAAACCATCTAGATTTATATGAAAAATCACAAATCGATAAGTTGATAGAAAAATACAAATCAGTCTTTGCAAAAGATAAATATGACATAGGTACTGTGCGAGATTATGAGGCTCATATTGATTTAATGGTGGATAAATACTGTTACAAACGTCCATATAGATGCACAGCTGAAGATAGAAAAGAAATAGAAGATCAAATATCACAACTATTAAAGAAGAATCTGATTGAGGAATCTTATAGCCCATTTGCTGCTCCAGTAACTCTGGCTTATAAAAAAGAAGATAACAAGAAAACAAGATTATGTATAGATTTCAGAGAATTGAATAAAATTGTCGTACCTCAATCACAACCATTTCCATTAATTGAGGATTTGATGGTGAAAACTGTAAACTGCAAATATTTTTCTACTTTTGATGTAAATTCAGCATTTTGGTCGATACCTTTGAAGATTGAAGATAGACACAAAACTGCATTTGTTACACAAGAAGGCCATTACCAATGGACGTGTCTTCCGTTTGGATTAAAGACTGCTCCAGCTATCTTCCAAAGAATATTGAGTAACATCATAAGGAAATACAAACTCTCTGATTTTGCAGTAAATTTTATAGACGATATTTTAATTTTTTCGAAAACTTTTCAAGAACATATACTACATCTAACAAGACTACTGGAGGCAATAATAACAGAAGGTTTTAGACTAAAAATTTCCAAATGTACTTTTGCAAATAATTATGCCAAATATTTAGGTCACATAATACAAAATAATTCAGTAAGACCTCTGAAAGATTATTTAACCGCTGTGAAAAATTTTCCAATACCAGAAACAAGAAAAAATATACGTCAATTCTTAGGAAAAATAAATTTTCATCATAAATTTTTACCAAACAGCGCAATTATTCTGGACCCGTTACACAATTTATTACGAAAAGATGTGAAATTCATATGGTCTGACAAATGCCAGAAATCATTTGAAAAAATTAAAGAATTGCTGTGTTCAGAGCCAATCCTGAATATTTTTGACCCTGAATTACCAATATACATTTACACGGATGCTAGTATCAAAGGAGTGGGAGCAGTGTTGAAACAAGAAGATAAAAACGAAAACAGTAAGCCGGTTGCTTATTTTTCAAAAAAATTAACTGAAGCACAAAAAAAGAAGAAGGCAATTTATCTAGAATGTCTGGCAATAAAAGAAGCTGTGAAATATTGGCAGCACTGGCTAATGGGAAAAGAATTTATAGTGTACTCAGATCATAAACCATTAGAAAATATGAACATCAAGGCCAGAACTGATGAGGAATTAGGGGATTTGATGTATTATTTATCTCAATATAATTTTAAGATAAAATATAACCCAGGAAGATTAAATCAAGAAGCAGACTGTTTAAGCAGAAATCCAGTTCTAGAACCAAATGAAAATAATGACGATTTTATAAAAGTAGTAAATTTAGTAAACCTGCAAGATATAAAAAATGACCAACACATGAATATGGAACTACAAAATAGCAAATTTATATTGGAGAATGATATTTACTACAAAATGTATAAAAAAAGGAAAAAAATCATACTATCAGAAGAATATAGTAAAACAATAATAAAAGATGTCCATGATACCTACTGCCACATTGGAAGAACACAAATGATAAATAAAATAACACCATGCTATACTGCAAAGAATATCATCACAAACATTAAACAAATTTGCGATGAGTGTGAAATTTGTATAAAAAACAAATCAAGGAGGAAATCAAAATATGGTTTAATGTCACATTTAGGACCAGCTACACGCCCATTTGAAATTATATCTATTGATACCATAGGAGGGTTTGGAGGATCACGATCAACAAAAAAATATTTACATCTGCTGGTAGATCATTTCACGAGATATGCTTACATTCTCACATCGAAAAACCAAACTGCAAATGATTTTATTAAACTGATAAAAAATGTGACACAAAACTACAATATTGATATGGTACTAACAGACCAATATCCTGGCATAAATTCAAAAGAATTTAAAGAATTTCTAAAAATGGAAAACATAAGAATAGTTTTCACTGCTGTGGATTCACCTTTTTCGAATGGGATCAATGAAAGGTTAAATCAAACCTTAGTAAATAAAATAAGATGTAAAATAAATGAAAGTGATAGGAAAACAGCATGGACTACTGTTGCACAGAAATGTGTAGAAAAATATAATGAAACAGAACACACAGTCACTAAGTTTGCTCCAAAATACCTTTTGGAAGGCGAAAATGTTAATATTTTACCACTAGAATTAAAATCAAAATTTACAAAAGAAGATTTGAATAGAGACAGAAAACTAGCCCTTGAAAATACAATAAAATCTCACAATTATAATAAGAACATATTCGACTTGCATAGGGAAGAATATAAATTGGAAGTGGGAGACAGAGTTTACGTAGAAAATGGAAATCGACTAAATAGGAAGAAAATGGATGAATTAAAGATTGGACCATACAAAATTTTAAAGAAAATTTCAAACTCAATCTATGAAGTTGATACCGGACACAAGAAAACAGAGTCAAATTTCTACCACATTACGAAACTTTTTCCAGTATTTGTTATTAAGTGAACAATTACGTACATTTTCACTTGTAATTGTTTTTTTCTTGGAGGGGAGGTGTAAAGAAAACCACCTACCTACTCATAGGAGTGATTTCCTTTAGTTTATTTATTTGAATTAAGAATTTTTGTTTTGACAGTTGGTAAAGTAATTTTGTTTGTAATTTTGTGTTAGTTTTGAAAGACCTGAAGTAAAGACTTTAAATGTTGTTTTTTTGATATTATTTCAGAAAAACACTGATTGCTTTATTTCAAGTATAAACATCCATTATATATATATATATATATATATAGTTCGAATATAAATAAGTTTGTACAAATGTGAATTCAACCAACATTAAGTTGCCAGTCCTACAAAATAGATCATGGAATCACATGCGAACACATATGTCAGTAATTTATTATAAGGATTTTAGACAAGACAAATCAGGACTGTAAGGTTTTAGGATTTAAATATATATGAAGGTATTAATATCACAAGGACGTTTGGCATTTAATTAAATGTCAATGTCAAAATAAACGCATGAACTAAGCAGATAAAAAATAAAGCAAAGAAAAAAGTTGATTGATTTAACAAATTCCGCATCTTCATCGCAAAAACTTCATCAAGTCCTTCCCTATTTCATTAAAAGCGTTAATTAAGTATTTATTAAACATTGTGGTTTTATTTTTTTTACTTTGGTGCATTACTTATGTCACTTGTTGAATTTTTATTTAATAATAACATAGAAAATGCAGTCAAGAATTTCTTCCCCTTCAGCCTTCATAGGTACGATCTTGGGCATGGGTCAACCTTTTAATATTCCGTCCCCTTTATCCTAGGTTTGCTGCATCCACTTCCTTTCTGAGATCACATCCACCACATACATCATAAGAGAGAGATCAAACCATCCAAAATAGACTCGTTAAAGTAGAGTCTAGATTTTCTTCCTGCAGCAAGCTGTGTTTAGGAATATTGATATTTGTCCTTTTATTATCATTGAAATATTAATCATCTTCCTGAATGAAAATGATAAATAAAATAATCATTAATAAACCAGTTCAAGTTAGAACTATTTCAAAAGTTCTATGTATATTCTGAACCTGCTGTATGACCAACAAAGGAAATAATAACCAATAATACTTTTATTTAATTTGTTATTTCCTATCTATAAAAATGTTATTAGGAGGTAACGTACAGAAATAAAACAATGATCTTTTCTTTGGTAAATAAATAATTAATCAAATGTGTGTCTATTCTATTCTATTTTCAAAGGCCATCCACTCGTTTACGAGTGATCAGGGATAAATGTGTGTCAATAACTATTATAGCTTTGTCATTGTAATCATTTGTGGTGTTGATCTTGACAAGAACGTTATCTTGGGCTCTTCATTCATTAATAATATCCCACGAGTGAGGGAGCTAGAGGAAAAATTGAATACCATAAACATGCAAGTGGTTCTCACCGTATCAATAAATATCAAATCTCAAATGGACCTTATAAATGAGATCGTGATCCCGAAAAAATGGTTGCTTCTATGGATTGCATAAAGCGTTTCTCGATTGGTAGACCTTACATCGTGACAGTGAGAATGGTGGAATTGGTAAACGTTGTCCATGGACACCGAAAGTGATCACTTGAGCCAGCCTAGAGCCAATCTGTAAGCGTTGGGATGCCATTCTCACTTCTTCCGATTACATTTTGCACAATATAACATTGTGTATACATGGTTCTCTAATCGGGATATCTGATTGGTAATGTCATCTGCACCTAAATCCGGTTAAACAAAAAAAAAAAGTAAATATTCTAAGCAAATATAATTGCTGTTGCGTTACAGATGATTTCTACACGATGCATTGTAGTACTTCTACAATAATCATTAAAACATATCCCACAAATGGTGTAGCTAGTGGACTTATTACATGCAATAAGGGTGCCGGCAAACTCCTCTTTCACGACACAAGCTTTTAGCTTACTGTGAAAGGTGTATAAGGTTGTATTTGGGTTTATAACAAAAAACCCAGATATATCTTTTTTTAAAAAAAAAAAAAATAAACATGAAGGTCGTCGAAGGACGCACTATATATCTTAATAATTTAATTATTTGAAATTGATGTATGAATTATAAGTGAATGATAAAAAAGATATTAAAATATCTTATTACATAATAGCCCATCAAATCAAATCGATTTTAATCTACATATCTATTTAACATACAAATATTCGAACTTATGTTCCGACGCCTGACAACAATGTTTAAAGCGTTATCACTAATTATCATATGAAAACTTATGATAATAAAAGCCAACACAATCTTCCGCATATGTAGATATATAGACTGTAATATTTTATATTTTATTTGTATTCCATTATTGGGCTCATTTTTTAATGTAAGCTAAGAACTTGTGTCTTGAAAGGGGAGCTTGCTGGCACCTGAAATTAAACCGCGCACCTCATAAATGAAGTTATCAGCTAAGTAATTACTACCATTAATTAATGATGTGTAATTTGATTATCAAGATAAAATGTGAATGTTTGAAAATCGTCCAAGAAAGAATAAATTCAGTGTGCTGATATTTAGGTAGAAGAGTTCCACAATGAAATTGATATCTGAACATAAAATTTTACAAATTAGCAAACAATTTTTTTTTAATTTGAAATAGATGAAAACATATAGTAATTTTTAACAAATATATCTCATAAATATTTTAAATGACAACTATATTCAAATTACAAAAGTAAAGATAAAATTGAAAAAAAAAACTCAGTATGTACCTAGTTAACTTCCAAATGACTTTTGTTAACTTCGCGTATTAGTATTCGGAGACTCTCGACTCCATCATCAGGCGATTACTTTTTACTAATCGCCTGATGATGGAGTCGAGAGTCTCCGAATACTAGTACGCGAAGTTAATAAAAGTTAATAACTACATACCTACTGTGTTTTTTTTCAATTTTATCTTGAAATGAACTTCCAAGAAGTACCTTCGGTCAATAACATCAATATTTACAAAAGTAAAGATTACAATGAAAGTAGGTAATTTAGATAAATAAAGACAAAAGATAGCTCTCTCAAAAAGTCAATTAAATATATTTTGTTAAAATTCGATGATTCCAGCATAACTACCAGAATATAAATATACGAAAAACATTATACACTATATTTTTCAATCAAGTTAATATTTAGCATTATTAAAACTACAGGTGACCCAATAAAAATGCAGAATATATTTTAACAAGCAATAAAACAATGTCTTGTTAGAAAATAAAACCAGTTTTTTTAGTAAGAAAGAATCCATAACTCATACAGACATTTGCACCTTCAAAGATCGATCCTTTCTGTTTTTATTGTAGAAATAAAATAGATGAATATTTTAAACCAGAAAAACAAGGCGTTGTCTACATATATTCGAATAAAGCAAATGTATTAAATAAATTAATAATACCACCAGCAGTTGTCAAACTGTTTCAATTTTTATTTTTTTGTTTTTGAAATCATGAATCAGGAAGTGAATAATTTTATGACAATTCAATGATCATGATTATACAAAAAGGCTTTGTCTCTAAGGTTTGGCCATTTTACATACAACATAATTTTCTCGATATCAGGTATTTCCCACGTTCGACAACTCAATAATTATTATTGTAACGAGGTGCAAAGAACAAAGAATGATAAAAAACATCTGGAGTTGTAAGAAACTCCAATACGTAATGACAAAAGGTAACCAAATATAATGCAAATATTATAATGAGAGGAGGAAAATACCAGTTCCTATAAGTGATGGTCAGAAAAAAATACGAGGAAAAACAAGACCAGGTCGAAGAAGAATCTCTTGGCTGCACAATTCAAGACAATAGTATAGAATTAGCACCAGATTGTTGTTCAGGGCCGCAGTCAACAAAGTGGAAATAATTCATATGATCGCCAACCATCGTAGAGGAGATGGCACCTAGATAAAGAAAAGTTTCTTTTTTCCATATCCATATGGTGATTTAAAATAAGTAAGAGTTGAGTAAATATAACAAGCTACTAATGTGCGTTAAGCTGATATATTAACTCGAAGTTAAGCCGTTGATGATCTCGTGTAGAAGTATGACGGTTTATACAACAATACATACAAAGAAATTTGTAACAACACTTTTTAGACGAGACTTTTGACATAGTATTTTTAAGTGCGTTATAGCGTTTTTATTGTCTTATTGAATTTTACTTGATATAATATTCACAGAACTACAAAGTGATCGATAAAATGAGATTTATTTAACAGATTGCTACAACTACACTATTTTTAAACTACATAATTATCTATTCTTTGTGTCAATTAAATTGATTTTTTTAAATATTTATGTAGAATAAAATAATATTATACTTTAACAGTTTGAAAATCTGTTTATTATGATAAATTGTCTATAAGAATATGAATTAACAAACAAAACAGTAGGCATACCTTATTATTAAATAATAAGGATCTAAGTCTGTATATATGTATCTACCTACATGTTTTTATAATGGGTGCTCTTGATAGGACGTGCGATTTATTTGACATTTAGGAATAATAATTATATTAATCGGAGATAACCTGTTTTCCAACATAGCAAAGAACTATAAGTGTATGAATATTTGCTACACTAGGATATTTTCGTAGCAGTTTGATGAAATATAAAATAATTATGAAAAAAATGATATTCTACTGTGGCAATATAAAATTATAACATATGTAAACATAAATAATAGTACATGCACGAGTACTCACACCCCACTAATGGTTGGCAATTCCCAAATATCTCAGGTTAGTAAATTCAGGTACCTGGGAGCAACCATAACGCCAGAGGGTGATCTCCGGTCGGAATTACCAATCCGCATAGGAGCAGCTAGCGGGGCTTTCAACAACATGAACAAAGTTTGGAAGGCGTCTGGACTCAGCATCAGGACAAAATGTCGCTTGTTCAATGCATGCATCATCCCAATCCTTCTATATGGCTGCGAGTCTTGGCACTTAACCAAGGCTCAAGAGCGGAAGATACTAAGCTTTGAAAACAAGTGTCTTAGAAGGATTTTGGATGTCAGATGGTATGAACATGTTACAAATGATGCTGTGTGCCGGCGCACCCAGCAGAGACCTATAATCTCCGTAATACAAGAGAGACGATGGTCCTGGCTGGGACATGTTTTGAGAATGCCCAATGTTGTTGGATAGTTGGCCAAAAAGAGCACTGTTCTTCCGTCCGCAGGGGTTCCGTAGGCCCGGGCGTCCCTCTTTCACAATACACCGTTCCTATGACAACGATATCAGAGCGCAAAGAATGTCGTGGGAAGAGGTGACGCAATTGGCACAGAGACGCTCTGAATATAGGAGGCTGGTTTCTGCCCTGTGCTCCCGAGAGGAGCGTTGAGGGCGATGATAATGATGATGAAACATAAATAATGCATATTTGGACCCAACTTTCTGACCCTGTCTAGTAGGAGTATTACCATTGATTTATAATTTATTCAAAAATGCACAGATCTAAGATTTATGGGGTATACCTACGCAAAATTTTAATGTTTAATCGATATAAATGTGATCCATTTTGTTATTTTTAAATTACTTTTCAAATTGCATCTGATGTTTTGTGCTCAGAATTTGAACAAAAAATTATATGGTTGTTTGTGAATATGGTTGTTAATTAATGTTAATTAAGTTAATTAAGTTAATTCTGATGTTTATAGTACGTGTGTCAAAATAAAATTAATTATTTTAAAATACTTTTGAAAGTAATGCAATTTTATTGTTTTCTAAGTGTATCAAATGCGGACACACCTAATTGCGACTTACGCATTTTCTGATATAAATTCCTATTGATATTATATTTTTTATGAAAATCTCTATTGTAAAAATCTTTATATCTGGGTTTTTGTTATAAACCCAAATATAACCTTATATACCTTTCACAGTAAGCTGAAAGCTTGTGTCGTGAAAGGGGAGTCTGCCGGCACCTGGGATCGAACCCCGGACCCCTTGTACACAAGGCCGAGACTCTACCTCCAGGCTACCGACGAACTCAATCAATGATCAATAATCGAATCAATGATCAATGATCAATAGACGAAATCAATAATCATAATTTAATGGAAAATAAATACAAATATTGATTGTATTGTCGTTTATTTTGTTAAATTCTATATAAATTAATGAAAAAAAAACGACCGCTTTGAGTTTTACTGTATTTAATAATGGTTATGAACACGGTCTCGACTTATACCTAAAGTCATAGTTTGACAATGAATCGGAACCAGGTTTCTACATCTATTGTTAAATTCAGTATACGATCAAGATATTTTGTTTATTTCCATACAAAATATATTTGCAAATATATTTGTTATCATGCAATAATTTTTTGTAGTCACCTTAGTCGGAAATAATTTGTATATTCGACAAAGTTACTAATCCCAGAAGATGTTACAACTTTGTTTATAGGTATTTTAATTTCAATATTTTTCATCTTCTTCTTTGTCTTTGCTTTCGCCTTTATCTAATTTATTTGGGGTAAGCTCTCCCAATCCTCATCTTTCTAATTTTCCAATCCTCTGTATTCTCCTTATTTCTTTTTTTCTTTCTTCAAGTGTAGCTAACAAAGAGTGACCTAGATTGACCACACGTTTAACACCCTGGCCTATTCAAAAACAGGAATAGTCAATGCTGATCAAGAAATGACTACATGGATCAAGTGGTGGAAGCCTTGCACTGTAGCACATCCGAAGATTAATTTGTTCATAAACTGGCAAAAGGAAGGTAGAGTGGAAAAAAGCAAGCTCGTTGCAGACTGATTATTGAGACTAATAAGGAGTAAGTTATGCAAGTATCATATTGAGATAATAATACGGTCACATTTTGCAGTCCGGACTGTACTGTAAACAATCGAACAAAAAACAATTTAACGAACATCAATATATAAGTAAATCTTCTCTTTTATATCCTTCAAAGATAAAAGTCAGTCTTATTCAAATTGGTCTCTGACTTTTAATTTCAAATCTAAATTTAAATGACATTTCAAAAACAGTCGCTAATTAAAAAAATATTTGAAAATAGAAATACATTTACCCGTAAGCATAAAGCATTGAACGAAGGTAGAGACATTATTTTTATGAATTCAATACTAAATATAGAATGAGATGCTATCACCGGAAGGATGTTCTCTGTTAACCGATCATTTTCAAATGAGAAATAATGGGCTTTATTTCATAAAAAAGGAGATTGCACAGGAAATCTGAACATATTTAGAAGCAAAACAATATCCTGTGCTGAAGATATGTTTCTGTATTTAACATCCTTTGGATATTTCTTAGAACAAATACAATTATTATTAATATAATAATTTTCTGATATTTTTTTTCTAAATAATCTATTTCTGAATTCGTTAAACTGAATTTTAGATACCATTATGGTACCATCACTTAAGTATGCAAGCGAAACATGGACGTGGTTGAAGAAGGACGATAGTGAACGCTGCGTGAGGGTATCGATCAGCGATGTACAAACCGCGGGCCGCGTCGACCTTTTGTCGATATGTCTGCGGCCCGCCAGCGAATTATAAAAAAAATGGCATACCAGTGATTAAGAGTATCGAATATTCGAGTATAGAGTACTTAATAATTCGTGTAAATATTCTTTAAGAAAACTGAGGAGTTTTTGAAATATTTCAAATTCCTATACCATTTTGGAAATTCAGCGACGGGGGGGGGGGGTAGAAATTCAAACACGTAATAAATATTTTTTGTATCCGGTATTGACACAAACAATAGTTTAGTTAGTCGGTACAAATACCCGGTACATTGAAGAAAAAGGTTCTTCGAGAAAATATGCTGTAATAAAACCAAGTATTTCAAATTCCTATACCATTTTGAAAATTTGGTGACGGGGGGGGGGTAGAAATTTTAATGTGTGAGCATTTTTAGAAATAAAAACTTTTAGTGTTAATTTTCATACAGCGGCCCGTCCTTGGCTCATAATCTTCCTGAGTGGCCCCTGTACCCTATAAGTCTGTGCATCCCTGGTGATAGAAGTGAAAAAATTGTGCAATAAAGTAGGTATATCGATTAATATGGCGTTCGGTTTTCCCTGGCTCTTGGAATACGGTGTGAGGGATGAAATTTATATTTACTATTGTATACTGGGTCATCTTTATAATAACGACACGGACATTTTATATTTACACAATATATTCAATAAATAATTCCTATTATAATTTGTCGAACACAATTTGTCAAAACACGCAGCCTAACAGTGCAAGTCAAGGTTCTATCAATTAATGAGCGTCGTTCTCTATAGGTGGCTAACCTATATAGGCAGTAGCGTATTGCTACTCAGTCATTATCACTGTTTACTTGTAAACAAGGTCCAAGGTACAATTTACGGTGCAGTGCACAAAGTCCATACACTACATTTACATTTAAAAATATATTTAATATTATAGATAGATCTTTCGCAAAATTTTCCACAAATAGATGCGACCCCTTTATAAATAAACATTGATCTCTTATTTGATGTAAATTATGCCGTATGTCATAAAATTAGATATTTCTTACCGCACATGTATATATTTGAGACTTGCGTAGGAATATTTTATGATTATGAATTTACTTTGAAGTTTAACTATCTTTTCAGATTGTATAAGATCGTTTTAAAAATCATACCTTCTTTTTCAAACAAAGTTAAACACATCAAGTGCAAGTGCAAAGCAAGTGAATGAGTATGTAATTTGAGAAGTCTGTTTGCGAGGGATGAAAGATAATGTGGTTAGATGGAAGATGGAAGAAATCACTATATAGTAATAATCTCGTCACTGCATATCATTACATTTTTTCTTATGTAAACTGATTTGTTGTTTTTGTTATGTGAATGTGCAAGAAGAATAAGATAAATAAATAAATAAAGGAAGAAAAGTGGCCGGTGCTAGAGGGAACGGAGCACTTCGACCCACTGTTAGCAATAGCAATGTGTCGAACATGACAAAAATGCTGGTGCACTATTCCATTTTGGTACCGACACTTATGCATGCAAGCAAAACTTGGACATGGTTGAAGAAGGACAAAAGTGGTATTAATACTGTGGAGATGCGTTCGCTGAAGAATGATTGGTAAAACGTTGCGAGTAAAGGATGAGGATATCAGGAAAATGAGCCGAAGCGAGAAGAGAGCTATGGATAGAATGCGTGTAAAGTTACGATGTTTTGGACATGTTGAGCGAATGCAAGTTGAAAGAATGACAAAGATGATGTATTTATCTGAAAGACGGGATGTAAGATATTCAAGAACCACGTGGCTTGATCACATGGATCAAATTCTAAAGGACGACCACATGTTGAGTATGATAAATCGACGTGCTTGAATGAGAAACTGGAGGAAGCAAAAGAAGTTCGTAAGGATGGATCTATATGCCATTCCGTTCTCTCTGCCTACCCCTCCTGGGAGACGGCGTGAGGGTGTAGATAGAGAGGTAGATAGTATTGATTGAGTCGACGTTAATTTTGTAAAACTTCATTATATTGATATAATGAAAACATTATTGTTTTTAGTTTTACTATGATTTATTTGTTAAATAAGTTACCAGGTTTCGACCTATGAGTTTGACAATGACCTTATAGGTCGAAACCTGGTAACTTATTTAACAAATTAATCATAGTAAAACTAAAAACAATTTATTTCATTATATCAACAGAGATAGATAGACAAATCACATCTTTCTTTTGTCAATAAGATCAGATGTACATTTAGAGGAAAAAAGAGGTTTAAATTAATGAAATAAATCTCTACTTTAAGAATTTTGATAAAAGGTTATTGTATAAAACAAATAAACTATTCAACAATAGTGATTTTTTTGTATACAGTCTTAATGAATTATATTTATAGATTATAGACATGCACTGAAAATAAATTGCAATCAATTTAAAAATAGTTTTACTAAAGAGCGAAGCAGTAATGAAGGAATTCTAAAAAACATTTAAACTTGAACACCTGCATCGGTGGAATATTTTAATCTTCGGTAGAAAAATATGTTCAAGAATTTCTTTCTTAGATTATGTTATTCATTGCTTTGAGTTTTTATTATTTGATTCTTGAGTCTGTGCCTTTAAGATAGTAGGAATAAATCGCGTCCTTGCGATACATTCGCCCTCAGTATTTTGATATTATTAAATATGATTCTACTTCTTTTAAAAATCGTTTGTAGTCAATTTACTGTAGTAGAGAACAAACAAATAAATAAACATGCAAAAGCAGATCAATATTTTCTACAAGAAAGATTTAATTATCTACCGAAAGCAGAAAACAGAAAGTTGTGAAAGTTTATTCTTATACACAAAAAAATTTACGTCTAGTAAATATTGTGTAAAAAAAAATATTTTTGAAAAATCAAAAAGTCAATCCATTGTCAGTGAAAAAATAGATAGAGAGAAATCGTACAAAATTAGAATTATAAGGTTAATGTCGTTTTACGAAACGATTGCCTAATTGATAAATTTGATAAATTAATACTTTTTGGGATAATATAATAATTTATAAAAGAATAAAACCTGTGCAGGACCACGTGAATATTAGGGACTCAGATTCTTCCCTAAGAATTCTGTTGGCCGCCGTTAGAGCCATGTGACCTGGGAATTTCCTGCGGTGACCATTAAGTATTATTTTATTATCATGAAAAGTTCCTATGGTGACCATCAGATATAACTTTGTTCTCATGAATGGGTAGTACAGTTCAATATTTTCTTATCTAATTCTCGTCTTCAAGACATTACCTTTTGGTCTTATTTTTTTTACAACGCTTTTCATGTTGGTTAGTGAAATGAATTCGTAGAACGTTTGCTAAGAAGACACTAAAAGTAAACCAGTTGCTTTTTTGTACATGAACATTTGAGCTCACTGAGATTTTTTTTAACTTGCTAGTATGTTTGTCATCTTTGGACTTCACAGGGTGTGCAAAAGTTTTGTAATTTCAAAAGAGTTTAATGTGAGTGGATATTAAATTTTGGAAGCTATATCGTACAGATTGAATTTTTTTTTTACATCGTCTAAAAGTGGTATATAACCCCACCAATCCTCTGTCACCCACTTTCTATTCTCAAAAAAATCACTTCTATTCTTCCCAAAGCCATCCACTCATGTGTTAGTGATTCAAGCCAATATGGAACAACAGGTTTTAAATTATTAACTCCCAAATAAACCTTCATACTAAGACGGTATATATAAGACGGTAGTTAAAATTGTGACAATATTTTATTCGATGCATCGCACAGCTGTTGTTTACTATAATCAATGTATAATATACGGTAACCAGCCAATGAAAAATAATAGGTAGTTGGGTGAAAAATAATAACAATTTTAGGGTAAAACAGATAGTGATGGGGCAGTTAAGGATTTTTATAAGTGAAAATTGAAATAAAAAATTCTTAATAATTCCAAACTTAACCAAATTTATTATTAATGAATACCTTTAAAACTGCTTAAAAATATACATAAAATTTATTAATATACATAAAAATATACGTAATTATTTACGTTGTACATAGAGCAATTTTTTTTTATGTAGAACCTCAGAGGGGTACAAAATGACAGAGATGGGACATTTTTTATAATGATGGGACGTTACATTAACAGTGATGGGACAGAAAAAAGCCCCATATATTTTTGTTTTATTTTGAATTTTGTTGTACTTGTCTAAATATATCATCGATATCGCCATCGGAAATATCATCCGCAGAAGTATTATCTTCATTATAGCAATTATGGCGTACAAAAAGATCGTTATCCGTGTCTGTTGGTAGGTGAATCTTATGGTGTTTCGGTATATATGATATATGGAAATTGTTTGTACATTCATCGCACTGTATACAAGCATTGGCTGATGATTTTTTTTTAATACATTTTTTACAAACAGCACAGATTTTCAAAGGGAGACCTCACTTGTAAATAGTCTTTTCTGAACATGTGGTTTTGAATTTATGTTATCCGAGCCTTCAATTTTGGATGATTTTGGTTTTCTTGTTTGGTCTTTCACTTTTTTATTTTCCTAAGGTTTTCTTTTATTTACGCTCTGCTTTTTCGTTTTCTGATTTTGTTTTTTTCTCCATTTTCAGCTTAAGAGCTCTCTCCGATGATATTGCCCAAGGTATTCGCTCCAACGACAACGATATCAGAGCGCAAGGAATGTCGTGGGAAGAGGTGACGCAATTGGCACAGAGACGCTCTGAATGGAGGAGGCTGGTTTCTGCCCTGTGCTCCCGAGAGGAGCGTTGAGGGCGATGATGATGATGATTCGCTCCACATTTCGGATACCTTTTCTTTTAGGCGTTTTTGGTAATGTTAAATATTCACCAAAACTAGATGTTATTTTTTCAACGCCGGACTTTTGTCTACATTATTATCAATTGATATGCAGGGTGTTTCTACAGGAATTTCCCGACGATAATTTGCACAATCGATTTGGAAAGATGTGAAAACATTCTTCTAACAAAAGTTCCTCAGCTTCTGACAAAATAGGTTTTGTACCAAAAGATTGTTTCCTTTCGGGATTTTTTACTTCTCTTGCTAAAGACGTTTTAGGAACGCCTTATTTTTTGGCTGTTGCTCTCAGCTTACCACCATCTCTCGTTTCTTGAACAGCAAGGCTCATGCAGGAAGCATCATGTTTAATTTTTGGGATGTTGGGCATTTTGTCTAAAAATATAAAGATAAATATTACAATGTTGTATATTACGTGACACAATGATGGGACAAAATTTCATCCAACTTTAAAATTTGATTAAAGTAATGGGACACCATTCGTAGGTGTCCCATTACTGTTTAAAATGCTTATATTTAACTTTTAAGTTTATAGTTTAGCTCTATTTCTTTTATTTAAGAATTTTAAGTTAAAAACATGTATAAAAAATTATCGATACATTATCACAGTAAAGGGACAGGTGTCCCATATCTGATGTATACTTTTTTACAGTGATGGGACAGATTAAAATGCAAAAAAATAATAAATAAATGGTAGAAAACCACAAATTTCTTATTAAATAGAAAGTTTAAAATAAAATCATGTTAAATAATTCAAAAAAATACTTAATTGTGTGTTTATAATTTTGTGGAATAAAATATAATATTCTTGTAAATTTTGTTCGAATTTCGTTCAACCACGACACTCCTCTCAACACAACGACAACAGGATGACTAATAAACATCTGGTGACAAAAAAAAGAACTAACTATAAACAATAATGTTGGCAAAATAAAAAAAAAAAATAGTTTATGATTGTTACAAGTTCAAATATCTTATTAAATTATATTTCTTGGAATTTGTCCCATAACTATAACTGTTCAATTACTATATGGGTTACCCTACCTCCCAATTATTTTTCAACAACAAGGTGGCAATACTTCCACTTATTACCACACTTTCAATAAAAATGGTGTGTTTACAGAGATGTTTCGGTATGATACGAGATACATACGGATGTTTACAGAGAGATTTCATTCGTGTGGTCCGAACACAGTCCAATTAGAACAGTTTTCAGTACAGTGTCAGTACAAATAAATATTGTCACCCTATTTTCAAGACATTATAACGCCTGCCGTTGTTATATTTTCTACTAATTTAATTAATATATTTTATTTATTGCACTATTTGCACTATTGCACAATAATATATTTTTATTTTTTGTTGAAATTTGAAAAATATGATTTCGAGTAATATCAAAAATATAAAACTGTCCCAAATAATCATCAAATCATGTCTGAACTGTAAAACATATTCTTCAAATCATCACACCATGGTAGAACTGTCAAAGTATTGATATGTTATCAAAATACTTGTATCATAATATCATGATTGAACTGTCATATTCTGAAAATATATTCTGAACAACATATTCTGAAAATCACCATTTCATGGTAGACCTATCAAAAATGTTCCGGTAAACATTTATATGAAAATATATCAAAGTTCCCGTTACATCGTCAGGTCATGGTTGAATGGTAGAATGGTTGAATGGTTCATGGTAGTTCATTTTGTGGAAGACCTGTAAAAAAATTATTAAACTTTTTTATAAAAAACTATCAAAATCTCCATATAATTACCAGATCATGTTAGAACTGTCAAAAATATTCTTTGAAGCATCATTTCATTAAAGACCTGTCAAATATATTCCGATAATTTTTTTTTCGAATTATCAAACAAAACACCCTTGAAATCACTATATTATCATGATTGACATATCAAAAATATTCCCTAAAACATCATTTATGGTAGACCTGTCAAAAATATTCCGATAAACATTATTATCAAAATCTATCATAATACCAAAAACTCACCAAATCATGATTGAATTGTCAAAAATATACTCTGAATCAGAATTTCATGGTTGAACTCTCGAAAATATTCCTAAAAATTGTTTTATCAAATTTTCCATATAATCACCATATTATGTTTGAACTGTCAAAAATATTCCGATAGAATTGGTTATCAAAATCTATCAAAACACCAATAAAATCACCAAAACATGATAGAACTGTCAAAAATATTCTATAAATCATCATTTCACGGAAGACCTGTCAAAAATATTCCGATAGAATTGGTTACAAACACCAATAAAATCACCAAAACATGATTGAACTGTCAAAAATATTCTCCAAATCATCATTTAATGGAAATCCTGTCAAAAATATTCCGAAAAAGTTTTCTATCAAAATCTCCATAAAATCACAAAATCATGAATGAACTGTTAAAAATATTCACTGAATAGTCATTTCATAATCTACCTGTCAAAAATATTCCGATAAACATTTTAATCAAAATTTGTAAAACACCAAAGAAATAAAAAAATCGTGATTGAACTGTCAAATATATTCTCTAAATCATCATCTTACAAAAGACCGGTCAAAAATATTACGACAAATATTGTAATCAAAATTTATTAAATAACCAAAGAAATCACCATATCATGATTGAACTGTCAAAATTTTTCTCTAAATCATCATTTCATGGAAGACCTGTCAAAAATATTCCGATAGAATTGGTTACAAAAACTATAAAAACACCAATAAAATCACCAAAACATGGTTAATCTGTCAAAAATATTCTCTAAATCATCATTTCATGGAAGACCTGTCAAAAGTATACCGATAGAATTGGATATCAAAAACTATCAAAACACCAATAAAATCACCAAAACATGGTAAAACTGTCAAAAATATTCTTTAAATCATCATTTCATGGAAGACCTGTCAAAAGTATTCCGATAAAATTGGTTATCAAAATCTATCCAAACACCAATAAAATCACCAAAACATGGTAAAACTGTCAAAAATATTCTCTAAATCATCATTTCATGGAAGACCTTCTAAAAATATTACGATATAATTGATTATCAAAATCTTTCAAAACACTTAAAAAATCACCAAATCATGATTAAACTGTCAAAAATATTCTCCAAATCTTCATTTAATGGAAGACCTGTCCAAAATATAACGATAAAATTGATTATCAAAATCTATCAAAACACTAATAAACTCACCAAATCTAGATTGAACTGTCAAAAATATATTCATTATCATCTATTCAAGGAAGATCTGTCAAAAATATGAGACAGAATTGGTTATCAAATTCTATCAAAACACCAATAAAATCACCAAATTATGAGTGAACTGTCAAAAATATTCTCTAAATCATCATTTCATGGAAGACCTGTCAAAAATATTCCGATAGAATTGGTAATCAAAATCTATCAAAACACTAATGAAATCATCAAATCATGATATAACTGTCAAAAATATTCTCTAAATCATCGTTTCATGGAAGACCTTCAAAAAATATTCTGATAGAATTGGTTATCTAAATCTATCAAAACACCAAATAATTCACCAAATCATGATTGAACTGTCAAAAATATTCTCTAAATCATCATTTCATGGAAGACCTGTCAAAAAGTTTACGATAAAATTGGTTATAAAAATCTATCAAACACTAATAAAGTCACCAAATCATGATTGAACTGTCAAAAATATTCTCTAAATCATCATTTCATGGAAGACCTCTCATAAATATGAGACAGAATTGGTTATCAAAATCTATCAAAACACCAATAAAATCACCAAATTATGAGTGAACTGTCAAAAATATTCTCTAAATCATCATTTCATGGAAGACCTGTCAAAAATATTCCGATAGAATTGGTAATCAAAATCTATCAAAACACTAATGAAATCATCAAATCATGATATAACTGTCAAAAATATTCTCTAAATCATCGTTTCATGGAAGACCTTCAAAAAATATTCTGATAGAATTGGTTATCTAAATCTATCAAAACACCAAATAATTCACCAAATCATGATTGAACTGTCAAAAATATTCTCTAAATCATCATTTCATGGAAGACCTGTCAAAAAGTTTACGATAAAATTGGTTATAAAAATCTATCAAACACCAATAAAATCACCAAATCATGATTAAACTGTCAAAAATATTCTCTAAATCATGGAAGACCTGTCAAAAATATTCCGATATAATTGGTTATCAATAGATTTTGATTGATAGATTATAGCAATAAAATCACCAAATCATGATTGAACTGTCAAAAATATTCTCCAAATCATCATTTCATGGAAGACCTTTCAAAAGTATTCCGATAGAATTCGTTATCAAAAACTATCAAAACACCAATAAAATCACCAAAACATGGTAAAACTGTCAAAAATATTCTCTAAATCATCATTTCATGGAAAACCTGTCAAAAATATTCCGATAGAATTAGTTATCAAAATCTATCAAATCACTAATTAAATCACCAAATTATGATTGAACTGCCAAAAACATTTTCCTAATCATCATTTCATGGAAGACCTGTCAAAAATATGAGACAGAATTGGTTACCAAAATCTATCAAAACACCAATAAAACACCAAATCATGATTGAACTGTCAAAAATATTCTATAAATCATCATTTCATGGAAGACCTGTCAAAAATATTCCGATAGAATTGGTTATCAATAGATTTTGATTGATAGATTAAAGCAATAAAATCACCAAATCATGGTAAAACTGTCAAAAATATTCTCTAAATCATCATTTCATGGAAAACCTGTCAAAAATATTCCGATAGAATTAGTTATCAAAATCTATCAAATCACTAATTAAATCACCAAATTATGATTGAACTGCCAAAAACATTTTCTTAATCATCATTTCATGGAAGACCTGTCAAAAATATGAGACAGAATTGGTTACCAAAATCTATCAAAACACCAATAAAACACCAAATCATGATTGAACTGTCAAAAATATTCTCCAAATCATCATTTCATGGAAGACCTTTCAAAAGTATTCCGATAGAATTCGTTATCAAAAACTATCAAAACACCAATAAAATCACCAAAACATGGTAAAACTGTCAAAAATATTCTCTAAATCATCATTTCATGGAAAACCTGTCAAAAATATTCCGATAGAATTAGTTATCAAAATCTATCAAAACACCAATAAAATCACCAAATCATGATTAAACTGTCAAAAATATTCTCTAAATCATCATTTCATGGAAGACCTGTCAAAAATATTCCGATAGAATTGGTAATCAAAATCTATCAAAACACTAATGAAATCACCAAATCATGATTGAACTGTCAAAAATATTCTATAAATCATCATTTCATGGAAGACCTGTCAAAAATATTCCGATAGAATTGGTTATCAATAGATTTTGATTGATAGATTAAAGCAATAAAATCACCAAATCATGGTAAAACTGTCAAAAATATTCTCTAAATCATCATTTCATGGAAGACCTGTCAATAATATTACGATAAAATAGATTAATATAAACTTTAAAAACACTTATAAAATCACCAAATCATGATTGAACTGTCAAAAATATTCTCTAACTCATCATTTAATGGAAGACCTGTCAAAAATATTACGATAAAATTGATGATAATCAATCAAAACACTAATAAAGTCACCTTATCATGATTGAACTGTCAAAAATATATTCTTTATCATCGTTTCAAGGAAGACCTGTCAAAAATATGAGACAGAATTGGTTACCAAAATCTATCAAAACACCAATAAAATCACCAAATTATGATTGAACTGTCAAAAATATTCTCTAAATCATCATTTCTTGGAAGACCTGTCAAAAATATTCCGATAGAATTGGTAATCAAAATCTATCAAAACAGTAATAAAATCACCAAATCATGATTGAACGGTCAAAAATATTCTCCAAATCATATTGATATTACGATAAAATTGGTTATTAAAATCTATCAAAACACATTAAATCACCAAATCATGATTGAACTGTCAAAAATATTTTCCGAATCATCAATCATGGAAGACCTGCCAAAAGTATTCCGATATAATTCGTTATCAAAAACTATCAAAACACCAATAAAATCACCAAATCATGATTAAACTGTCAAAAATATTCTCTAAATCATCATTTCATGGAAGACCTGCCAAAAGTATTCCGATATAATTCGTTATCAAAAACTATCAAAACACCAATAAAATCACCAAATCATGATTAAACTGTCAAAAATATTCTCTAAATCATCATTTCATGGAAGACCTGTCAAAAATATTCCGATAGAATTGGTAATCAAAATCTATCAAAACACTAATGAAATCACCAAATCATGATATAACTGTCAAAAATATTCTCTAAATCATCGTTTCATGGAAGACCTTCAAAAAATATTCTGATAGAATTGGTTATCTAAATCTATCAAAACACCAAATAATTCACCAAATCATGATTGAACTGTCAAAAATATTCTCTAAATCATCATTTCATGGAAGACCTGTCAAAAAGTTTACGATAAAATTGGTTATAAAAATCTATCAAACACTAATAAAGTCACCAAATCATGATTGAACTGTCAAAAATATTCTCTAAATCATCATTTCATGGAAGACCTCTCATAAATATGAGACAAAATTGGTTATCAAAATCTATCAAAACACCAATAAAATCACCAAATCATGATTAAACTGTCAAAAATATTCTCTAAATCATCATTTCATGGAAGACCTGTCAAAAATATTCCGATATAATTGGTTATCAATAGATTTTGATTGATAGATTAAAGCAATAAAATCACCAAATCATGATTGAACTGTCAAAAATATTCTCCAAATCATCATTTCATGGAAGACCTTTCAAAAGTATTCCGATAGAATTCGTTATCAAAAACTATCAAAACACCAATAAAATCACCAAAACATGGTAAAACTGTCAAAAATATTCTCTAAATCATCATTTCATGGAAAACCTGTCAAAAATATTCCGATTGAATTAGTTATCAAAATCTATCAAATCACTAATTAAATCACCAAATTATGATTGAACTGCCAAATACATTTTCTTAATCATCATTTCATGGAAGACCTGTCAAAAATATGAGACAGAATTGGTTACCAAAACACCAATAAAACACCAAATCATGATTGAACTGTCAAAAATATTCTATAAATCATCATTTCATGGAAGACCTGTCAAAAATATTCCGATAGAATTGGTTATCAATAGATTTTGATTGATAGATTAAAGCAATAAAATCACCAAATCATGGTAAAACTGTCAAAAATATTCTCTAAATCATCATTTCATGGAAAACCTGTCAAAAATATTCCGATAGAATTAGTTATCAAAATCTATCAAATCACTAATTAAATCACCAAATTATGATTGAACTACCAAAAATATTTTCTTAATCATCATTTCATGGAAGACCTGTCAAAAATATGAGACAGAATTGGTTATCAAAATCTATCAAAACACCAATAAAATCACCAAATCATGATTGAACTGTCAAAAATATTCTTTAAATCATCATTTCATGGAAGACCTGTCAAAAATATTCCGATAGAATTGGTTACAAAAACTATAAAAACACCAATAAAATCACCAAAACATGGTAAAACTGTCAAAAATATTTTCATAATCATCATTTCATGGAAGACCTGTCAAAAGTATTCCGATAAAATTAGTTATCAAAATCTATCCAAACACCAATAAAATCACCAAAACATGGTAAAACTGTCAAAAATATTCTCTAAATCATCATTTCATGGAAGACCTGTCAATAATATTACGATAAAATAGATTAATATAAACTTTAAAAACACTTATAAAATCACCAAATCATGATTGAACTGTCAAAAATATTCTCTAACTCATCATTTAATGGAAGACCTGTCAAAAATATTACGATAAAATTGATGATAATCAATCAAAACACTAATAAAGTCACCTTATCATGATTGAACTGTCAAAAATATATTCTTTATCATCGTTTCAAGGAAGACCTGTCAAAAATATGAGACAGAATTGGTTACCAAAATCTATCAAAACACCAATAAAATCACCAAATTATGATTGAACTGTCAAAAATATTCTCTAAATCATCATTTCTTGGAAGACCTGTCAAAAATATTCCGATAGAATTGGTAATCAAAATCTATCAAAACAGTAATAAAATCACCAAATCATGATTGAACGGTCAAAAATATTCTCCAAATCATATTGATATTACGATAAAATTGGTTATTAAAATCTATCAAAACACATTAAATCACCAAATCATGATTGAACTGTCAAAAATATTTTCCGAATCATCAATCATGGAAGACCTGCCAAAAGTATTCCGATATAATTCGTTATCAAAAACTATCAAAACACCAATAAAATCACCAAATCATGATTAAACTGTCAAAAATATTCTCTAAATCATCATTTCATGGAAGACCTGTCAAAAATATTCTGATAGAATTGGTTATCTAAATCTATCAAAACACCAAATAATTCACCAAATCATGATTGAACTGTCAAAAATATTCTCCAAATCATCATTTCATGGAAGACCTTTCAAAAGTATTCCGATAGAATTCGTTATCAAAAACTATCAAAACACCAATAAAATCACCAAAACATGGTAAAACTGTCAAAAATATTCTCTAAATCATCATTTCATGGTCTACCTGTCAAAAATATTCCGATAGATATTGTATTCAAAATTAGTGAGATCAAATCACTAAAGAAATCAAAAAATAGTGATTGAACTGTCAAATATATTCTCTAAATCACCTTTTCACTAATGATCTGTCAAAAATATTACGATAAACATTGTAATCAAAATTTATAAAAATACAAATAAAATCACCAAATCATGATTGAACTGTCAAAAATATTCTAAAAAATCATCATTTCATGTAAGACCTGTCAATGATATTACGATAAAATTGGTAATTAAAATCTATCGAAACACCAATGAATTCACCAAATCATGATTGAACTGTCAAAAATATATTCTTTATCATCTATTCAAGGAAGATCTGTCAAAAATATGAGACAGAATTGGTTATCATAATCTATCAAAACACCAATAAAATCAGCAAATCATAACTGAACTGTCGAAAATATTCTCTAAACCATCACTTCATGGAAGACCTGTTGTTAGAACATGTACCATAGAATATTGTTTATGGTTGTAATGATCTATAAAAGGCATTGTCACTCGCTCCTCTGTCTCTGTATTAATCTGTATTACCTGTCACTTGTTATGTAAAATACATACTTGCTTCTTCGACTCCGCGTATTTTAATTAAAACCCGAACTCACATCTCCCAGGATCAAGATTGACCTAATTAAACATGGTCCTAGCGAGCCGTTAATTAAGGAACAATGGCTTGGGGGATGTGATTCGCGGATTTTGAAAGTTTTTAATGTTTAAATCGCGTGTGTGAGTCCGCCATATTTTGCCTTGCGACAAGACAAGTCGTAATCAAGAAATAACTAAGGCATCCGTCTACAAAAGACAATCAATGGAAGAAAACAAGTAAGAATATAGATTATTATAATGAAATAATATAATATTTCAAGAAAATATTACATTGCCAAGTAGAAAACTTCAATGTAAGAAAAGACAAAACGCAGATGCGTAAAGTTAACAGTATATTGAAATTAGTTAACTAATCTAATATATTTATCAATAAAAACTGATAAAATCAATAGCTCAGACTACGATTGAAATGAGTCGAGCGATTTTTAATAAAATCATCAAAAGTTGAAACAACTTCGACCACGTGAATCACAGGTCAGGTTCAAGGTTATCAAGAACTAACAAATATTTAACAAATAATAGATCTATTTGCAACAAGGGCATTTTACAAAGGGGATTGGTCTTAACATAATTAATAAATATATACTTTGAACATCTATAACACATCTCAAGATGGAAGCAGAAAAGAAGGCTCCCGAGCTAACCAGGACATTGATAGCTCAAAGGGGTATTGTAAAAGGCAGTATAACAAGGCTAAAGAACAGCGTGTCTGGCGAAGCTCTCAAGGACGCCTCAAAAAGCGATGTTTTATTGAAAATTGAGCGGATGCAAACTCTATTTCAACGATACGAAGCCATCAATGTGCAACTTCTGGATGCGGAGGATGGAGAGGTCGTGGAGGACATTTACATGGAGGCGCTGAGCATCATGCAGTCCAGATTGGCGCAGATGGAGGATGACAGGGAGAGAGAGAGGTCCATGGAAGTCCACAATCTCTCCGTGGTGCAGCCATCTCCGGGAAGTCACACACGGCTACCGAACATCCAGATACCAGTCTTCTCAGGAAAGTATACTGAATTTAAACAATTTATAGAATTATTTCATGCTTTAATACATAAAGATGTAAATTTAGAAAATGTCCAAAAATTGTTGTATCTTAGATCATTCTTAAGAGGTGAACCTCTTGAATTAATTAAAAGTTTACCCGTAGCATCAGAGAGCTATGAGGGGGCGCTAAAAATACTCAAGGATAGGTATGATGACAAATTTAAAATTGTCACAGAGCATGTGAAAACAATTTTGCAGTTGCCATGCCTCGTCAAGGCAAATATTGCTGAGGTTAGGAATATGCTGAGCCAAACCAAGCAACACATCGAAGCTTTGAAAAACTTAGGTGAACCAATTGAACATTGGAACACTATCTTAATAACACATTTGCTTAGCAAATTAGATAACTCCACAGTGAGGGCATTTCACTTGGAAAGAAATTCAAGTGAAATGCCATCACTGATGGAATTTTATAGAATCATTGAAAATAGATTAAGCGCATTGGAAAATTCCAATGATATTACAAAAAATGAAAAAGGTTTCGACAAAACCTACAGCAAAAATCAAAAACCTGGTCAGCACAAAAATACCTTTGTAGCACAAATTAAAATGTGTACATTTTGCAACAAATTACCTCACAAACTGTACAACTGTCCAAACTTTCTTCTAGCCAACCTTTCTGACAGGAAGGACTTCATAAAAAAGACTAAGAAATGCTTCAATTGTTTGGGATGGCACGGTAAAAAACCCTGCTATTCAAAAAATACATGCGAGGTTTGTGGAGAAAAGCATAACACTTTACTTCACTGTGAGTCAAAACAGAATGAAAACAATTCAGGTGAGATTCTATCATTACTCTCAAATAGGAACACTTGTTCCAAACAAACCTTGTTACCTACTATTAAGATAAAAATACTAGGTAAAAACAACAAGGAGGTAATTGCAAGAGCCATATTGGATACCGGCAGTGAGGCTAATTTCATATCAAAGAATCTGTTAAATTCATTGGGAAAAAGGGTTTATAAAAATATAAAAAGCATACGTGGGATAGCTAACACACAAGCTACCATTGTGGGATCGCTTAAACTTAACATGTTCTCAATTGTTCACCCTCATCATATCAGAACAGAGTGCTTAGTGGTAGATAAGATCACATCAGGTCAGGTGCCAAGCACCATCATTGATATGAATAATATCAATCTTCCCGAAACAGTTAGGTTGGCTGATGACAGCTTTAACGTTCCTGGAGAAATAGATTTGTTGCTAAATTCTAATGTTTTCTTTCAGTCTCTGCGCCCCCTCGATAGCTGTCTTGATGTGGGGAATGGCGCCATGCGGATCATCCCAACACTATTTGGCGACGTAGTCACTGGAAGCGTCGGAAGTTCTGCTCGACAGAAGGCTGTAGTCCTCATGTGCCAAGAGTGCGAGACTGACATAGGTCAAAGCGTCTCAAGATTTTGGCAATCAGAAGCGGTACCAGAGGTATTCACGGAGCAAAATTCTGAGCATGAAAATGCCGAAGAGGTATTTAAAAATAGTGTAATCCTAGAAGAAAACAAATTCCAGGTTCAAATCCCACTTAAGGTTCCATTAGATGAGGTAAATAAAATTCTTGGTGGTTCATTTTCATTAGCTCTTAAAAGATTTAATCATTTAGAAAAAAGATTTAAAAAAGATAATGAACTTTTCATAAAATATAAGGAATTCATAAATGAATATATTAATCTGAACCACGGCAGTTATTTTGATATAAAAAATTATAATTTAGAAAAGGATGCGGTGTATTTTCTGCCACACCATCCTATTATAAAAGAAAATGCAATATCCACAAAGCTCAGGGTTGTTTTTGATGCATCCATGAAAACCTCAAAGAGGGTGTCTCTGAATGATTTGATGCTAAATGGCCCAGTTGTGCAAAGAGATTTATTTGAAATTTTGTTGTTATTTAGATTGCATAAGCATGTTTTCATATGTGATGTAAGGCATATGTATAGAAATATTTATATAGATGAGAATCAAAGATCTCTTCAAAACATATTATGGCGTGACTCACCCAATGATTCAATTAAATGTATTCAGTTGAACACTGTTACATATGGACTAAAAAGTTCTTCATTTTTAGCCACTAGATGCTTAAAAGAATTAGCAATTAAATATAAAGATAAATATCCCTTAGCTTCTTATATTTTAACAAACTGCACATATGTAGATGATATTCTTGTGAGTCATGACTCTTTGGAAATTCTAACAATTATGAAAAATGAATTAATAGAGTTGTTAAATTTGGGAGGCTTCTTGTTGCATAAATGGTCGTCGAATCATTCAGAGATAACTTCTGACATCCCGCAGGGACTACAGTGTTTTGACGAGCGGAAATGGCAAGAAGGGGACTTCATTGTGAAGACCTTGGGTCTAGCTTTTGATATGAAAGCAGACATATTTAGATTTTCACCACCTCCTGCTGAGAACTTTGTATGGACTAAACGAACCATTTTAAGCTTCATTAGTAAATTCTATGACCCGTTAGGCTTGATAGGTCCTGTATTTGTTCAAGCAAAAGTCATAATTCAAAGCTTATGGGTGGAAAAATTAGATTGGGATGAAATACCTCCTTCACATCTATTGAAAAAATGGCTAACTTTCTTCAACAGTTTGATTAATATGAAGCCTATAGAAATCACTAGATGCATTGATACTGCAAATGCAGTAGAACACCAGTTAATTGGATTTTCAGATGCGTCGGGAATTGCATATGGATGTTCAGTGTATCTGAAAACCATTTATGCAAATGGGCAAGTAAAGGTAATTTTAATATGTTCAAAATCCCGTATAAATTCGTTAAAAGATAAACTTACAATACCTCGCTTAGAACTAAATGCAGGGGTGCTTTTGGCAAAGCTCATGACTAAAACATTACAAACATTTAGCTCTCAATTAGATATAAAAAATATTTACCTATTTACAGATTCAAAAATTGTGTTATCATGGATTAACACACCCTGTATAAAATTGGAAGCTTATGTAGCTAATCGCATTAATGTTATACAAAATTGTCCATCTTCATTCAAATGGCTATATGTAAACACTTCTGAAAACCCTGCAGATGTTCTCAGTAGGGGGGCAAGTCCACAGGACATAGCGTCCCACACACTTTGGTGGGAGGGGCCTATGTTCCTGAAAGGCTCCAGCTACAATATTGATGATTGTAAGCTGGATGCTAACGAACAAATCATTTGCTTGCCAAAACCCGATGCTTGGAATGACGTTGTCTGCATGGCGTCATTCATTGATAATCATGTACATGAAAAATTGTTAAACATTTCTAATCTATGTAAAATGCAAAGGGTCATGTGTTATGTGTTGAGGTTTTGTAATAATGTAAAACCTAATAATAATAAGGTTAATGGTGAACTCACACACAGCGAATTGGAAAATGCTATAATTGTAAATGAACAGATGTTGCATTTTGGCCGGGATGTTGAATGTCTGAAAAGGGGTTTAAGGGTTTCTTCAAAATTACAAGGATTAAATCCTTTTCTAGATGCAAAGGGGACACTACGCGTTGGAGGTAGGTTGCAAAACTCAGAATTAAATTATTCATATAAACATCAAATAATTCTTCCTCCGAATTCTGTAATCACTCGTTTAATTATAGAAACTGAACATAAAAAATTATTACATGCTAGTCAGAAATTAACATTGTGTAATCTTAGGCAAAAATATTGGATTGTTAATGGTCTCAAAGTTGTAAAAGGGATATTATATAAATGCATAACTTGTTTTAAATTAAAGGCAAAAGCATCAAAGCAGCTTATGGGTTCTCTGCCGGCAGATAGGGTAACCATGAGCCGTCCCTTTCAAAAGGTAGGAATAGACTTCGCTGGGCCTATATCTATTAAGCAATCCCGTTTAAGAAGTACAGTAATAACCAAGGGTTACATTGTAGTATTTGTCTGTTTTGCCACAAAAGCCGTTCATTTGGAACTGGCTTCTGATTTAACTACAGAAACTTTCTTGGCATGTTTTAAAAGATTCGTAGGCAGAAGAAACGTCCCCAGCGAGGTCTATTGCGACAATGCCACTACATTTAAAGGTGCCAACAATCGGCTAGCAGAACTCTATAAGCTGCAAAATTCAAACGTCCATCAGGACAAAATTTTCAGACATTCAACAAACTTAGGCATAAACTTTCACTTTATACCCAGTTACAGTCCTATATTTGGAGGACTGTGGGAGGCGGCAGTTAAAAGTGCAAAATATCATTTGAAGAGGGTGCTCGGGAGTAATATTCTTACTTACGAGCAATTCTCTACAGTATTGATAGAAATTGAACAAGTATTAAATTCGCGACCATTAACTCAAATATCTGCCGACATAGAAGATTTTTCATACTTAACTCCTGGACACTTTTTGACCGGAGACACTTTAACATGCATACCGGAACAGAATGTAATATCTGTTCCTGAAAATAGATTGAAATTTTGGCAACAATGTACAGCTATGAAACAGCGTTTCTGGCTGGATTGGTCAAAACAGTACCTTAATTTACTTCAAAACCGCCCAAAATGGAAGGAAAAGCTTCCGAATATAGAGGCTGGCATGTTGGTTGTTTTGAGGGAGGCTCAGGGCCTGCCGAGTGAGTGGCCAACTGCCAGAGTGATTGAGGTTTTCCCAGGAAAAGATGGCTCTGTCCGGGCTTTGGAGGTCATAAAGGCCAACGGGTCCAAATTCAGGACATCCATTGGAAAAGTCTGTCTTTTGCCTCTCAACTAGTGATGAAGTTGAGGGACAGAAGACATACGTCGCCACTAACGCGCGGAGTCGAAGGAAGCAAGTATATTTTCAAATTAATTGTATTATGTATCATGTAAAAAACAATTTTCCTGAGAAAACCTCAAAGTGCCTCAAATTATGTATTATGTATAAGCTGTAACATGTAAACATAATTTTCCTGAGAAAAACTCAAATACATCAAATTGAATATAAACTTATATATTGATATATTGTATTTATATCTGTACACATGTATATTGTGTATAGACTTCAATGATATGTACCTATACCTAAATGATCTTGTGTGTATTGTGCCATTGGCATAATATATGTAGTGTAGAATAATATAATCATTCTCACAACAATGCTATGTTGATCAATTCATCATAATACTAATTAAAAAGTTTCTAAAATGAAACAATTCATTGCAACTTGTAATATTAATTAAAAGGTTTCAAGAAATTTATCCTTTGAAATGTTTAAAATATAAGCACTGTAAATATGCATTGTATGCTACGCTAAATTATAGAAATAAATAGTTATTAAAATTATTAATTTTCTAATTATAAAAGGTTCTAAATTTGTTAAAAAACCATCAAAACTGAGAAATGTATTAGTGCCATCTATGGAAGAATTTCCTAGACTACTACAGGTTGAAATAGCGACATCTATGTGTGAATAGAACATGCAAGGCTATATGATTTGGGAATTCTTCCATAGATGGTGTTGACAATTAATGTATAGTAAAAAAGTTAATTTAAATCTTCAAAACCTGTTTAACATTAATGTTAGACCAATTAATGTAAGGGTATTAATTAACGGGAATGGTCGTATAATAAAATATCAAGTAAATAGAATAATTTTATTTGCATTGTAAAAACATTGTAATGAGAAATTGGATTTTATTGAGGTGTGTTCGCTTGTCTTGGTTGAGAATTAGAGGTTGCAAGATTTCGGGATTGAGGGCAGACAAATAGCCTAATAATTCTTACAGTCCACATTATCCTATGTATCATCGAAGGAACCTGTCCCAAACTTGAAATCTTGCCACCGTGGGGAGTATGTTAGAACATGTAAGCACACCTTTACCATAGAATATTGTTTATGGTTGTAATGATCTATAAAAAGCATTGTCACTCGCTCCTCTGTCTCTGTATTAATCTGTATTACCTGTCACTTGTTATGTAAAATACATACTTGCTTCTTCGACTCCGCGTATTTTAATTAAAACCCGAACTCACATCTCCCAGGATCAAGATTGACCTAATTAAACACCTGTCAAAAATATTCCGATAGAAGTGGTTATTAAAATTATAATAATAATAAAAATCTTTATTGCACAAAAATAAAGATAACAGATTTTGGTAATCATTTTTATCGTAATATTTTTGACAGTTCCACCATGTTTTGGTGATTTTATTGGTGTTTTGATAGATTTTGATAACCAATTCTATCGGAATATTTTTGACAGGTTCCATGAAATGATGATTTAAAGAATATTTTTGACAGTTCAATCATGATTTGGTGATTTTTTTGGTGTTTTGATAGATTTTGATAACCAATTCTGTCTCATATTTTTGACAGGTCTTCCATGAAATGATGATTTAAAGAATATTTTTGACAGTTCAATCATGATTTGGTGATTTTTTTGGTGTTTTGATAGATTTTGATAACCAATTCTGTCTCATATTTTTGACAGGTCTTCCATGAAATGATGATTAAGAAAATATTTTTGACAGTTCAATCATAATTTGCTGATTTAATTAGTGATTTGATAGATTTTGATAACCAATTCTATCGGAATATTTTTGACAGGTTCCATGAAATGATGATTTAAAGAATATTTTTGACAGTTCAATCATGATTTGGTGATTTTTTTGGTGTTTTGATAGATTTTGATAACCAATTCTGTCTCATATTTTTGACAGGTCTTCCATGAAATGATGATTTAAAGAATATTTTTGACAGTTCAATCATGATTTGGTGATTTTTTTGGTGTTTTGATAGATTTTGATAACCAATTCTGTCTCATATTTTTGACAGGTCTTCCATGAAATGATGATTAAGAAAATATTTTTGACAGTTCAATCATAATTTGCTGATTTAATTAGTGATTTGATAGATTTTGATAACTAATTCTATCGGTATATTTTTGACAGGTCTTCCATGAAATGATGATTTAGAGAATATTTTTGACAGTTTTACCATGTTTTGGTGATTTTATTGGTGTTTTGATAGTTTTTGATAACGAATTTTATCGGAATACATTTGACAGGTCTTCCATGAAATGATGATTTGGAAAGTATTTTTGACAGTTCAATCATGATGTTGTGATTTTATTAGTGTTTTGATAGACTTTGATAATCAATTTTATCGTAATATTTTTGACAGGTCTTCCATGAAATCGATACCTTAATTCGCAGATTGGGTAACTCCAAAATAGCTACTTTACAGGGCGGACAAAAAACTAAATATTTTTGTTATGCATATTATTATTATTATTTTCCTTATTCTAAAATATCTACATGATGTAGATACATGTTCGTAACACAATAACCATGACATAATTATGTTTATAATGAGTTACCTAATTTTCTGTGATAGATTTTGTAAAATAAATGCTATAATTGATGGAGTTACCCAATTTGCCTATAAGTATTGTATACTGTTTGGTCTCATAATAATGTTATTTTTAAAGTGTTTTATATGAAAATCAAATTAAATTGAAGTAATATATATAGGACAAATACTTCAACATCATCATCATCATCAACGCTCCTCTCGAGAGGACAGGGCAGAAACCAGCCTCCTCCATTCAGAGCGACTCTGCGCCAATTGCGTCACCTCTTTCTACGATATTTCCTGCGCTCTGCTGTTGTCGTTATAAGAACAGTGTATTGTGAGAGAGGGAAATCACGGGCTGACGAATCCTTGCGGACGGAAGACCGGTGCACTTTTTGGCCAATTAGCCTTTTCAGGATATTACTCAGCCTGGAACATCGTCTATCCTGTATCACGGAGTTGAACATAGTTGAACAAAAAAGTTGTACCTTTAGAGATATACTCGTTGATACCTAGACAAAAATAATGAAGAGTGACAAAATGTGAAAATAATAATTCGTGTGGAGCATTATTTTAGAAATCGTGGTTGTCCTGAGTCCATTTTCGTGAAGATATTTTCAGTCTCGTTTAGATTATTTAAGCAGACAATATTTTTTTGGGCCAAGGCTTTTCTTCCTTTGAGGCAATTTATTTATTTATTCATTCATTCTTTACTGTACATTGATCACAATTAATACAATTTTATAAAAAAAATGCATTCAAATTAGGTGTGATCAATATACAGAGGTCGGTTGCCCAATAAGAGACTCTTATGACTTGTATTATGAGATAGCTGAAGTCCAGTATCCGATCAAAGTGTCTTGCCTCTTGCACACTGATACCCTCTCTATATCTCAAGATTTTAAAATCCGCCAAAAGAAATTTTATTATTTTATAAGTAAATGCCTTAATATTACGTGTATTATTCTAAAAATATTGTACTTGGGACAAATCGTCCCACAAGGGACGGGTTGCCGTAATCTTATAAATAATAGTAATAATTTACAGACGGCGAGTTTATCACAACGCTTTTTGATTTTTTAAATTTAAGTTTTAAATATTTATTACTCCATGATTCATCCTTTTCCCAAGAGAAGTCTCAGAGTTATCATCAGAATCTGAATGTTCTGAATATGGGACTAACGAGATGTTGACTCTTATGCTGCCCTTCTCTGTTGCAATATTATGAAAAATAGCATTAGCCTGTGCATCTAACAATATCCCTTGTGTCGCATTATTATCTAAATTATTTTCATCAGTAGGTATTTATATTAATTTTGGATTTCTGCAAGATTACCACTATCAAGTAATATGATGGGCCAATTCCATTATAAAAATTCGAATTGTCTTTGATAAATTTGTAGAAAATCATGATTTCTGGGATTTGTTTCACTCATACGATTTTCTTCACTCCTTCAATTTTCAGTTACTAATTTAACCATAGTCTTTAGTCTGCTATTCATCTATAAAATGATAAGTAAACATTTCACTTTTGCCTGACGATGAGAGCGGAAGCTCTTGAAAGCCGGCTCGCAAAATAAATAATGTCAATAGTGGAATAACTATATATCGTGTTTCATTTTAAAAATTATTAATATGAACTTCCACCAAGAACCGTCGGTCGAGAAATTAAACTTATGATAAGTAAGTAATGTATGTAGATACACGTTCAGTTCTTCGGATTTTGAGCTTATTTAAAAATAATCATGATTCAACAAATCCTAATATATCAAAAAATAAAGTCGTTTATTTAAGTATTAAAACCTAGATTTTTTTTGACTAAAAAATAATAACATAATATATTGTGTTAAAAAACAATACAATATTAGTAAATCAGCTTCAAAATTTGTGCGCAAACATATCCAGTAATAATTAAATTCCACGTAGTAACTCCTGCAAAAGTTGCATTATTTAAAATGTGAGTTCCTTACATATTAACTACATCACATAAGGAGCAAATGATAAAAAAAAAACTTTTAAAAATTTAAGAATATAAAGCTGATACTTATGGTTACAGTTATCTAACATTTTTTTACAGGATAAGATATCCAAAAACACTTTTTTGTAAAATATTCCTAATACACAACCTATCTCTCGCAAGTCTCCATACAGAATGGTGGAGTTACCCAATTTGCAGCGTTGTAAATACTAACATTGGAGTTACCCAATTTTCTTGAGGTGTTTTTTAGGGCATTTGTAATAACGTTGGATTCTTCAAATTTACCTAGCATGTGTGTTGGAATACAGTCAACATTATGGCATCATTAAGTCATTTTGTCAAAAAATGGAGTTACCCAATCTGCGAATTAAGGTATCGAAATGATGATTTAAAGAATATTTTTGACAGTTTTACCATGTTTTGGTGGTTTTATTGGTGTTATTCCACTCATTCATCAATTCATGGAAGACCTGTCAAAAATATTCCGATAAAATTGGTTATCACAATCTAACAAAACACCAATAAAATCACCAAATCATGATTGAACTATCAATATTTTCTCTAAACCATCATTTTATGGAAGACCTGTCAAAAATATTCCGATAGAATTG
Organism: Athripsodes cinereus; assembly: GCA_947579605.1. Taxonomy (NCBI): domain Eukaryota; kingdom Metazoa; phylum Arthropoda; class Insecta; order Trichoptera; family Leptoceridae; genus Athripsodes; species Athripsodes cinereus. Next base: position 8,916,740 of record OX388314.1, on the reverse strand, counting down.
CTTATCAAAATCTATTAAAACACCAAAAAAATCACCAAATCATAATTGAACTGTCAAAAATATTTTCTTAATCATCATTTCATGGAAGACCTGTAAAAAATATTACGATAAAATTCATTATCAAAATCTATCAAACACTAATAAAATTACCAAATCATGATTGAACTATCAAAAATATTTTCTCAATCATCATTTTATGGAAGACCTGTCAAAAATATTCCGAAAGAATTCATTATTAAAATCTATCCAAACACCAGTAAAATCACCAAATCATGCAATCATGCAATCAGCAGTTCAATAACTGTCAAAAATATTCTTAAAATCATCATTTCATGGAAGACCTATCAAACATATTCCGATAAATTAAGTTATTAAAACATCATAAAATCACCAAATCATGAATAAACCATTCAAAATATATTGATATAACATGTGGAGCGAATGCAAAATGAAAGAATGACGAAAAGGATGTATTTATCTGAAACAGGGGATGTGAAGAAGCGCGGACAGCCAATAACCACGTGGCTTTATTACGTGGATCAAATCCTCAAAATCCTTCAAAAAAAATACTTGTATGATAGTACTATTCATCACCATTTTATGTTTGGGCTGTTTTTGAATTTTTTTTTTATTTTTTTTTTAATCTAACAACAGATTATGTAAGTTGTACTGAACATTATATTGTATTATTAAAAAGAGGTAACAAACCGTTTATAATATAAATGAAAAAGTAAATAAATAAAGCAGTTAAGCCAGCCAAAGCCTATTCGTACGCTTTGGAACCCATAATACTCTCTTTTCAACCTGGCACGTGATACATATTTTTTTATTGAATTGTAATACTACATAATTTTTTTCTACAAAAAAGATAAATTTGTTTTTTGTTTGTTTGTTATTAACCTAAATACAGTCTTATACACCTTTCACAGTAAGCTACTAAAAGCTTCTGTCGTGAAAGGGTAGTTAACCGGTACCTGGTATCGAACCACGGACCCCTTGTTCACAAGACCGAGACTCTACTTCCAGGTAACGACGAACTCGTAAAATCATATAAACACTTTCGTATCTGGGAAAATTCAGTTTATATGAAAACAAAAAAAAATCACCTCGAATATAATCAACCTAACCATATATTTATTAAGTTACTCGTATTTCATACAAATTTCCCTTTTATCCCTCTCGTACGGTACTTTAATATTTTTAATATGTGGTTATTCCCCATATTTTCGAGGTACTTTTTCTGTTATAATTTCAAATTCTATTTCACGATTTCAAATTGTGATTGTCAATCCAAATTAGAGTCTAAAGAAAAGATATATTTCGTTTCATATTTTATCGTTCGTCAAAATATTTGAGTTTTTCTTAGCTTATGTTTTCGAATTGATCAAATTTTAACGCAAAAAATTCTAGAAAATAACTTAAAACTTAACATTAAACCTACATTTATTCCAGGAATCTTTAGGAGTAAAGGTTGGAGAATTTTCAAAATTCAGAGTGACGGCTTTAAAATTGAAAAGAAATTTAATTTTCCGTACATGTAAAATAACTAAGTGTAGTGGTTACTACTACTACTACTATACCATCACGGCATATTCCACAAGTCATATTCCACAAGTGGGGTAGCCAGCAGATCAGCTGCATATAATAAACATGCAAGCTGTCCATGTGTAGTGGCTGCTTATACGTATAGACAATTACATGAAAAAATAGACAAATTAGGAAGAATGGGAGGTCAAATTCACTTGGCAAAACAAGACGTGAAAGTCTAGGACGAAACTATCAAAACAACAATTTATTATCATACCTTTAGAGAGATACCAACGTCATTATTTTATAATAATACAATATAGGTATTGAATGTTTTACTTAACAATTATAATTATCAAATGGTTACCTTCATGTGTCAAGTCTTACTAAAGTTGAACAATACGATGTTCTATATAAGAAGATCGCTTTATAAATACTTGAATAATATAATACTCCATACTGTCTTTTGATGAAAATATGCTGATTGTTTCTATATTTAGAATTAATCAGAACATGTTGATACAAAACGTGATTTTTTGAATAGAAAATGTAACTATTAATAATATAACTAACAAATTTTATCATTCGTCTTTTGTTCGGTTTAGATTATTTTCTTTAATTATCCTCTAACATAAAGAACAGTTTATTCCATTTCATAGAAGTCTTCGCACGTTTGGATTAATTGTTGTAATGCGAAGATTTCTATTAAGTCGTACAATACAAAACTAACAAACATGACGCGATTAGGAGACAGCCATTGTATCACTATCTCTGGTTCCGAACAATAGGGAAACTATTAAAAGAAGTTATTATTTGCCGTTTTTTATAGTTAAAGCCACATCACTACAATTGAGAAAACATACCTTCTGCTTTGTTTTACAACTATATATTATTGTAAATGTGTAACATACATTTAGCAGCTTCTTTCGTGGCATGTGTACAATGATGTATTTGATGTTTGTATGATATTATTACTTAAACAAATAGAAAGAATATATAATATAGCTGATAGAAAACAAGTTTTTATTTTATTATTTTGTATTGAAATATTTTTGATTCGGATTTAAATACACACTGTTTTGATAATGGCAGCATCACTCATTTTTTTTTTTTTTAAATATATGTCTGGGTTTTGTTTGTTATATAATACAAACGCAACCTGCAAATACAACCTTATACACCTTTCACAGTAAGCTACTAAAAGCTTGTGTCGTGAAAGGGGAGTTTGCCGGCACATGGTATCGAACCACGGACCCCTTGTTTTCGAGGCCGAGACTCTACCTCCAGGCTACCGACGAATTTTATTTATTGGGTGCAATGCCAGAAAGAGAGAGAGAGAACATACAGTCAGCACTTATGTTCGAGTTTTGAGTATCTATCTTAAGTCTTATTTTTACAAGCTTTCCCTTTAAGCGACATTTCAGGAACAGAAAAAAGTAAGCATGGTATGCCCTGAAGAATAATAAAAATATAACACAATTTATTTTATTTTTTCTCTCGATATCTAATGCTGCTGTGACACTGAATACCATGATTTTTTCACCTTTTGAGTGATTTTTCTGTGGACGCAAAATAACTAGTGTTTCCTTTGCAGCATTGTTAGCGATTCTCTTGTCGGCTATTTTATTTATATGGTCCAGTCATTACAACGCATCACCTATCGCATTGATTTATTTAAATTTTTCTTTCACTTTCTTCAAATAAAAAAAACACATAATCTCTGTAAATAAGATAATTGTATCTTTTCCTGGTTAACCTTGATTGAACCTCATAAAAAATACCACTATCTCCCAAATCTAATTTAATGTCATTTAATGTGAAAAATATTTATGAGATTATTTTACTCTGTCACCTTCCGAGAAATTATTTTCTCTTTTCAAGTAGGTATTCATACTGAGAAGTAATTATCTTGTGATTTGATATTTATAAAATTATTTATACATTATACTTAGAAATAATTATATTATGAAATATCTAAACTTATTTAATACATTATATGTACTTACTTGTATTATTTCTGTACTTAATAAATCATCAACGAGTCTGCGTTATATTATAAAAATTACGCAAAATTAACAAAATCTTGTTAAAGTTCAAAAGACTTCTACAATGATATATAATAAATATAAATAGAGTGTATTGGGTGGGAAATTATTTCAAGCACAAACGTAAATGAAGTTAATTCACTCGTTTTCAAGTTCTATGTCCCACTCCTTCATTTATCATGGATTGTACAGTAAAATTACGTTACTTAATTTTCATCGCTTTTGCGTTCACTTATTTTACTAATTTCATTCTTTGATATTCATTTGTTAGGCTAAAAGACGTTGCCCTGCAACAAGTCCGCTGTTCTATTGAACATTATCAATATTCTCTATATTATGAATATTGAAGGAGACCCACCGGCGTCCACCCGGATAACTCAGAAGTCTGGAGACTTCCGTTTATCCGAATAAATTTCTACACTAACAAATTTGTCCACACAAGAGGTGCCTTGATGGGCAGTCTGAAGTACTGGCCGGCCAAAACCCCCACGTGCGGAATCTTTTGAGTACACTCCTTTGATGTCCCTCTAGCCGAGAGAAGCATATACGTATTATGAATAAATATTAAATTGTGATTAATATTGTTAATGGAGAGACCAAATTAAGGAGGCCACACATAACTCACTTCACGGGGCCTTACACATGGCGGAGGATCGCTCAACATGGAGACAGATGGTTTACAGAACGAGGCTCGATGGTCAAGATCCTCAGGATTGAAGGACCGACAGAGAGAGAGATTTTTATGTTCAAAAAGATTAATATATATTAATTTATATCATGTCGTCATAAGTTCGCCAAAGAGTATTTTCCAATCGTGTTGAAACCGCCATTAATAATAGTGTCTTGCATAAACTTAACAACTATTCATAGAATCAAAATGTTAACAGTAAAAACTTATCTATGTACATAGTTCAATTAATAATGAAAATAAATAAAATATTTTACTTCAACAATATCCTTTCAAATTGATAAATGAGTTTATGTCGTTATTAAATTAAAAAAAAATAGTATGTGATGGGAACTCATTTCAAAATAAATCAATTATACTTAGAAGGTTTTGAAGAAGAAGGCTACTTTGAGTGCGTCCAGATAGTAGGATGCGAACGTCAATCAATCATCAATCTTCAACGATTCGGAGCATTCTCCGAAGAAATATTCGAATGAATGCGTTTGTTTCCCGTCCTTATACGTCCTATTACGAAGGCATTCATTCAAATATTTCTTCGGAGAATGCTCCGAATCGTTGAAGATTGATTGACGTTCGCATCCTACTATCTGGACGCACCCTTTCGCAAAGACTTTATCAAGCGCGAGGCAGCATTATCATAGTCGTTTTACGTTCTTTAATAACATAACGTTAGTCTGAAGATGAGAGCGGAAGTTTATGAAAGCTGGCTAACGATTTATAGAATCACCGTGGAAAACTGAATATAAGTACATATTTTATTTTTATTACTCGTAACTAAGTAAGTTTTATTGGGATTGTTGATGTAATATTCCAAATGGAAGACCTTCTCAATAAATTCTAGCTTAACATTCCATGAAAGACAGTTGAGAATTGATGTTTTATATATATATAATGAGTTACAATCCATTGGATTGGTCTGCAACGAGTTTGGTTTTTCTTCTCCATTCGTCTCTATTCTCAGCCAGTATTTTCAGCTCTACGTATGAGCCACAGTTCATGTCCCTCTTCAGTTGGTCCATATATGCGTTTCTTGGTCGGCCTGTGCTATTTGTCCCCTCGGTCTTACCCTCCGCGATGGCGATGAGTAGTCCTGGGTGCCTAATGTTGTGGCCAATCCAGTTAGCTCGTTGTTGGCTGATTCTCTTAAGGAGTTGCCTTTTTTCGCCTACCCTGGTTAATACTTCTTCGTTTTCGACGTGCTCCGACCAATGGATCTTGCGTCTGTAGCACCACATTTCAAAGGCCGCCAACCGTCCGCTTTCACTCTTGCTGATGGTCCATGTCTCACAACCATAAAGCAGAATGCTCCATACAAAGGCTTTAGTAAGGTTCTTCCTTACGCTTAAGTCAATATTTGGGGATTCCAATATCTTCGATTTTTTGTTGAAGGCAATCCTTGCCTGGTGTTTTGATGTTTTAAGTAAAGTATAATTAGTCAAAATTAATTTTCATAAAACCAGTACACCTACGATGGTTCATTATTATTTTTTATTCTTTTATTAAAATCATAACTTTCTGAGAAACACCATTTTTCATTACCTTTTATTATTTTATCATAACATAATTTAACAAGTTTTGTGAGAGCAACAATTTAAATAAAATTAATGCGATTTTAAAGGAACAGAGTTTCCTTTTTCCTAACCATCTACGACCATCATCTCTCCCAAATTCAATGATTTATAAAAATTAATTGAAAATATAAGCTTATTATTAGATAAATTTATCATATACATATCAAAATACTAGGTACTTAATTTGAGACTCATGAATGATTTTAAATGTAGTTGATAATGATAATAATATATACTTAAGTATCGAAAAGTATATCTCCGATAGAGTATATGATTATAGCGTCATTGAAGTTAAAGGGAAACGTGTACAATGTATCATGTTATATTGTACAGAAAACAAATACTGGAAAAGCCAACGTTCGACAAGATTCCAAATAATAGAATCCTATATCTACTTCTGTTGGTACTATGAGAATTCTCATTCTTGATATTTGGAAAATATTTACTCATAAAATCATTGCCTTGGGAGGCTTATCTACATAAAGGAAACATTCATATCTGAGTACCACATCTACTCAAAGATTGGAGTAAACTTTTGCTACCGCCTCATGCTTTCTCACAACCTATAAATAATTTTCAGCTTTTCTGGTATACTTGAACTTCTAACAAGTTTACATAAACGCATATTTCAAATTCGTTTATGGCACTCAAGTGTTTAGGGTATCAAAAAGTTTATAAATACTTATAGGAAGGCACTTTGAGGTTATTCACACGTCTATAGATAGTTATAACTTAAGTCTAAAAGCTTTGCAAATCACATATACATAGATTCATAAAATATTTGTATCAATCGTTCACTATTTTTATATAAATCGAGAGTAAAAAGTTTATCCCCATAAACACATCAGACTTTTCAGACACAGAGTTTGTTTATCAATGCTGTTTATTAATATTTTTATGATCACTACACTAATATTCTCGTGATAAAACACGTATGAATTATATTGGTATTGAAAACGAATATTGTTTACTTTTTATTAACTATTTATTTTTATTTATTTATTTATTATCAATTCTCAAAGTGAACAAAGCATAATACAAACAACAACATAATTATGTAAGTATGTGATTTTTTTGCATAATTTGAAAGTGAGAACCTTCTAAGAAATTATTCAAAGTAAAAAAATGTTGGACAAATTATTATGACGACTCATTTAATGAGTCTATATTTCTCACATGAGTTTTTACTCTTACTTTTTTTTTTTTTTACTTTATAAAGTTTTTACTTTAAAATGTAAAAGGAAAATTGGACAAAAACGAAAATATTTTTTTCTTACACTGGGCATCCAGAATCTGACTCTTTTATACATAATATGTATGTTGTTTCCACAACAACGATATCAGAGCATTAATAATATCTTAGAATAACCATTGAATTAGCATACCAACACTCAAGGTCCCTTTATTTCTTGTATTAAAATGAAAAAGCTTTAGAGGAGAAATAGAAATATATATTTAAAAAAAAATAGTTATTAGTAAAGAATTTATTTTTTGAAACCAAATTAAGTGCTGTCGTATAGTGTAGATATAGCTATAGGTATGCGATGATATAGTACAGTGTAGGTAGTGTAGGTACATATAAATAGTATTGTGGTGTTGTTATTGTACTGAATATGCCTTATAATTATTCTTTATTCTTTCTTCCTTCTCTCTCTCTCACCTCCTATTAACTTATTTGTTATTTTTCTTTTCTTTCTTTCTTCCTTCTCTTCCCCACCTATTGTGTACTTATATTGTTTTTTTTTGTACTACATAGGTAATAATGAATATATTTAAGATATTAAAATTGGCGATGTAAATCAAATATTGAACTTGTAAATTACTTATTCATATTGTAAATGCTGTTGTATCTAAAAGAAAAATAAAATATAAATAAAAAAATAAATAAAAAAGAGATCCACACTCCCTGAAGAAAATTGAAGTCACTCCATTGAAGAAAATATATAGAACATAGAAGATTAAATACGAAATCAAGTACCTAGGTCCAAAAATATAAAGAAGAAAAAATAATCAATCGAAATGACATGTAATAAGAAGATTCAGTGGGTCAGTTAACTATAAGATATTCTGACAGCTTCTTTTCTTAATGAAACGAACAAGCGGTGACCCAAATTCCTGTGCCTAAATCCTTTTTACGTATTACATACATTTCTATTTATAGAACATCTGACCGACATATTATTATTAGTAGAAGAAAATGTTAGCACAAAGTGATCCTTAGTTTTGTAACGTGTCACATAATGTTCTATTTATTTATCAAGCAAACTTGTATTTACTATATATATGTATATCTATACCCTCACACCGCATTTCATGTAGGGTAGACAGGGAGAACGGAACACCATATTAGCCTAACTTTAAATATCTCATTTGCTTCTTCCACATTCATGCAATTTCTCAAATATGCAAGCCTATTTCGCCAATCGTATTAACAATCTAAGTATCAATCAGTCTATTCTCTCACGCCGCATCCCAAGCGGCATAGGCAGAGAGAACGGAGTGCCATATAGATCTGTCTCTACATACGTCTTACGCTTCCTTTACATTCATGCAACCTCTCATGTACGCACGTCGATTTCTCTTACTATGGCCATCCTTGATAATTTGATCTACGTGATCAAGCCATGTAGTTCTTGGACGCCCGCGCTTCCGCACATCCCTTCTTTCAGATAAGTGTATCCTCTTGTCATCCTTTCCCCTTACATTCATTCCCCATGTCCAAACCATCGCAATCTTAGTATTATAAGGAAAAAAAAACATGTGACCAGACGACCATCTGAGTACGTAGGCAATAAACCACAATGTATCCAGGTTATTGGCAAGAGGCCAATAGGTAGGCTAAAGCGCAGATGGTGTTTCCTGCAAGAATACACTCGAGAGAACCATGTGGCGATATAAAACAAGAAAGGCAGACATCACCACCACGTGGGACTAACAAGAACCCAAGGTGAAAAAGAATAAGTTAAGTATTTCTTCGAACATCTAGGATGTACAAATGTCAAATAACACACATTTCTATCAAATCACCAACTGTTTCTGGACCGTGCAAGACGGATGTAATCACAAAAAATCATATTCAAAATGTTCTTTCTAACCTACAGATTTTTTATGACAAATGTTTTCGCAATACAAAAACTACCAAAATAAATTGTAGCTGTAACTGATAATATAATTCCATGGCACAAAATAAACTATGTTTTTAGTGGTTACTATACAAACTCTTATGAAAATTTTTGTAACATCACACTGTGCTATTACCAACAGACTAGACAAACTTTTTATTTCAAATGATATTATAGTGTTTACGGAATAGATACTCGTGCTATGTTTTTGTTCATATTATAAGCTGACCTTAGAAGTATGTCTTTTTGTATGTATGTATGAAGTATGTAAGTATAAAGACAGAAGAAGTCCTTTTAAGCATAAGCGCCACATTCTTCTTATCAATTTGTGTTTGTAACAAACATTCTCATATACCACAATTGTACCGTTATATTGTCTGTCACAACTCGTGTATCGGTAATCTTTTCAGGTGAATCAAGAGAGAATATGGTTGACAATATAAAATAATACGCCTTTGATATTACACGCGTAATTTTTGCAGGTTTTTCAAAGAAAAATTGAACATTTTAATATTTTTATAAACCGTAAAGTGTGTAATATATTCTAAATATGTCATATTAACCTCTCACAATACATTCTTGAAAGGGTAGATAAACAAGAAGATTGCTTTTTAAGTATTCTTTGTATTCACTTTTTTTTGTATTCTCCATATTAACATGAAAATATCTATTTATCTTTGAGAATCGGGTGACGTGGTCGAACAGTATGAATCTTAGACTTACACTTATACGACTTTTTAAAGATATATTGATATTTTCCCAGTCAATTATTAACTATTCTCCACATTGAAGGAGACCCACCGACCACCCGGATAGCGCAGAAGTCTGGGGACTTCCATTTATCCCAAATATACACTGCACAAAGTTTGTCCACACCGGAGGCGCCATAGTGGGCAGCCTGAGGGGCTATTAACTATTCTCAAAAAAAAAAAATCATGTACTATCTTTAGATAAAATTTAAAATTAAATCTAGATAACTTATCGATGCCCCGATGCGCCGATGGTAGAACGATCGCCAAAAGGTGACAAAAGAAATAAATCATTCAACATCATCATTATATTTTTGTTAAATTTTTGATCCATGTTTAGATTCGTATTGAGACACATAGTTTTGAAAACAGTATTTTTCAAAATAAGGTATGATTTTAAAATAAATTAGAAATAGGTATCTTAATAAAGTTCAGTTAGTTTCTATTTTATTTTCATTCTACATAAATTTTGTTTTCTAACTTCAAAAAGAGCAAAATCAGATACTAAAATATTGTGTCATGAAAATATCACCTATATTATTATGAAAACGTGAAATTTGGCATTGAAAAATTATTGATTATTGACTTTTGGTCACAAGAAATGAACAGTCATAAGTCGTCATTAGGGAGCCACGTGATGCTTTATAATCGTCAATAATTATAATATGTAAGTAGCTTTAATTAAACGGGAGAAATTAAAGGTGTTTTTCAAAATCGTGGAACAAGCGAGAAATTTTTCTATTTCAATATTTTTGATAAACAAAAGCATCCTAATTAATGACGACTATTTTTTAGCATCGCAGGACCCGTTAGTCGGAATCAACTTCTTGACGACTTATAACCAATCCTATGGTTACACCCTTCATTGCCGGTGGATTTTAGAGGAACGGTAGTAACTATGCCATCCACATTGGTCTCAAGAACTTCCCCCGACAAAACCTCTCCACAATTTATTACTGCGTACTCAAACTGCTTGGAACTATTAAAAATAAATGACAAACTGTGACAATTTCCAAAAATATTCAGAAGCATTCTGAAAACATTGCTCTTGCAACAGTTTCTGCGCCCTTGGTATGGATGCCCCATCAAACGACAGTGAAGAAAACATCATCAGCATATTTTAAAAAGAATCATAAGTAGGTACACGTGTTATTTTGTACTTCGCACAAATATATGTACAAACCAAAAGTATGCTCAAAAACAAGTACGGACTATATTTAAATGCATTTTAGGCTTTAGTCTCAATTTTTTTTATCTGAATATAATAAGGTCGTCCAATGAGTGAGCATTCTTAGAAATACAAACATTATTCTAAATTTAATGCGGAAAGTTATACTTTTTTTTACATTTTTTGTTTTTCAAATAGAAAATAAAAAATGAGATGAATATTTGCTTTTACACCAATTCAATACCGGTTTGAAATTTTTATATCTAACAATTGCTTATTTAAAAAAATATAAACACGAAAAAAACTATAAAAAAGAGAATGTCGCAAAAAATATTTGTCACAATTAAAAATGTGGAAAGTAAGGAATGAAATAAAATAAAATTAAATAGTATTACAGTTCTAAACTAAGTAACTTTTTCAGACATTATTGTATTGTGCTTTTAGTTAATAACCAGTCTGAAATATCAAAAACACGTGATGTTTATAAGGTTGTCATTATGGTAATTAGATGGTATCCGCTGGTGACGAAAATATTTTACGTATTGGGCATAATAATATTATACACTAGAGAATATGATCATCAACTTTCTTGTATCATAGATGTTCTTTGATGTTAATGTAGTTAAAGACCTACAGAGACAACAAGGTAATTTTCTGAAATATTTGTATGTTAATATATATGGACAATTTGTAAAGTAGCTTTTTCTAATAAACTATGACTTAAAGGACGTTGTATTGCGCGGCTATCGCCCGAAACTTTCAACAAAAAATATGTGTTTACTTTACCTTTTGAACCTTTAAATTGAAGTAACTATAGTTTAATACTATGCTTATGTACATTCACACTTTTCAATCGCATTTTTTAGTTAAGTATAAATAATTCCCTTCAAAATGAATCTCTCCAGTAATTTAGTTTATAATATTTTTTTGATAGTCTCTCTAGGACATCTTTATTTTATCTTCAAAAATCCAATCCAATGACAGTAAATTACATACATACATCTTCTTCCCCTTGTCCTAGTTGGGCCGGGAGCCTATTGCACCTAGATACTTCCTCCAGAGATCCCTGTCCACCGCTGCTTCCAGTACTTCTGGCCACTCGAAACCAAGCCTTTCAACACAAAAGTTCGACACCTGTCCTTGCCAGGGTATTGTCCTTGTCCTTCTAAGGCGGCCCACCGGTCTTCTGCCCTCTCCCACAGCCTCCAAAAATTTAAGTGGTAGTCTATCTTCTGGCATTAGTGTAAATGGTAATATTCTCTGCTTTTAGATACCTTATTGAAATTTTTGTCAAAGTTGTCAAATAGAAAACCTTATACCAAAGACTGTCCCGTAACATAAATTACGAAATTGCTTTGGATTTTAAATATATACTCATCTCTTCACCAAATTATGCGGGCTTCCTTAGACTCGTACTTACAATAACTATTTTTTTCGATACACATACCGCCATCTACGTCAAAGGTGACAAAGTTTTATAAGTTCTTTAGTTTTAAATTTATCAACTATATTATTCAGTAATTCATCTATCAATGACGAGTTTGCATTTAAATTTAAACAATCTTGATCAAGTGGCAGCTTGCAGAATATTTTCAATAGAACTTCGGCAGATTAGTATACTCAATTTTTCAACATGTAAGAAAGTTTCAAGATAAAAAAATTATGTAAGAGTGAAACCATAGGCACCTGGTTGCAACCACAAATATATTTTAATATACTTTTTTGAATTTCTAAATTAAAAATAGACGGAAAATAATCCATAATTGTCTTCTAGTCTATATAGTGAAGAGGTGTATACCTTCAGTTTTCGCAAGCAATCGATATCATTCAAGTCTTTAAGAAAAACTTAAGTACGTCGATCTTTTTGCGGGGTTTCCCCTTATATTCATAAAAATATAATATATATTAAATCCAATATCTGCTCTCTAGTGTAATGTAGCGTAAAATTCTAGACTTGCAAAGGGTCGTAGATCGAAAATGAATGGGTGTATTGTTAATGAAAATCAAATAATAATAATAATCAAAACTGACTTACTAAGAAATGATCAAACAACGTGACATTATAATATTACATAAATTGGCATTCAGACGTGGGTGGTCAATAATGACACTCTTGTCCAGATTGGTTGGAAGAAAAAGATCAGTTTTTAGAAGACCTACTCATACTTACCTTGTTATTATCCGCCTATCTCTGAAATATTTCAGAAAAATATAGAATTTAACTCGTTCGTACGTAAGTTAAGTGAGAGAGTCAGCAGACATGAATATAACCTTTCCCACTCTAATTCTCATGATGGGAAGCATATCTCAATGCTGAATTAAAAACTTTTATAAATATCTTCAACATGATGTTTTACGAACATCTGGAGAAAACCGTTGATTTTCGAGCGTACCTACTTTTACAAAACGATAATAATAATAATAATAATAAAAAACTTTATTGCACAAAAAAACAACATATGAAAATATTCAATATAACTATACAAAAAAAATTGTGCAATGGGCGAGTTTATCGCAGAAGCGCGATATCTTCCAACTAACCCATTAAACAAAAACTAAAATAAAAACAATAAATAAATAAAATAAATAATTGAAGATATATACTAAATACAAATAAATACTAAACAAATAAATATAAATAATATATATACATACATATATAAAACTACCCAAATATAAAACAATTTCGGATACGTGACACGACATAGATGATGGGATACGGGAATAGGATAAGTGGTAGGAATGGGTCAGGATTGCTCATTGTGTATAAATATACAAAAAAAAGATTTAAAACCATGGGAAACCTCTATACAAGTAGATAAGACGGAAGACTAGCAACCATTAACTTCTTTCTTGAAGTGAAACGATCCTTTTTTTGAGAACGAATTTACAGTAAAAATTAAAAATTTACAGTTAATTTTTTTTAATTTTTATTTATTAATAAATTGAGTACTTATGTATGTATTTCAATAGATCATTAGTCTTGTAATTAACGTTTCATATCACAATGATGAAAGCATTATATTTTAATGATGAGAGTAAATTATTAACTCATAATGTTATTTGGCTTAATACGAGACAATGTATAATATTATCTGTAATCATTTAGAATATAAACCAGTTCTGCTATAACGCATTGATATTAAATTACTACTACTACTACTATACCATCACGGCATATCCCACGAGTGGGGTAGCCAGCAAACCAGCTGCATATAAAACATGCAAGCTGTCTTCTCCGTGCCAATATAAAATTAAGACATTCAGGATTGGTGGCAAACCTCATCGCCGAATTAAAGATGTAAAATGTCTTATTTTTCGAACACCTGCCTTTTATAGGACACTCGAAAACTTATGGAGAAGAGTGGGAGACCAATTCTTTACCGGGTGCTCCACGGGATATTATATTGATTAATATAATTTTATTTTTGTACAAAAACTGTTACACAGAATGTAAATGAGCACATTTTTGCCATGTTTTTGTCATCGCTGAAAATAGGTCGAAGAGTACCTACCATCTATCCAATTACCAACCACATTCCTTTTTTTGATGTCTCTATCGCATCTTCTATCCCTCGCAAACAATTTTCCCAAATATGCATACTCGCTTACATGCTTCAAACATTTTTTTCTTTTTTCTTTCAACCAACCAACACCTTTTTTCGATTTTTTTTTAACCATTAGATCTGCAGCTATAATACTCACGTATCAATTTCTTGTAAATCTCTTTCTCTATCAGTATTAACATCTAGTCATCTACATCTGCATACATCAATGCCTTCACCAGGATGCCATTCAATTCGACACCATTATCTATTTTTTTCACAGGTCGCATATACTATATACCTACCATATCCTATTTTCATATATTCCATGTTGCAGACTTTGAAAGACATATTCACATATTTTACTATATCCCACAAAAATCGATCACCAATAATATTGATTGTCACAAATTTCCATCAGCAACCATTTCATTTCTATTAAGATTAATGAGAGTTGGGAAGAGGGCGCTCTAGTAGCTGCCTGAACCCTATAACTTCTCTACAATTTTAAATGAATTGGACACTTTAAAATTATCAAAACTTCAAAATTTATTGTTTTTCTTGTAAAGTGCTGTAAATTTCAACGTTCTTTAGTTTTCATTTTAAACAGTGTTAGAATTATACCAAAAAAAATAATAGTTAATGTAAATAATAAATAACATAATAATATAATGGTTATTATTCAAAATCAGTAGAATCAAATATGAGGTAATAATTTTTTACAAGTGATTTTGAAGTTTTGAAATAATAGTGATAAATATATATTAATGTATTGTTTGAATAAACTATTTTTAGTTATACAATGCGTCCTTGCAGTGATTTGTATCACAACACAAACTAGTTTATTATTATTATAATAAGGAAAGGTTTGTAGGTCAAAAACAAGGCACATTCATCATTTTGTCTGACTATTTTTATCCTATTTCCGATACAGAATTTACCTTCTGACGTTTCCTTCGTCATAAGGAATAATAAAATCCCCCTACACAATATTTTGACAGAATATATCTATTTGATATAGATATATTCTGTCATGCATAGTTTCCATGTTTATACTTTATTTTAACTTTTTTCAAGCAGTGAGGTAGAAAATTGTATTGAAAAAATAAAACAATAGTACAGTTTCAACATTATCGTATTATACTTACTTAAAAAAAAAACAAATAAGTATCTAATCTATTTTAATTTTTAAAACTAAATACTGAAACGATAAAAAAATGGGTGAATTTATAATTTAATCTAATGAAACGATGCGAAGAAATTTGAAATATGTTTAAGAGACAAGAAACCTCTCGATGAGTAATCCAGAATTTCAAGAAGAAACGTATTTTGATTATTATGCATCCACATTTGCAAAGATACATCCTCTTCGTTTTGTGCCTTATTAGGTGTTCCCAACTTAAACGATCATTTCTGCAAAAACCTACCTGTCACACAAAGCACTATATTAAATGCAAGAAACCAAGAGGAAGGCCAAAGCACAGATGGCGTGAAGTAGTGAGACAGTAAGACATGCAGAACTGCGATGTTTCCCATGAGGATGCCCTCGACCAAGCGGCGGAACAAAACAAGAAAGGCAGACTGCACCGCCATGTGGGACTATTAATAGGGTGTATTGCAAGGGTGTAACATTTCATGGTTTGTTGAAAGGTTAAAAGTTTCATTGAAACTACAAGGAGATCAATAATTATTAATGCACATAGGCGTTGTGTAATAGGATTAATATCATTAGGGAAATGTATTCAATAAATCATTAATACATGTGGGTATTACCTATACGTAATATTGTCACTGTAAGCCGTGGAGAAATTTCTGGATTAGGTATTGATATAATAATAGATTCAATAAGCGGATTATGGTTAGATTCAACAGAATTAATTATTTATTCAATGATGTTTAACAATGAGTTAGTATTGGTGTTTTCTGTTCCTAAAGCGTTGTAAAAAATAAATATTACTCTTAATTTAGTATTCATATTTCATTAGTGTATACTTATCGTACATGACTTAAGGTGAGTTTTGCGGATCGTTCACAAAAAGTATACGTATCACCTATATCTCAAAAGCTATCGTACATTTAAACATTGCCTATTCTATAAAGAACTTCTTCCCAAAAGCACGAACTATGCACATATTAGAATGTATTTAACCATGTTAGATATTATTTATTTATATTAAATACTCGTATATTGATTATGACAAACAAAAAAATATTATTACTGTACATAACATTTTGACAATGTATAGCTAAAATCGTTCTAAAAAATATTATAAAGTTATACGTTATAACATTACAGAATTTTGATTCGGTTTTGGTAAAAAAAATTGATCTTATATTTGTAAAAGACGTAATCTAAAGCTTAAATACAATCCTTTTTTCATAGCATAATTTTTTACTTTGTCTTATATTATTTTAACCGGAAGTCTCACGCTGTATGCAGTTGTAAAATAAAGATAAAATAATTAATGTAGTTGATAATGTGAAAATTATTTTCATATACCAATACTTATACGAGTAGGTGCATGACATAACTAACGTCGTTATTTCATATGACATCATAGAATATTATGGGAATATTCCCCTCATTTATGGGAGATTTAAATGGATTACTGCAACAAGCGTATGTACAGAGATAGACTATCGTTTGATGTTACTCTGTAGATATAATATTTTTCAAAAGTTTGCACATACATATTTAATCACACAAAAACAATTATTATCGATTTTCGAAGAGGAAACATTGTTTAGTTCATTTCAATTTAGATTATAGAATATACAAAATAAAACAGACAGACATCGTGGCTGCGCAATATACGAGATTGGACTGGAATGAGAGGTGTGGAGGAGTTGTTCCAGATAGTGTAGACCGAGAAACCTATGCCAGAGTGATCGCCAACGTCGTGTGGACCTGACAGGCACCTACAGAAGATGATGAAAAACACTATTTATATTCACTTGATGGTTATAATTATTAGTATTAAAAGCTTGTCGGACATAATATTTATTTATTTATTTTATTCTTCTTGCACATCATCATTCATATAACAAATAAAATAAAGCAATATACACAAGAAAAAATGTGATGATGTGCAGTGGCGAGATTATCACTATATAGTGATTTCTTCCATCTAACCACGTCACATTAACACTAAACAGAAATAGAAATAATAATAACAAAAACACAAACATTATAAAAAATAGCCACACAAATTAGTTTGAAAAAAAATGAAAAAAACTACAATTCACACATCTAACACTCCAAAGGGATCGGGAAGGGGTTAGGGGACGGATGCTGAGTTAGAAGACAATAAATACTTCTTGACGGCGTATTTAAACCCATTAAAAGATTGAGATATTCTATGAGAAGAAGGGAGATTATTCCAGCAACGAGTGTGTTTGTCTATCTTCAGTAATAATTACTCGTAACTAAACGCAAGGGTGTTTACGAAATAGTATACTATTTTCTTTCTATGAAGGGTAGTTTTACGACGTCAGTAACCAATAACGCCAGCTGATGCAATGCGAGAATAACGTTTGAATAGTTCTTTTTGTTATTTTATCAAAGGCACTCTACTTCAATCAATATTGGATACCTGCTAATTATCAGCTAGGTACAAGTAGAAATATTGCAGAGTCACGTGTGACATCGCCATTTTTCATTTCTTATTTTAAAACACGTGATTCTTGACTTTCGCTAATAAATTGACGCGAATATTTCAATTAACTTTGTTTTAAAAAGAACTGAATTGTATAGGTTGAAGCAACACAAGTCAATAATATTTAAAAAGAATGTGTAAAGTGATTTTTGAAATCGAACGAATTTTTTAAATTACTTTATTTTTTTAACTATCCTCTTTTCCTTGTCCTAATCGGGTCAGGGACCCACTGGATAAGTTACTGCTTATCCCTGAAATCCATATCCATTGCTGCTACGAAGACCTCTGGCTATTCCATACCAAGTTTTTCAGTGTCGGTTATTGTTGTTTTGTTTACTGATATAAAGAAAAATGATTGAATAAAGATATTTTTTTCTATTCTTCAGTCCTTAACGTACATTTATATCAAACAAATTTGACAATATTAAATACATCAATAAATAAACAATCGGAGCATTTATCGCATGGTGTGATTTTTTTCCAAACCAAGCCAAAACCATATGGTAGGTACGTTTTATCATTTTTTTTTGTTATGTTAGTTAAATTAATTAGGATACGATGATATCAGCTTATTTTGTTCGTGGAAAATTTTCTTATCAAGTCAGAGAAATAGATGACTGCTCGAATTAAATAAATTTGGTGTTGTTTTTAAAATTGAATACGGATTTGAAAAAAAAAGCACAAATACACGTTGATACCCTCACAGTAAGGAAAATGTTTGTGTCGTGAAGGTGTAATAAATTGGCAAGAGGTTGAATCGACCGAACTTTTAATTGATCGATCGATTGAAAGTCCGAGACTCTTCCATCAGGCAACCAACCATATAACTCTTTATTACTTTTTTTTAACCTGGTGAAATTAGATATACTACAAAATACATTTTCATTATAAAGATACCAATACCAGTCATATCATACCGGATTAATATATTTGTGAAAAATATACTTAGCTGTAACACAAGATAATGATTAACGGGACACGTACAAAGAAATACTCAATACATTTAATTCATATTCTTACTAAACTATTTACTTCACTTTAATTTTCAGTGAAAGCCGCATTTTTCTTGTAGAAACTGAAATACACAATGCCCTTTTAATAATCAGCAATTATATAACGAGGGTTAAAATTCTTGGAATATTTTAAGTTGCTTTAGTACACCAAAGTTTATTTTGTATGGTTTCCACGAGAATTTTTCTTAAACGTGAAAAGTTAAAAGAAAAAAAACCTAATCATTATTATAAGGTTAATTTATTTTTAAAAATATTATATTCAACACCGCTAAAATATTGTTCCCATTGAATTATACACGTAGGTAAAGGTAAAATATTCCACAACGTGATTCGGGAAGACCCTCGATCGTGATGTAATCGATCGCGTTTCGCGAAACGTTTGTCCAACTCTGGATAAAAATATCTTAGAAGTAAAGAAAATTTATGGAAAATCTTAAAAGTTTATTTTTTTTAATTAAGAATGTTTTCTCAAAGAAGTTAAAAGTGACCTTTTTAATTGTTTTTTTTTTTAGAAAATTTGTACATTTAACTTATTTAATGAAAATATAAACGTGACTGGATGGAACAAATCACCAACATAGTTACATATAATCTCGTCACTGCATACCATCACATTTTTTTATGTAAATTGCTTTGTTGATTTTGTAATGAAAATGATGATCTACAAGAAGAAATAAATAAATAAATAAATTGGTGCACCGTTCCTATATCACATCAGAGCGCTGGGAATATTGTGGAAAGAGATGAGGCAATTTACCCAGAGACGCTCTGAGTGGAGGAGGCTGGTTTATGCCCTGTGCTCCCGAGAGGAGCGTTGAGGGAGATAATGATGATGATATGTTTTTATTAAATACAATCAATTAATATTGGACGGGTTATTGGAATGACGCGATCTATTCCAACTAATACAAATCTAATGAAGCATACAAATTTGTTTAAATGTTCGAATCGCAGCTTTGCACAAATATTTTTTTTTTGTGAAATGGTTATAAAAATTATGTATTTGATAAATTTCGTGACTATAAGTCATATTTTCTTTTGTGAAATGGTTATAAAAATTATTTATTTGATAAATTTCGTGACTTCGTTTTTTTTATACGTCTCTACAAAAAACAAAATATACTAAAACATATTGAAAAAGGTGGTAGATTACCAGCTGTGTGTCAAGAACGTATAAAATATCTGAAGAAGACTTAAATTATAATTTCACTGGTCAATTAAAGATTTAATATATTTATTTGTAATATGTACTGAATGACTGTATGTTTTGCTTGGATAATTAATAAAATAAAAATAAAAAAGTAACGCTAGTTTTGTTAGAAACAAAATTGAAATTACAACTTACGTATTTAAGATATTATTAGGTAAATAAGTTGAAATTATTTCTCTAATTTTATTTTCACTGAATGAGTAAAACTCCATTATTAAATTAAAAATAAATAAGAAAAAAATACTTTAGAGTTTTAAATTTGTTTAATTAATAGTTACACGTGTTTCGGGTTACAGGCCCATATTCAATATAGGCCCATATTGAATATGGGCCTGTAACCCGAAACACGTGTAACTATTAATTAAACAAATTTAAAACTCTAAAGTATTTTTTACTTATTTATTTTTAATTTGAAATTATTTATTTAAAAGAGATCATATCGTTTAGTCTATATTTTTTTAGTCTTCAAAAATAATCCTAATCCGGAAAATAATTTGTGAATTGTAAATTTAATTTTCACTATTTTCTCTTCAAAAACTGAGTAAAGTTTTGAACGTGACCTTAAAAAGAAACTTTATTTAACTATTCTATCACGAAAAAATAATAATAAGTAATGTTTATTGTAGGTAGTATAGGTAGAACTCCCGACGCGTCGGCTCTCCCTGTAGTCAGGTGGCCTCTCTCATCCCCCAGTCCCGGGGAAAGCTATATAAAGCAGTGGGAGAGCCTCCCTCAATCAGTCTGTTTGTAACTGACGAGTCGCTTACACCTCTCGCTGAAAGCTTCAACGTTCTAAACATTCTATAAACTTATTCGAATTTATAAACAGTGCATTGAATTAAATAGAAAATTGCTAAATTCATGTTGCAAATGTGAAACAAAATATAAACATTCTCTTTTAAGTGATTTCGAGTGAAAATTAAACTTTTTTGTGATTTTTGGTGATTGAACAATTTTAGTAAAATACCATCCCAAGTTTTACCGGTCATAGTTGTGTGGCCCCCAATGGAAGAAGTTGAAACGGCCAAAGGAGCACGTCTCCTCAGAGCATTAAACAGAAGGCTAGGCAGGTCTTCTCGACCAGCAAACGAGGACTGCAGAAGTTCCAGTACCGACTCCAATTCTAGTAATTCCAACCACAGCGGGAGTTCTACAATGTCTCCAGATGCTAGAGAAATATCATACTCCAGTAGTGATACCGGGAGTGAAGAATCTCCAGAACGAAAAAGAAGACACAGGTCTACCACATCATCATTCAGGAGAGTATTTCAGAATTTAAGTATATCATCTAGATCACATTCCTGCAGTAGTGGTAACTCAGATTCAGATAAATCAAGATCGAGATCGAACAAGAAAAATCCTCAACCTAAGAAGATATTAAGACCACCAGTAACATACACATACGTTAGAGGATTATCTGGATTACCAACACAGAGGGTACCAGTTGGAAGAAATCCATACGGAGCGCCTAGATTAGTATTATCAGGTCTTAATCGATAAGAATTTAGAAAAAATATTTAGATAGTCAATATTCTCATTGTAACATTCATCAGTAGATAATCATTCAACCACTTGATTTGTTAAGAGACTTATCAATAGATAAATTTTACAGACATTTTATAATAAAGCACTGAAAAATTCTCAATAGTATTTATGAATTATAAAAAACACTCATACACTAATAAATAATACATTATCTATGTATTTTCAATAATTCCGATTTAAATTAATAATGATCCAAATATTGTCACATTTTAAAAATGAGTAGAACTTAGAAAAAATATTTGCACCCTTTGAAATTAAATATAAAAAAAAACTAAATCTTCCTATCCCACTTTTAAGAAACATGTCAATTGTCAATTATTGTGTAAAAAAGATGGGGAAGTGTGCTTAAAATTAGAAAAAATTACGAACCAGGACCAACGCGATCTTTTAAATAATGATGAATTCTTTGACGATTATGAATTTTGTGATTTAAATAAGAAAATTTTTGAATGTGATATCATGTAATATCTTTTATGTGATATCTTTTAATTAAACAATTGTACTGAACTTTTGGCATGAATGAAATAATAATATGTTGTAGTAGGTAGTGTGAAGACTTAAGTAAATGAACAATAGAAACACAATAATGTTAGAAAGAAATGGCAGCGAATTGTTTGCCAATTTTCTCTTTGTACTTATGAGATTTTACATTTTTGAAATACTAGCTGTTGAAAAGACTGGATGGAAAATTTTGTATCGAATGATTGAATGTAAATAAAAGTTTAGGATAATAATAAATTATCAAAAAAGAAAGCACCATGAATTGAATAGTATTTTAAAACGGTACTTCCGATGGCACTGATATGAAAGGATGTATTGAGAAACTTTGATGTTTTTAGCATAAGAAGATCCCATATTATACATATTTAGTGCCTTTTATGATATTAATGTAACAAGGTTTTCTAAAATATCAACAATTCAAAAATACAGTATTATTTAATTCTTGATAATTAATTGTTTCAATAGTTATTGTTTTGATTCGTTTAATTTTGATTTATTTTGTTTTTGTATAATTTTGTGTAGAAAAGTTTCAATTCATATCAGAACAAAGTATGTTTGTTAATGAAAAGTCTTCATAATTATTCATTAAACTAATGATAATATTTTTATGATATATTTGAAGCAAATCTGGAATTTTCTATGTATTATACTGTTTTAAATTATTTATAAATGAAATAAAGTTGTGTAAAGATTTATATGATTTAATACTTGCTATAATTATTATACATATTAAGAAGAATCTTACAGATACTACTGCATTTAATATCTACGAAATGTTATCATCTTATTTTTAATTAATTAATGTTAAATTAAATTAATCATTATTATTATTATTATTATTATTGATAAATTTATTAACGAATGAATTTGTTATATAAGTTGATATTAAAAAAATGTATTCGAAAATTATTACATATCTTTATATTTTTAAACACCTCTGACTCCTTATCCAAATAAAGCTGAAGAAGGTATTAAAAATAAACTTTTCTCATCTACAGAAAAACATTATTATTATACTTATATAAATGGAATCTTGATATTAAAAAAAATTATATCATATCAATTTTTAATACCTCCTGGCATTTTGATCTTAAAAAAGAATAAGAAATTATATAGAAACTTTATAAATAGAAAAAAATTGAATTATAATACCTACTTATTCAAGGTATGCATCAACATCTTATGATAAAAATCAGAGAGGAACATCTTATGAAGTACTTATGTATGTACCTACTTTCAATTATAGAAATATTATTGGAGTCAACCAACAATGATGGCAAATTGTTCAATAGCATCACAAAATGGAATTAGACGAAAACAGAATTAATTGTGTATCCACAATAGTAATTAATTATGTAGGTATATCATTCCAATTATATTTTTTTTTTATTTTTCTTACAAAATATTGGGACATGCAGTTACACCAATGGCTAATTTTCTTTTTGTTAGATATTGTAATGGTGTATGAAGACACACTTATCAATATTACTTTTCTAAAATAAGGTTTTATGGAGAGTAATGAAATCAAAATGAAAAATATTTTTATAGTTTGCATTGAAGAAAACTTATTTGTTTCCTTAGCATTCAAAAATTATTTATTTATCATTCAATTTACGGCTAAGGTGCCATTTACAAAAAATATACATATACATACAATTTTTACATTGGTGTTAATCATTTCAGTAACTCATACACACAATTTTTGATGTGATATAAAAACGAGTAAGCATTAATATAACAAACCACAAGTACATAAGAAATACATAAGTCGGTGGGTACACCACCATTCATTAACAATTAAAATTTGTAGGCATCTATACAATACAGCAAATAATATTAAAAAAATAAATTTACATTTAAGCATCTATAGGTAAGCGCATGCAACAATAATCATGAGAAGCAAACTGACCACACCTATATTAGGTAGGTACTTATTGCCACCTCTATTCGATGGTTTAAAGCACAGAAGACACATGTCCACATTTGACAGTTTAGAGAAAACAGGGTTTGAAAGTTTGACCTTCAAAATTAATTAACTAATTTTAAATTAATTCAGAAGATGTCCTTGGTGGACATGTGCTTTTTAATAATCAATTATGTCGATATTAATACATTCTCAAACATCTTATGAGACATGTTACATCTGTGCACAAAAAAATGATTATTTAAGAATGATTGGCATCTGTTTTTTTTTAATATTTCGATAATGATATAAGTATTATTGGTAATTAAGTAATCAGGACATAGACGACGTTGCAACCGATCTTGTACATATAGTAACTCATTTTACCTAAATAGTGGACATGTGTCTTTTGTGCTTTAAACCATCGATTATGCACCTGCAACACAAATCCAATCGCAGCTCTGCACGCACCCATACACCGATGCATTTTACCTAACACTATGCCTACAACTATACTTAGCATTCACAAAATAATAATAGGGCCAATTCTGAATCTTAATGAACTAACTAAACTAATAGTTGATTAATATTAGTTATTATATAGTATTTAGCTAGTTATGAACTATAAACAACTATAAACTCGAGAACCACCAAGTGCAAACGGTAAAATCTATGGGACAAACTAATATTAGTCAGTGATGCCGCAATACAAAATGTTTTTCACGTTCCGATTTACACTTCTAGCAACAATTTAATAGTTGTCGCGCGTGAAAATTGTGAAATGTCAGATTTGCCGATATATTTTGGCGTTCGTATTTGCTTCGGTGGTGGTGTAATTTTACAATTTATACATGCTAAGAGTTGCCCTAAAAATATAAATTTTTACTTTTAATTGAAAAAACAACTCAACACTTCCAAAATATAGCAATATTCTGCGCTAAAATGACAGCAACTAATAATATTCGCACATTAAAAGTCGCGAATAAAATTCTGCCAAATCCAACTTATTTTAGTCGTCGGCGGTCAACTAAAATTTCATACTGAATACGAAATCCATAGATTCTCGAAATTTATAGTTACAACTAGTACACTTAGTACACTAAGGTGTCAAAATGAACTAATGAACTAAATTAGTACGGAAAACTGTGAATCCGAATTAGAACTAATTATCATGACTCAACTATCTTCTCACACTTAGTTGACTTAGTTAGTGCAACTAAACTATTTTATGATTCAGAATTGGCCATACTGTGATCATGATAAAACAAAACAGGATACAGTATTCCTATTCTCTGGATAGGTAAAATATTCTTACATCCTAAACTCCAAATACACCAGGATAACTTTTTGAGCAGAATTTAAAATTGAATAGTATTAAATACCTAAAATTGTGTGCACTTATAAATAGGGCGATATATTGATACCATTTTTTTGTTTGCATTGTTTGTTTTTATGCATATATATTGTCTGTAGTGTGCTGTTGATGTGGAATAAATAAATAAATAAATAAATACACCTAACCTGTATTCAATAATCAAGCCTATTACTAACTGATTTTACTGTTAAGATGTTTGAGATGTATCTAGGTAGGAAAACTATTTCAGTTCTTTTCAAACTCAGATCAGTCTAAGGAAGATACTGTGATTGTAAACAAATCTGCTTTTGCACAGTAGGTAAATTGAGACAACAACTTACAGTAGGTATAAATATTTCATTAAGCATTTACAACATTTGTGTAAGAGGTAAATGTTGATTTAAAATGTACTGTATCGGCTATAAACTTGTATACATTTTAGGCAGGTACGGATAATTCTTCAACAATACAATCAGTTCTTTGGGAATCTGTTTAAAATATAAAATCATTGACCGTAAAATCATCAAATTTCATTTTGGGATAGTAAAATAAGCACAACGTAAAAGTACCTCGACATAAAATGCGATCACTAAAGCATTAATAATTTCTTTATTCATTCAGTAATCATTGTGAAAACAGTACTTGAGTAAATTTTATTCATAATATTTCGTCTCTAGAACATTATCAAGTATTAGCTAGGTATATATAATGGCTTAAAAAGGTGTGATCTGTTTGGCGTTCCGTTCTCTCTGCCTACCCCACTTGGGACATGGCGTGAGGGTATAGTATAGTATAGTATAGTATAAAAAGGTTGCATACTTATTATCTGTTCTCTGAAATAAGATAATCTAAAAATAACTCACAGTCGTACCATAGGGAGAAAAGATGTCCTATTTATAGAACAAGACACAGTAATAATATAGAATAGTAATACAGAAAGCAGGTAGGTACATCAAAATTCCATTCTAAAATTGCGATGCTAATAAACATAAGACATGTTTTCCTCCGCGACATAACACGGGGAAAGGTAGAAATTCAGGAATGAAATACTGCAAAACTTCATTGAAATATAACCCTTAGAATACCACTCTAATGGGTCGTCGTTAAAGAATAATAATATTACTGAATTATTTAGAAGATAAAGTGTATACATGATATTATGTTCGTCTTAGTAGTATTATTTTGTCAAGGAATTAAAATGAAAGAAAGAGACGATAAGACGTGTTTTATTATTTCGAGATAGGTATTTTTGTAATACACTCGGGAATGGTGATAAGATACGAATATTGTAATTTGTTTTGAAAGTAGGGCGAATGGTTGAATAATTGTTCACTTAATGCTACGCCTACAATGTACCTACTACGTTATATTTTTTAGCATACTAACTTTTAAACCCTAATAGTTATATTCAATAAATCATCTTTTTGAAAAAATACACTAGTCATTTTGAGTCTGAGAATTGAGCTTGCTTGGCGTGGCAAATGTTGCGTGGCGAACTCTTGTTTTTCGTTTTGTTTTGTGCGTCCTGTCTCCCTTGGTGGAGAGCGTTGGTTGGAATATCCCCATTGGGAGGAAAATAGTTTTCCACACTATCCCGTTATTCGGTGACCCCTGGGCTCACTGTCTTAAAACCGAAATGTTTCTGGAGACTTTATTTCTGTTATCTGTACCAACTGTATAGATGTATTGTATTGTACTTAATTTTTGGGTATAATATTGGTTTTATTGCTTTCTTTTAAGAATTTATTGTAGTTAACAATGTCACACATGTATTGTGTGATCTCACTTAATTTTTTCCCAATATGGGCTATTTTTTTGTTTCTTTTTGTTTATTGTTCCAACGAGGCGACTTACGTTGATCTGTTCTTTGGGTCGCCCGTAAGGAAATGAAAGTGAGTGTGCAAATTCAGATAAATAGGAGTCCCCGACTCCTGAGATATCCAAGTGTGTAGAGGTTCTTTCAATATATGGTCATTTTAACATTACATATATACACTAAACAAATTCATCGCCCTCAACGCTCCTCTCGGGAGCACAGGGCAGAAACCAGCCTCCTCCATTCAGAGCGTCTATGTGCCAATTGCGTCACCTCTTCCCACGACATTCCTTGCGCTCTGATATCGTTGTCATAGGAACGGTGTATTGTGAAAGAGGGACGCCCGGGCCGACGGAACCCTTGCGGACGGAAGAACAGTACTCTTTTTGGCCAACTATCATTTATTTATTTTATTTATTTATTTATTTATTTATTTTCTCGAAGGGAACAAACAGAAAACACAACAAGTATTACAACAATTAAAATTAAATGAAATATGGACCACAAGAGTCCCCCTATATTACCACAGTTTAAAAAATTCAAAGCAACTAAGGCAAACACACAAAACCAACAACAAAAACAAAGAAATATAATAATAAGATAGAATAAGACAACATAAGAGAAAAGTTAAACATAATGATCAATCATATTATAATACAATTAATAAAATCAATAAAATAAAACACATCAATGAACAGTAAAACCAACGATTCAAGCAATATATAAAATAATAAGTATAAACTTTTCTATAATTATATAATAGATAAAGAATATTAATGAAATAAAAATATAATAATATAACAAAAAATCATAAATTAATAAATAATGAAATCAAAAAGTCAGTAATTCGAATTAAATATACTATAATAATTTAAAAAAATACATACTTAAAATAAAAAATAAATTTAAATTAAAAATAATGAATATAATATAACATAATATAATATAATACAATATAATAATAAGATTACGGCAGATAACCAATAAATATACTATAATAATTAAAAAAAATACATAAATTAAAAAATAAATTTAAATTAAAAATAATGAATATAATAATAAGATTACAGCAGATAACCAATCATTAGGCATTCTCAAAACATGTCCCAGCCATGACCATCGTCTCTCCTGTATTACGGAGATTACAGGTCTCTGCTGGGTGCGCCGGCGCACAGCATCATTTTGTAACATGTTTACACCATCTGACATCCAAAATCCTTCTAAGACACTTGTTTTCAAAGCTTAGTATCTTCCGCTCTTGAGCCTTGGTTAAGTGCCAAGACTCGCAGCCATATATATACAGCCGGACTCCAGTGGTGATCCTGAAGGTGTCAGTTGGACCACTTGATGTTCTGACAGAACATTCAGAGTCCATATGCGGGGCTTTGATCATGGTTACCACCTTGGGTGGGATGGCCATACGCGGCCAGTATTTTCCATATGGTTGGTCTGTGGGGGCTGTCAAAGGCTTTTTCGTAGTCAATGAAGCAACATGCAAGCGGTGAGTTGAACTCTTGCGACTGTTGGAGTACACATCTGGCACAGAAAATTGCGTCCGAACAGGACTTGCCAGGCACAAACCCGCATTGTTGCTTTCTCAGAGATGCCAACACTGGTTTTTGAATGCGGCTCAATATGATTTGTGAGAGAACTTTACCGGGCACACTAAGTAGTGTGATGCCACGGTAATTTCCGCATTCCAGTGGGTTTCCCTTCTTGAAAAGTGTTAAAATCTTCTTCAAAATCTTCACCTAAACGGATAAATAGGAGTCCTTGGACTCCTGAAATATCCGAGAAATAAAGATATTTCTTGAAAAGTGTCACGATGGATCCATTTCTCCAATCTTTCGGGCAGAACTCCTCATTCCACACCTTGTTAAAGAGATGGTACAGTGGGTGGATAAGCGCATTCATGCCATACTTAAGGAGCTCTGCGTGGATTCCATCCTCACCTGGGGCCAAATTACAAAACATTTATTTACTTGCAGATAGTTATTAGTGAATACTTTCTTATGGGAGATCTCATGATAGTATGTAGATAGATAACCGCTTTAATTAAAAAACGTTTTAATGAAGAATATTTATATTTAAACATACAAATAATATTTATTTATTAGTTTTAAACTATTACTAACAGAATCTTAACTCATGTTACACTATAAAATTCTACTAAAATAAATTGAGAATTTCATTGGTCAAATATTGATTTAATATATTTATTTTTAATATGTACCCAATGAAATAAAAGAAAATAAAACATATACATAAGAATTGCGATACTCCGAGGTACTTTAATCCTGGGTTGTAGTTAATAAAGAAAATATAAACCAATCCAATTGCTCCTTTCAGGAATGCACGACTGAAAACAGCTAATCCATTCAAATCGCCTGCTCCAATTGAGTCACCTTCTTCCTATGATATTTCTGACGTTCTAATTCATACCATAATAATGGTTTATTGTGAAGAATAACATCTAAAGTACCGACAACCTTGTGATCAAAAGAACAGTGAAGATTTTATTCAACTATTGTTGGATAAAAAATATAGGCGTTCTCACAATATGACTTAACGTAGATTATCGTTTCTTCTGCGCTGAAAATTGTTGAATGGGTTGGTGCACAGTCAGTGTATGTGACATGCTTATATCTTGCATACAATATTCTCGTAAGATACTTAATAATAATATAAACAAATAGGAACGGGTTCAAATATTTATAAGATTATTAAATGAACTGCAACATACTCTTCAACGCGATGAATTCCTATACGAATATATAGACTTATAGATATTCCATTCGAAAATTCGACAGCCGCAAAGTTTCAACATCACGTATTTTGAAAACCTTCACAGGCATAATATAATTTAATCCATTACTATATACTATCATGGCATATATCACAAGTAGGGCAGCCAGCGGACCAACTGCTGAAAATAAACATACAGAATATCCTTTTCGTGAGATCTTACAAACACTTGCCTTTTACGGGACATTCGCAAACAGTCAGAAAAGAATGGGAGTTATTTTCACCATCGAAGACTTCACGAGCCAATAAATGTAAGTATGTAATAATTTTCTTCGCCCTTGCCTTTATCCCATTCATTTGTGGACGGCTCTCCTATTTCTCAATCTTCAAGTACACTGGTCTTCTGTATCCTCTATACGCAGCTCTGCCTCCCTCAGGTACCTGGCAATTGTGAATATTCAAGTGGTCACTGGTCTGCCTGGTCATGTAATCTTAAAAATCATGTTTAATTTCTCTTCACACGTTGTTTTTTTTACACTAACTACAAATTGCTTATACTTAAAAATTTAGACGCAAAATATATTATTGTTTTTTCTGAGAAATATCTTTAACAGATATATTTTATTTCAAAAAAGCTTAAATATAAATTATACATAAACTCATTTATTAAAAATACATTTTATTTATATTATATTTTTTTCTTTGTGGAGTCCTTGACGAAAAATCGATCTTTCGCTCTTTTCTTTAATTTTTCGAGTGTCAGATATTGACAGATATAAAACACGTAAATCAAAGCTTCAAATCCACCAATCCTGATAATTTTATTTTAACTGTCACAATCAGGACGAATTGTATGTTTATTACATGCAACCTATGCAGGCTATCTCACTTGTAGGGGATACTGTGATAAAATGTATAAGCAGATAGTCATGGTCAGTTTATGAAAAAAAATCCATCTGGCATGTAATAAATTTTACAAGGATATTATCCAAGGTGATTCTTTGCGAATTTTTTTTTTTCGTTCTTGGAAGAAGAAAAAAATGCTTCAAAAACATCCTTGAGGAAATATTTAAAAAAATGTAAGAATATATTAAGTTGTTTTTGAATTCATTAAAACAGGAAATTAAGAAGATGAAAAAATATGTTCAACTTGTATGTTTGATACTTTTTCATTCAATTTATCCATCTATTCATAATTTTTAGCCTTCTTTGTCACTTGATGAAGTAAATAGTAGTGAAATTTGACATCTTTGCTTCTGAGCATTATTATATTTCAACGGAGCTCTGATGGAGCGAAATAATGTCAAACAAAAAAATAATATTGATAGAAATAGAAATCTCTTAAATTTATCTAAAAAACTATGGCGGTTTTGTTTATACAGTCTTGGTTCTAATAATAATAATAATAATAAAAATAATAAACTTTATTGCACAATAAGAAGCATACCGCTGCCCGTGAAGATCTGTGTCTCCACTATTGTTTAATTGATTTCTTTTTTACAGGGTGATAGATTTTTCGCATTCTTTGGTGGTGGGGGGTAGAATGTAAAACCATAGTTATTACACTTTAGTGCAAATGGCAGCAATGAGGCTTGCCACCCATCATGTCGCGTCAAAGTGAGTGAAGAGCACAAAGAGGAGAATTGAATGCAGGCTAGTAGTTTTGAATGTGAGAGGAGGCATAGTGAGAAAGACGGACGAAATTATTGAGATGATGAATGATAAGTATATGAATGAATGTGGAGAAAGCGAAGGAAGTGTGTAAAGATAGATTTATTTGGCCTTCAGTTCTCTTTGCCTACACCACTTGGGATACGAAGTGAGGGTAAAGTATAGTTAGTATTTGAGTTGTATAATAGTTTCTATACTTTTCTACAGAATCGAAAAGTGTGCAACGATAGGAGTGAGTGGCATCCCACTCTTTCTGCCTACCCTTGAAAGGGTGCTTTTTCTCAGAAACGTACGGCATATGAATATTTAATTCTTTGTTGGACATTGATTACCAAGAATGGTGATAGTGAGAAAATTATATGTACGAGTATAAAAAATATGTAACATTCTAAAAAAATGATTCTCTTTTTAAAAAAAACGGTTCCAACGTATTTTTCAGTAATATAATTCGTGAAATGTATGTTAACATTTTATTTTATTCATACGCAGGAAATAAAGGAAGTGACATTTACAAAAACCAATCATTAAATAACAAAAATGTCAGTTATATTTCAGGCTACTGCTTAAATTTCAGGTTATTGAAATTTCAAAATATCGGAGACAGTTGTAGTTGATAACTCATTTATTATTATGTTCTTAATTAATGAAGTATTAATTAATATTTATTTATTTATTTTATTTATTTATTTATTCAAGTTTTCGTCTTTGACAATGTTAAATCATTCTATAACAACTTTTATGCACCTTCAAAACTTACTCTAATTTCACATTGAATAATTTTAATTATTAATAATATATACTACACAAAATCAACAAATATACACAGACACTCGCAGCCAATACAATTTACATCCAGGCATACGGTACTCCAGAATATATGTATTCATCTACTTAGATATATTATGTATGTAGTGAAAAAAGAGAATAAACCGTGGAGTCACCGGTAAAGACAATATCTCTTACTATTGTCTGTAAATTTTCGAGTGTCCCTTAAAATAAATTAATTCGTAGCACATCTTTAAGACATTTAAAATCTTCATTTTCAATGAAGTATGCCACCTATCCTGAATCTCTAAATATTAATTGACATGGAGAACCCTGGCTACCCCACTTGTGAGAGATACCGTATCTAATAATCCGTACCGTATCCATACATGCTATAAGCAAAATTACAAACCTTTATACTAACTTGTGGTAAGTAAAAATATACGTATCGACTCTTTGAAGAAATATTGAATGGAAATGTTGAACGTAATGTAACAAAGTATAGAAAAAAAAATTTTTGTGAATTTTTCCTATTTATTTGATGATATCATTACTCTTAATCTATTTAATGTGTAAACAAGTCTGCAAGTTTGCGAACGAGTAATATTTTAATGGTAAAAGTCTGAGAGATCGTGTGCGTAACAGTGATATACGAAAGGAATGTGGAATGAAAGTTGGTGTAATAACAAGGATGAATGTAAATAAGTTAAGATGGTTTGGGCACGTGGAAAGAATGAATGAGGACAGAATGACTAAAAAGATTTATTTGACTGAGAGGAATGGTGCGCGGAGACGTGGACGACCGTGGCAAGATCATTTAATTCAAATCCTACAGGACGGTCATGTGTTGAGCACATTGAACAGGAGAGCATGCACGAGGAATTGTATGACAGTGACGGAAGCGAAACATGTATGCAAGGATAGAAGGAAGTGGCGCTCGATCCTTTCTGCCTACCCCGCGAGGGAAGCGGCATGATGGTATGTATGTATTAGTGATGTAACGAATATTCGCATTCGCATTCGCATTCGCGAATATTCGCATATTTCAAAGTATTCGCATTCGCATTCGCATTCGCAAAAAAATATGCGAATGTTTTGCGAATATTATTTTAGTAATAAAGTATCTGGTCTGTTCCGTGTTGGCCACATTTGTTTTATTGTTTCCTGTGTTCGTTTGCTTGATGATGTTATTATTATTAGGAGAAATATGCATTTGTGGAGATTTAATTTATATGTTTGTTTTAAGTATTACAACTGCTATGAGTATAGGGCCCTACAATAATTTTATATTCTATTTAAGGAATATTTATATCATACTACAAGGTGAACCACACTAAAGTATTCTCTCAGAATTTTCGGGGCTTGAAGACTAAGAGCGAGGAGTTTAGAGCAAACTTATTTGCAAATAGTTATGATATAATTGTTCTGACGGAAGCTTGGCTAAATTGTGGCATATTTGACAGCGAACTTTTTCAAAACGAATATACAGTTTACCGCAAGGATAGGGATTTCATGTTGAGTGGTAAAAAGGATGGAGGTGGGGTCTTAATTG
Source organism: Athripsodes cinereus (assembly GCA_947579605.1). Classification (NCBI taxonomy): domain Eukaryota; kingdom Metazoa; phylum Arthropoda; class Insecta; order Trichoptera; family Leptoceridae; genus Athripsodes; species Athripsodes cinereus. Next base: position 8,882,594 of record OX388314.1, on the reverse strand, counting down.
CTGTGGATCGGACACTAGGATATTCATCCACTCTTGTTTGGGATGATACTGGTGAAAGTTTTTTTTACCAGTATTCGTTTTTCATCGGTAACGCATGAAAAAATGCTCACCGCTACTGGGTGTAGTATATGTATATACCGCCTTCCACATCCTTAGATACTTAAAACATCTTTTTTTAAAGTATATCTGAACGTTTAATCAGCTATTACGGCAAAACGGATATTTGTCTTATTGGAGATTCCAATATCCCAACAATCCAATGGAAAAAAGACCCCGATGTTGATTCAATCTTTGTTCCGTATTCTTATTCGTGTCCTGTTGCGCAGTATTTGATAGAATCTATATCTTTTCTCAATATGTTTCAGTCTAACGGAGTTTATAACAGCAATCAAGTTATCTTGGATTTAGTTCTTTCAACTATTCCGTGTTCTGTTACCAGATGTGACTCTCCACTGGTTGGTAAGGATTCACACTATCCTTCACTGTTGATAGATTATGAGTTTGAAATTGCTGAGGATTTGTCTCAAAATATGATTCAGAAATTAATATACTTTAAGTCAAACTTTTCGGAAATAAATTTTGAACTACAAAGTGTTGATTGGGTCAGTGTTTTGGGAAACGGACCGGTGAATAAGATGATTGAATCTTTTTATGGTTATGTTTTGCCAATAATTGAGAAACATACACCTACATATGAAGAGGGTGTCACCTAATAATTTTCCCAAATGGTTCTCTAATAGAATTCTGTTATTGTTTAAGAGAAGTCTAAGGCTTGGCGTAAGTTGAAGATGAACCGTAATGATTCTGACTACAATTTATTTTTTCAACTAAGAGCTCAGTTGAAGTTGTCGCAGAATCACGATTATAGGTCTTTTATTAATAACACTGAGAAGTCACTTAAGGGCAATGTCAAGTCTTTCTTTTCATTCGTGAATTCCCTTATAGAATCTAGAGGCTATCCAAGGGTAATGGGTGACGGTGACCAGACTTCGAGCGATCCAGAGGGAATTGCAAACTTGTTTTCGACGTTTTTTGGTTCTGTATTTTCACTGAATAATTTGCATGATTCTAATACTAAAGAATTGGAAAATATTTTAACTAACTCATGTTTATCCATGGTTAATATCTTGAAATCTGATATTCATAAACGTTTATTAGGTATAGATGAGACAAAAGGAGTTGGCCCTGATGGTCTAGCACCAACATATTAAAGAGATGTGTAAGTCATTTAACCAAACCATTGTATCTGACATTTATTAGAACACCTTGCTGCAGGAGGCAATCTAGACTATGGGAGATGGAAAACCCTAAATCGACTGAGATCTGGTGTAGGAAACTGCCGCGACAATAGAGAACGATTGGGCTTCCTACAGGACGAATCCGGAGCGTGTGACTGTGGTGCAGCACAGACTATGCCACACTTGTTGGAGTGTCCATTGTGCCCTGTCACTTGCACTATGGAGGATATTTTTGACGCATCTCCACCTGCTGCGCGTTTTGCGCAGTACTGGAAATCAGTTTGATGGGTTTTTTCTCTGGGTTTCGACACGATAAATAAATTAGGAGTTTACAAGAAGGATGCTTTCCATGCAAATGGAAGATGGCTAGTATTATTCCTTTGCATAAATCTGGCAGCAAATCGGACGTTCGTAACTACAGACCAATTTTAATTCTATCACCTATTTCAAAAATATTTGAGGGTATGGTTCGTGAACAAATTACTTTTTTCCTGAAGCCGTATCTTCTTGTAGAGCAGCATGGATTCATGAGTGGAAGATCGACAGTAACAAATCTGATTTTTTTTCTCAGCTATTTATATCGGCTTTCAAAAGGCATTTGATAAAGTAGAACATCGACTTTTTTCAACTAAGGTGGATTGAATCATATATTTCTGATAGATTGATGACAGTTAAACTTAACGGTTACTCATCTGGCAGTGTCAGTGTTACATCTGGTGTCCCTCAGGGGTCTTCTTTGGGTCCTTTACTTTTCACGATATTCATAAACAACATAAAAAAGTGCTTTGACCACTCAGAGCTTCTATTATTTGCGGACGATTTAAAAATATACTGTCAAATTCAATTATTGTTTGACTATGAAATGCTTAACGAGGACTTGGAAAGACTACACGAGTACTGTAAAAGAAATAACTTGCACTTGAATCTGGAGAAGTGTAATCTGATCTCTTTTACCAAAAATAGAAACAAAATTCGATAAATTTACAATATCCATAATCATGATTTAAAAGAAGTAAATAAGATTAGAGATTTAGGTGTGGTGTTTGACTCTGAGCTTCACTTTGATGATCACGTGAACAAAATTATCGAAGAGAGCAATAAAATACTGGGATTTATTCTGAGATCTACAAAGTCATTTAGGTTATATGAATCGTATTTGTACTTGTACTTATCGTTGTTTCGCTCCAAGCTGGAGGACTGTTCCTCTGTATGGAATCCACATTTTAAAAAATATGTCGATCAAGTTGAGAGAACTCAGTCTAAATTCATTCGTTTGGTTAGGAAGAGATTGCATTATCCTGTATTTATTAAAGATTTGCCTAAATTGGAATTGTGAAGAGTTTTGCTGGATGCATGCAACCTGAGAAAAATATGCTTGTCCGAATACGATGTGCCTAATATTTTAGATAGGATTAACTTTAGAATGCTTCCTTTAACAAGATCTTGTTTTCCGTTCTACATTAAAAAAAAACAAAAACGATTGCAGACTCAAGAAACCCTGTTTATAGAATTTTAAAGTGCCAATTACGTCAGGTTTGTGAGAAAGGAGAGTTGAGGGTAGAATAAGATGAAATAAATATAAAAAAAAATGTATATGTTTGATAAAATGTGAAGTGTTTGGGATAGTATTAATTTTTAGACTGTTTTTTAAATTTTTGATTTTTCTTTTTTAAGAGTTTTTTTGTATTGTTATTGCATACATTAGTGAAGTGTGAATGTGTTTGTGCGAATGAATGTATTAGGTATGTGTGCGAAATTGGGTGAGCAGCGATTTGTAATAGGAATGGGTGATTGGATGTATTGTGAATTAATACCTATATTATGTGTAAGATTTTCTATAATAATTGTTTTGTGTGTTATTGCTGAAGTATGCACTGTTTCGATGTAAGACTATTGGAATGTTTTTGTCGCTTACATGTTTATATTTATATGTCTTTCATCTGTTGTGTACCATGTAAATGAAGAAACAAATCAGTAATTCGGTGAAAGTACCGGATACTTACCCGGTACATTGTGGAAAAAGGTACTGCAAGAAAATATTCTTTAAGAAAACCGAGGAGTTTTGGAATATTTCAAATTCCTATACCATTTTCAAGTCAATATTCGCATTCGCATTCGCATTCGCGAATGTCGGCATGAAATATTCGCATTCGCATTCGCATTCGCGAATATCCAAAATCAGACATTCGTTACATCACTAGTATGTATGTAACATTTTTACCTAGATTTTGCATTAATTTCAAAGATTGAGTTAGGCCTTTTCTATGTTATCGAGAACAATATGCAGGTACTTAAAAAATCAGCAAATTCAGAAAGGCTTTGGGTCTATTATCCCCACAAATGTTTTTTAAAAATCGCACCCTTTTTTACTCCTTCTCCAGAGCAAGTCAATGAAAAAGCTTTTAATATTTTCAGGCAGCCTATTATAAAATATAAATACTAATAAAGTTAGGCTTAAAGCAATTATTTTGTTTATAACTTTAACTCTAAAATAAGATAAGTAATATTTTATCTTGAAATATTTTACGTTTAATTATTTTAATGCTGCCAATCTATCCAGACATGATTTAACTTTCAAATCTTCCACAACACCAGGTATACTTTCAACCTATAGCTAGTTATTTACAATATTATGAATGAAAAATTTACATATATTTCGACTTATTTTATTTATAACTCAGGCTGTTAGAAAACAGATAATCCCTTTAGATATTTTGATATATAATGAGTTACAATCCATTGGATTGGTCTGCAACGAGTTTGGTTTTTCTTCTCCATTCGTCTCTATTCTCAGCCAGTCTTTTCAGGTCTACGTATGAGCCACAGTTCAAATCCCTCTTCAGTTGGTCCATATATGCGTCTCTTGGTCGGCCTCTGCCATTTGTTCCCTCGGTCTTACCCTCCGCGATGGCGATGAGTAGTCCTGGGTGCCTGATGTTGTGGCCAATCCAGTTAGCTCGTTGTTGGCTGATTCTCTTAAGGAGTTGCCTTTTTTCGCCTACCCTGGTTAATACTTCTTCGTTTTCGACGTGCTCCGACCAATGGCTCTTAAGCATGCGTCTGTAGCACCACATTTCAAAGGCCGCCAACCGTCCGCTTTCTTATATATTTTGATATATTATTATATTTTGATATAATATCTTTATTTATAATAAGATAAAGAAAAAAAACAATCTGACCCGTACAAAAATAGCCTACTTGAAATGAATATACATATGTGAGGTATCACCTATCTGTCACTTAGGTTGTGTGGGAGTTTATGCGCAGTATAAGAACAACATGCTTCGGGTAATTTTATAAATAATTTGATAGGGAATACCTTAATCGGTCCCAAGCTCCTACCTGAAATCAAGTTAATAAGCAATTATACGTAATTATATATTTGATAGATCCAATGACCTCAATTTCTCAAAAACATTGAAGGTCTGTTTTTTAAAAAAACTAATAGAGAGTGAAGAAGCAGAAAGCAAAATATCCATATTTAATCGATAGCTTATTTCGAAATGTTTAGTAATAAATATCTCTATTTTAAAAGATGCAGATATTTTTATCCTATAAAAATTAGGTGTTCTAAAAAAACGCATTATGACGTTTTGGCATACCTTATTGATGATTTTTTTTTTCATGTTTATGCCATCCAACCTAAATTTGCATATCCTGACATTTACTGACAAGAACAAGATGACTTGAATGAACATGTCATTAGATTTGTCAGTCTTATGACTACTCCCTAGTTGGAAATGCGAAAAAAAAAAACAAAAATGTTGCGTGTACGTATATATTTTTTTCTTGAAAAATATAGCACAAATAGTGAAACAAGTCTGAATCCTTGATTTTTCAAAGATATTTACTCGTCAAAATAGAATTTCAGTTTTAGACAGTTATTACCGGTTAAAGATTTTATTGAAAAATATTAATTTGTGGATGATGCGTACTTTTTCGATTGTGTCATATTCTCTCTTAAACTACCTTTTATCAGAAATAATATTCTCTTATAATAAAGGTAAATTTTTTATCATCCTGCCTGTAAATAATTAAAAAAACTTAAATGCCCTAGAGTTCGTCTAAATTTCATAAAATTTACTATCTTAGAATTGCGTGTAATTAAATTAGACCTTTATTTTTTTAATCACGTGGCAATGAAACAACGGCATTGGCATACGTCAAGGCTACGCGGAGAAGAAAATAAAGTATCTCATTAAATTTTGTTTTTTTTTCTCGGAATCTGGCAATATTATATTCTAACTTTAGCCAAAACTAGGTAAGCCTTACTTTCAACTTTACTGCTAGCCCTCTTCTCGTCACTGCTGGATATAGAGCTCCTCAAAACTTTTAAATATTCTTCCATCCCGGACAACACGAACCCACTTCTTTCCTATTACTTTGAATATATCATATGTCCATCTTTTTGGGGTCTTCGTACGATTCTTTTGTTATCCCATGGTGTCTATTCTAGGATCTTTGGAGTATATCTGCCATCCTTTCTTCAGATTATGTGACCAGCCCATTGCCACTTCAGCTAGTTTCATTTCTTATTCTGTTTCTCAAGCGTCTGCATTTTAATAGCACACATATAAATTTTACCTTCTTAAATCCGCTACAACTCAAAACATGCGTTCATTACTAATTATCTTTTTAAAATCCTTTAAAAATTAAAGATACAAAATAAATGATATTGAAATAAGTGAAAGTTACATAAATAATACCTTACTCGATTGAAGTCATACAATATCATCATCATCATCGCCCTCAACGCTCCTCTCGGGAGCACAGGGCAGAAACCAGCCTCCTCCATTCAGAGCGTCTCTGTGCCAATTGCGTCACCTCTTTCCACGAAATTCCTTGCGCTCTGATATCGTTGTCATAGGAACGGTGTATTGTGAAAGAGGGACGCCCGGGCTGACGGAACCCCTGCGGACGGAAAAACAGTGCTCTTTTTGGCCAACTATCATTAGGCATTCTCAAAACATGTCCCAGCCAGGACCATCGTCTCTCCTGTATTACGGAGATTACAGGTCTCTGCTGGTTGCGCTGGCGCACAGCATCATTTGTAACATGTTCATACCATTTGACACATACAATATATGTACATGCAAACAAATATTATAATTTGATTCGAAATTACGAGGATTTTAAGCATTTTATATAGGTATGTCATTTTAAATTCTTAATGACTGTAAAATCAAACCGTAAATAGTAAAATATAACCTACGCCTTAGTTAGTCGGTCAAACCGATAAAAAATTGAAGGAAATATTTATTCATAGTTTAATCAGAAATTATCAGCAATTTTGAGATTAATGACCTTGTACCTAATACTGATCTCATTTTCAAGCCGAAAATTAAATATTTGACCAAACTTTAAATTCGTTATTTTTGATAAAATCAACATTATTAAGTTCTAATAACCTAAAAGTCTTTAATAAATCTTTAATAATTATAATAAAATTCTAAAGCTGTAATATTACAGTAAACATTATTATTAAAATACAGTTACAGCAATATTATTAAAATACAGTTAGGAAAATTTACATAAAATTATTATGAGAATCATCAGTTTGATATCAAGATATGTACTTATTAAAATTGTTGTCTTTTGATTACAAAATTTTCAGAACTTCATTTTGTACACGAATAAAAGTTTTTCGCGATTTTTATAAGAACTTGCAAATTATCAATTGAATTGGGATAGAACTATCTGTGTGGAAGATATTATGATCTTTTAAATAGTCTACCAGCTTGACATCAGCTTTTAGAAGGAACATAATTTATTTTTGACAGAGGAAAGATCTCGATCTATACATAAGTTTGCAATATATTACTAGAGCTTTCTAAGGTTTTTTTTAAAGTAGGAAAAATAACTATATACCATTAGAAATAAAATTCATTGTTATGTAACATAGTGAGTACACTAAACAATATTTGTCCACATTCCGCTATGAAACTCAAATATTCCTCCGAGCTTTCGTCTATAAATAGAAAAGCTAACAAAGTGATGAAAGTACCCAGAGAATATACGATGATAATGTAATATATAATAAGTTGATAACACAGATGCAGTTATATACTTCTCTTATAGTACGGGCAATGTTTGCCGTATTACAACGTATAATATATTGTACACATAGTTACGTTATCTCATAGCCTAGCTCGTAGCCATATTCATTCATGTGAAGCGTACTGCATTGCACCAGATATACCTACTGGAAATAGTATTCCTTGCCTACATTCAGGCAGACAATGTTGGCTTGGTCAATATTGGTCCAGGAACAGCTTTTAAAGAGAAAATCCCTGTTATTTTCTTCTTTTTTTAACTTTTCATTTTTCTTTTGTAGGTTTATAAAATATAGCCGTATAATATTATTCCATTGTAACATTATTTACTTCTTCTTAAAGTGGCATGTCAGGTCCCCCCGACGTCGACTATCACCCTGGCGTAAGGAACAGCTCTTTCACTCTCTGGATTCCAGTTGACTCTCTGATGTTTCTTAGCCAGAACATTATCTACATTACAGGTAAAATCTGTGAACTTGGTCTGCTCAAGGAATATTGGAATGATTGATTGGATAATAAAAAATCAATGAAAAACACATCAATGTAATTTGCTATTTCAATTTCTTTATAGTGTTTTTAAGTAGGTACATAGAGTGTTTAGTTTGTATTTGTTATGTGTTGCAGATGACATGTTATTTTTATTTTGATATAAAAGCATTTTATATTAATAATGTTATGTTTTGTTGTCAAAATGTATCGAAGACATAAACCGTATGAATTATCATAAATATATAAATAAATTTCGATTCGTGGACACGTAAGTACCTGGTACACAACTTTTTCATATTTATTAGCCTCATTACTGAATGGTTATTTATTTGTACAACTAGTCTCATCCCTTTTCAACCACTTCCACATCTAACTGGTAAACTATGTCGTGAATCTATAAACAAATTAAACACGAAGGGATCAAAATTCTATGGTATATTTCAAATTTTCCAAAAATAACAGCGACTATTCTTTCAAAGTGATAACAATTATGGTAGATTAACTGGTACATAGAAGAACATGTTCTGGATTCTGTAGAGTTGAACAACCTCTCTATTGATCGCTGCATTGCTGAGTACAACCTAAATTCAATTTTGAACAAACTAAAAGGAAATGCAATTCCGCATGGTGTTATTATTATTATGCGATAACAGAGAAATTTGCAATGTTGTTTTAATATTAAAATATACATTTTGGAACATCAAAATATGAAATACGTAATTTAACAAATTTACTTACAAGTACGTGATGTTTTACAAATACCTGTCAGGGAAATTGAAAACTATTACAAAAAGTAGATCTATTTTTGCCGAAAAATTCCCGGAAACTTACATGTGCAAAGTTTATAATTTTTCATAGCTACACCGTATATATTGTTAACCCTATTTTCACTTTATCAGGTCCTTAGTCTTTTGTAGCTAATGTGAAAATACGATAATCGAATTTACAGAAACGATGCTTTGGTAGGGAATTCCATGAAAAAAAACAACCTCAGGAACTGCTGAAATTTAATGACAGGTCAGCTTACTGAAAGAATGCTGAAAACAATAGACATGTTCAAGGAAGAACCATACGTTGAATGACCCCTAGAACAGACTATGAAGGGCTAGATTTATTGTAGGTACTATACAACGTTTTTAGTTACACTATTACGACCTACTCTAAAAATACGTGACATCGTAGCTCGTAGACTATATAAAAAGTATTGAATCAAAATATCACCCTTCCTAATTTACGACTACGTTAATTCCACATTATCTTTTTCTAAGTCCACTGAAACACTTTCGAATCATGACCTCTCCTTTCCTTTTGATTTGTTATTAATGACTTGTGTTTTTGTGCTAGTGTGATGATTGAGTGAGCGAGCGAGACTGTGTATATGTAGGTATGTTAGGATGACCGGAATGTTAGGTAGGTACCTATGATTTTTAAATTAATTGTGGCGCATGGTGTTGGATGATAGCTGATCTCTGAAAGATTAAACTTTTTTCTGTACTTTATACATGTAGTTATTATCTGTTTTGTGTTTAAAATGAATAAATATATTTTCGTCACCAACTTGTGATTTCTTTACTTTACGCTAGCCTGATGATGAGTGCGGAAGCTCTTGAAAGCTGGCTCGCATCCAATAAAGTCACAGTAGATGTACTCAATTAAGACATAATAAGGAAATGTTTTATTTATATACTTCAACATGTACTTCCACCAACAAACGTCGGACGAAAATATCAACATCATCACTTTACATCAATTATTTACTATAAGAAAACTCCAAATGTTTTGACTGTAAATAAAATATGAAAGTACTTATTTTTTGTTTACTAAACATTAATATAGTTCCTATTAAATTTATTGACAAACATAGATAATATTTTGCGTCTCTCCATCAATTTGACGTTGTTTACAATTTGCGTATTACTTATTTCGGCGAAAACGTAAAAGTTTATTATGAATATTGAATATGTTTAAAAATAGACTTGACTTCAACATAGCCACATATTTTTTAGATTAAGCTGCTTACGAAAGCCTTAAAACTGACTAAAAGAACTTAATAAGATTTCCAATTATATTATCTTCTCCTTAGTAAAGTTCAATGTAAAATAGAACTTCCACAATTCAGCCAACTTATTGCTTTCCAAAGCCTCTTATGAAAAAATTTAACTTCCAATGAAATTATTGATAATAAATTCAACGTCAAAGTATTATTTTAAAAATATTACAACTTAATATAAACACCTCACACATCATGTAGGCGGTAATATTTGTAAAATATTACAACTTAATATAAACACCTCACACATCATATAGGCGGTAATATTTGTAAAATATTACAACTTAATATAAACACCTCACACATCATGTAGGCGGTAATATTTGTAAAATATTACAACTTAATATAAACACCTCACACATCATGTAGGCGGTAATATTTGTAAAATATTACAACTTAATATAAACACCTCACACATCATGTAGGCGGTAATATTTGTAAAATATTACAACTTAATAATATAATAATAATCTGGAAAATTTATTGAGCGCCGTTTTGTGGTACAAACCACCGCAAGGGCGCATTTTCAGTATTTTTTTTAAATTCATTTATTTGCATTAAAAAATAATTAATGCATTTCGATTATTTAAGAGGGCTCTACACCCCTTCTTTGTGATTTCATGCAAACGAATTAGCAAAATTACAACCATTTTATTTTTTAAATATTTTAAATTCTGGATCACATGTATGTTATTTTTTATATTAATATAATATTTTGAACATTTATAAATGCGATTTTATCATTTTAGTTTTATTTTGCTGCGAGGAATATAGTGAAAATAATTTTTGAAGATTACCGTCGCAATGATGATACGTTGAGTGGTCCTATTTTAAATAAATTATCTTTAATAATACAAGAGTGTTAATAAAATTTTAAAACCAAGATTAATCTTAAAATATCATGAATTTTATAATACACCTTGAGTTATTTATTTACAACCCTTAGATTTTCTTAATTATTATGACAAACTGCATACACATCAAAAATAAATTTCTTTATCAAAAAAATCATAGAAAATGTTTATTATTCAACCATTTGTTTTATTTATATAATAATATGGTATGTTGTTTACCGTGCATACTACATATATAACGTTATTATGTGCAATAATCAAGAATAAAGCGAGTTTCACAAATTTTAATATTCAGAAGGCCCACGGCGTGCCTAGTAGCCGGATGTGAGACCGTACTCGCTCTGTTTTTGAATTAGGAAATAAATAAATTCAATTTATAAAATAAATACAACTTAAATTTTATTTATATGTGATAACATACTATTTTTTTATACCCATGAATATTTTTGCATATAAAGTTTTGACTTATATTTATTAATAAAGCTATTTCATTAATTATTTGAATAATTTTCTCTGCGCCTAATAAAAGTTGTTGCCTGAAACCACTAGAGCTAAATCTAATTTGTACCTTAGGTAAGAATGGCTGTTAACATATAATGAAATATTTTTTATTTAAAACACTGTATTCTTTCCAAATTAAATTTATTCACCTCAAAACATTTTCGCCAAGGCTTCTACTTGGCATCATCAGGAGGACTCTCAGGAGTCTCAGGAGTCCTCCAGGACTCTCAGGAGTCCTCCTGATGATGCCAAGTAGAAGCCTTGGCGAAAACGTTTGAGGCGAATAAATTTATTTTGGAAAGAATACAGTGTTTAAAATAAAAATTATTTAATTATATGTTAGTAATGAATTTCCAAAGTGTTAACACAAAAACATTAGATTTATTAAACAACTAGCTGGCCCGGCGAACTTCGTACCGCCTAAGAATCAATGAACGATTTCATACATACATACATCTTCTTCCCCTTGTCCTAGTTCGGTCGGGGGCCCATTGCCCCTAAGTATCTCCTCCAGAGATAACTGTCCACCGCTGCTTCCAGGACCTCTGGCCACTCCAAACCAAGCCTTTCAACACATGTTCGACATCTGCCCTATCTTCTGCCCTCTCCCACTGACTTTATGAATGGTTAATATTATTAATCTCTTTACAAACTCCCGTAATTGTCAAAGTGTGTCATCGAAGGTAGGTATAGTGTAAAAAAATATAATTCATTTGGAACTTTCGCAGTTTAGCGGCCCCACCCGTTGTCGAGTACTTTTTTCCATAGAAAAGTAATATTTTCGAAACTTGAGGAAATTGTTGCCATATGGTGAATTATTTTTTGGTCACCAAATTTTTGGAAAATTCTTTTATAGGAAAAAAAATTCGTAACTATGAAACTTGAGCGGCCCCACGCGTTGTCGAGTAATATGTACGGAATTTTAGGAAATTAATTTTCGAAGTGGATTTTTTTTGCCGGCAAATTAAAATAATTCTACATATGGCAACAATTTCCTCAAGTTTCAAAAATATTACCTTTTCTATGGAAAAAAAGTACTCGACAACGGGTGGGGCCGCTAAACTGCGAAAGTTACATTCATTTTTTTTTACATAGACAATTCACACACATCGAGCTAGTCCCAAACTTAGATGAATCTTGATTATGGGTACTAACGCGACGATACACACATATACAATGCACTATATACATATATAAATGTAACACCCAGACCCAGGACAATTTGAAAAAGGTCATTCTTCACTTTGCCCTGTCCGGGAATCGAACCCGGGACCTCGTGACTCAAAGGAAAGAGCTCCGCGCCACACCAGCCGACATGAACAATTTATGTTGAACAATTATACTTAACTCAGATTTGTTTATAAATTATCTGCAGTACGTAATATAATTATGTAGGTAGGTACTAATTTTTTTTCAGGTAGATTTTACCCATTCATTTAAAATTTATTAAAATTCTTTCCATGATTTTTAAAAATTGAAATATCAGAACTACAGATGTTAAATTGTATGGATAACGATTCTAATTTGAGAATGTATAGAAAAATTATCATATAAATAGGCCAATCTATAAAAAAACTTCATTGTTGATTTTGTATAATTCTCCATATTGCATTTTGTATTGAAATTAAAAATGTATGGAGTAAATAATTTTCTTCGTAATTTTGCTTCTCTGTCTGCAAATTTCACTACACAATCTTGCATCAGAACTACCTACATGAACACATTCTTATTTTCATCTTTAATAGCACAATTTTTGGTTCAATAATAATTTTCCATCTGCAAAAATAAAATACAATTTCAAATATAATCTGTGCACGTCCGCACATTTATGTGACAGAAGATCTATCGATACATAAATATTAGTCGAATAATTCGGTAGTTACATTGCAATAGGTTGTATCTCGCATTTTTTGCGTTTTCAAGTTTGTTCCATAAAATGCTCAAAATAGTGTAATATTTGATGTGGCAAAAGGATATATCTCTTTATAGTCAGAATAAAGAGAGAAAAGACGTAACTTATTGTCATGTAGAAAGATTGTTTTCATCAACATGGCAAAAAAACTCAAATATTTTTAAACTGCAAGAAATTATTTAGTGAATGTTACATACATCTTGTAGAAGAAATTATTAAGAGAATGTTACATCTGTCTTGTAGAAATAATAATTACCTTCATTTTGATATATAATGCTCGAAATTTGGCTGAAATATCTCTTTTGCAAACTTTGTTTTTGCTCTCCTGTAAAATTATGTTTTAGTGAGATACAACCTATTGCCATGTAACTACCGAATTATAGTAAACAAATATTAGTACCTACACATTTCGTTCATATTAGTTATAGTAATTTGGTTCTTAATATAGCAGAACCTACGGATTATTTTAGCACAATGCAACAGGCGACGTGGGGGCGCTAAGAGCGCCATAACTCTCCATATTGTTTTTATTTTTGAAATTAAAAATGTATGGCGTAAATAATTTTCTTCATATTTTTTCTTCCCGTGAATTTGTAAGATGTTTTAATAGCCTATAGTTTATTCCGGGCGGAGAAGAATCCAACAAATCAGAGATCATTCAAATCGGTACAGCCATTCTTGAGTTATAAGTGTTGTAACACACACGACTTCCTTTTATATATTAGATTTATAAACACCTCACACATCATGTAGGCGGTAATATTTTGTATTTAATATTAAAAATAACAAATTCTCTCGCTTATATATTTGGCATATAGTTATGGAATTAGATATTATTGATAAAAGAATCTACAACTACCTATTACCAAATTTATTATATTTTTATGATTGTGAAAATTATAATACATATTATAACACCTAAACCTTAGAAACATGTTTTGATGAAAAAAGTTATTGTTTATGTTTTTTTAGAATTCGTTATGGGCAATAGAAGAAAGATAATATTTAGCAGTTTTAAATTATATTTAAAAAGTTATACAGTCATAAATACTTACATTTTCTATCGACGTATTGCTACGTAGGTATCTCTGTAGTAAATTAAATTCGAAGTAGTGACGTAAAATGGAAAATATTGCGTAATATAATTTGAGTATTATTTTTACGACAAAGCAAAAACGAAAAATTGTGAAAAGGTCATTTAAACATTTAATTATACAGCAAAGAACAAGTCGTCTTCTATTAAGTAATAATAATTGTCAAATAAGGGACAGAGGGCTTTTCAAATATTCCCTAACTCATCATCATCATCATTTATGCTACAACCCGATGTGGGGCTTGGCTTGTTAAAAAAGACTCTTCAACCTCTCCAACACCTGTTGTAGCCGATTGGTCACGTTCAGAGCATGCAAGTCTTTTTCTACCCCATCCATCCATTCCAACTTTGACCTCGCAACATTTCTTCTGCTACTGGGTTTCGTGGAGTAAATTCTTTTAATTTCATCTAACTGATCAGTAATATGTTGAAATAAACTCATCAGTTATCCATTCCAGCTTTAACCTCACGACATTTCTCTTATTACTGGGTTTCGTGGAGAAAATTCTTTAAAATTCACCTGATTGATCAGTTAAGTAATATGTTGAAAGATACAAAGTACGTGTGTATTATTTTCTATTATTCAAAACCTAACAAATAACTTCTAAATTTGTTGTTAATAATAATGTGTGTGAGTATGGTATTAACATTGGCCGGTCTAATTTGTTGTAAATAATAATGTGTGTGAGTATGGTATTAACATTGGCCGGTCTAATTTGTTGTTAATAATAATGTGTGTGAGTATGGTATTAACATTGGCCGGTCCAATTTATTGTTAATAATAATGTGTGTGAGTATGGTATTGACATTGGCCCGTCTACATTTTAAACATATTTTGTTAGCTAATAATATATACCTATTCTTAGTATCGAATAATTTATTTTTTTGTTCCCAATGGGCTCAAATCACTCGACAACGGGTAGAAAGTTGGCAATAAAAAAATATTTTAACACTGGAACATTGAAATAACTTAAGTTTTGAAATTTCAAAGCACAAGGCTGTTGATAGTCTGGACACCTACATTTTTACAACTTAATTACTATACCATCACAGGTGTATCTCACAAATGTCGTTTGTAGCACTATAATGACTTAATTATAAAGTTTAAGGGACAAGTCCATTTTCTCTACCGTCAACTTTTCAAAATGAATGAATTACAAAAAACATTTTTCTCATTCAGGCCGCCGAGGCTCGTCGACGTCACGCCAGCATACTGTGACGTCACTCGCACCCCTTCGCTGTATTTGGGTCATCCGGGATGCACTAAAAGATGGGAGGGAGACTCGTTGAGGACTTTGGTGCACTAACCTCGGTAATATGGGTCATGGCGGAGAACATACATAGGACTACAGTATCATACCTATGTTGTTTATATAAGTTTATTATTAATAATAGGTAAGTAGGTATATATTTTACTGCGGCATTCCAGTGTTTATAGACTGTTACAGAATTATGAACATTACTGAGAAATATCTAGCAAATTCTAAAATGTTAATAGCAAACGTACTTTTGGGTCAAAGTTATGGTGTGTGGAATAAAATGTTTAGAATTTTCACGGTATATATATAAATAAAAATACTTTTTAATATGAAACCTAGGTCACTCTTATAAAATATCGGTGTAAAATTCGAATATTATTTGCGGTTGCGTGGAATCGCCTACCGGTGCCATTAAGAGATAATCAGACTGTCACCAACTTCAGAAGCAAATTGAAAACTGAACTCTTCACCGGTGCCCTTGAGACGGTCTAGGAACTGTTAAACGGCGTCAAAATAAAATCATCCAGAATCATCATCATCGTAATTATTATTTATTTCTATTGTTATCAAAATGTATGTGCAATTGAATTAATACTGTTTGTTAAAGTAGGTGTTCATAAAACATGATAAATTAGACATTCAAAATCTACAACTAAGCAATGAGGTAAATATATAAATAAAAACTTAAGTGGCTAAATATTATGTTGTATACTGGTATAAAATGTTTACAGGTTTGCAATTTTTCATGATTTTTCTAATATTTTATTGGAGCGGAAAGAACAGCCTGCATGTTTATTACATGCAATTGGTCTGCTGCCTACTTCACATGCAGAAGATCCCACAATGATAAAGATTGAGATAGAAGATGTAGTCGGTATGTGTTGTTGTGTCTCGATCGCCTATGTCCCTTCACGATCGCTTAATGTTGAGTTGTGTGTAAATGATGAGTAATGCAGAACAAACACTGTTTTTTCTTAATTATATTGGATTTAATGTAAAACTTGTAACAAAATAGAACAGTATAGATATTAATGTTATTTGACTGTGTATTGGAGAAGAAGAGGTGGATCAACAAGTGTGTGTGTATTATATACACGTAACCAAAGACAAACCCTGAATTGAATTTATTCGCCATAGATTATCACCTTATGTCTATAGCCAGTGACCAGTGCTTCATAATTCACCACACAGATGGCAGTATTCAACATTCTCCCCCTCTGTAAGCGATTGATGATATTAACATCAATTGGACTTACATTTTTACAATAAAGATAACAACTAATTAAACCTAAAATGAATTTACTTTCCCATTACAACCCATGATTAAATCCTTCCTCTACCAATGCTAAGATATTTGAAAATACATACAACAAAATACAATATACATAATAAATCTTCTTTCTTGAGGTTAAATGTCCATGTTTTTAATTAAATATTTGTTTGGGTTTATAAGCTTCATGTTCAACTATTATAAATGATTAATATCTTGATGTAAGTCTTGTTTGGAGTTTAAAATCTTGATGTACTGTATTATTGTTTTGTTTAATGCATATTATTATGTATTCAAGTTCACTTCACAAAAGAAAAAATTAAAACAATATAGCACATAGGTATTTCACTGTTCCGAAGGCTCTGGTAGCAATGCCACACGATGGATGGCTCTTTTTGTCAGTCCAGATTGGGTCCTCAAGGTGACAACTCGGGTGACGTTATCTGGACCTGGATGTGTCTGGACAACTCTGCCAAGTTTCCAAAGCATGGGAACAGTCTCGTCCTTTATTAGCACCAAATCCCCCTCCTTCAATTGTCTCTCATTTCCGTGTGTCCATTTTGTCCGTTGTTGGAGTCCCTGGAAATACTCCCTGCTCCATCTAGTCCAAAAACCCTTGAACATAGCAATAATCTTTTGGTAGTGGTTTAAACGATTATCTGGTAAGTGTGATACATCTGGTTCAGGTAACCTCGCCAACGAGTCTCCAATCAAAAAATGGGAAGGAGTGAGTGGGTTGAGATCAGTTGGATCAGAGGATAAACTGGTTATTGGTCTGGAATTAATGGAGGCTTCGATTTGACAAATCAAAGTAAGCATAGAATCATAATTCAATACCTGAGAATTCAAAGCCTTTTTCAAGGGAGTTTTTACTAGTTTTATACCTGCTTCCCAAAGAGAACCAAAATGGGGTGATCGAGCTGGAATAAATTTCCAGTCGATCCATCGTTGAGAACAAAAATTAACAATCTCCTCCTCAGAGGCTCTTAACTGTGTGTAAATTCTGGCAAGATCGTTGCTTGCACCAATGAAATTTGTGCCATTATCTGAATAAATCTTGATTGGCATTCCCCGCCGAGCAACAAATCTTTTTAATGCATTCAAAAAAGCCTCTGTCGTCATGGAAGTGACAACTTCCAGATGCACTGCCTTAGAGGCAAAACAAACAAATAAACAAATATAACATTTTACAACCTTAGCGTTCCTGGTAAAACCTGATTTTATATTGAAGAAACCTGAATAGTCTACTCCAACAATTGAAAATGGCCTTGTCGCAGTGACCCTGTCTGCAGGCAGATCCCCCATCCTTTGGTAATTCACTGGCGTCTTGTACCTAAAGCACAGGATACAATGCTTGAGAACCCTTCTTATCGTATTCTTTGCTGACAATGGCCAGTACTTGAGTCGTAGCTGCGCCAACAGTCCCTGCAAACCCAAATGTAAATTAGTATAATGATAATACTTTATAATTAATGTTGTAAAAGCGTGTCCCGCAGGCAACAAAATAGGATGTTTTTGTTGGGTAGGTACCTCACTGTTTTTCAGTCTTCCTCCAACACAAAGTATACCATTTATCAATACTGGATTTAATGATTTTACATTACTACGAGCAGACACCTGACCATCCTTTTTCAAATCCCTTATTTCTCTGTGAAAGAAAATACCTTGGACGATGTTGCACAATACATCATGTGCATGTTGAAGTTCAGATACCTGTAAAGGTCCAGTTCTACGCCCTGTTTTTGATGTTACATTATTCTTAAATCTTATTAAATATGCAGTAACTCTAAGCAATCTATTAAATGAAGAATATCTTGTGAAAATATCCCATGATTCAATATTTACCAGTGTGGTAGTATTTACCACTATATCTTGTTGTATATCAACCGTAGAAGAACATTCTGTAAGTTTCTCATCCTCTTGTATGAAAGATGGACCATTCCACCACAAAGTCGAAGATGAAAGTTGTTGTACAGATGTACCCCTGGAAATCAAGTCTGCTGGGTTGTGTTGTGACGATACATGTATCCATTGACAATCTTCTGTGCTACGCTGAATTTCTGCTACCCTGTTTGCTACAAAGGTATCCATTTTTGTTGCTGAGGCTCGTAGCCATGACAACACAATAGTTGAATCTGTGAAAAGCTTAGTGGAAACACCTTGATAACCCATGTTCTCCTTTATGGACTTGACAAGTCCAGCTAATAGTAGCGCTCCTGATAATTCTAGCCTAGGCAAGGTAAGTTGTTTGAGAGGTGCCACTCTAGATTTTGCACAAAGTAAATTGATCTGTGTCCTACCTTGTTCATCCATGGACTTCAAATATACAGTACAACCATACGCTTCCTTTGACGCATCGGAAAACCCAAATATTTGTATGTCTGCACTCCCTGTTGACGTCACAATTACCCTCCTTGGAATCTTGATGATGTTGATGTCTTGTAGATCCTTTTTGTAAAGGTTCCATGCAATAATAATGTCTTCAGGTAGTTCATCGTCCCATCCTATCTGTAACTGCCAAATTTTTTGCATTAATAATTTTGCCCTAATTACAATGGGCCCGATGAGTCCTAACGGGTCGAACGTCTTAGAAATATCTGAAAGAATTGTCCTTTTAGTAGACGTTGATGTATTTGTTTCAATGTTAACCTTATAATGAAAAGTGTCTTCGTAACTGTTCCAATGCAACCCTAGAATTTTGCACTGAAAATCGTCCTCGAGATTCAAGGATTTACTGTCATTGTTCTGACCAGTGTCATGTAGGTCTTCCAGATTTGACCTCCATTTGGTAAGTTTCATACCTGCCTTGTCTAGAAGGTATGACAGTTCATTTTTTAAATTAATACAAGTCTGCTTATCATGATCTCCTGTTAAGAGATCATCCACATAAAAATCCCTTTCTATCACCTGAGAAGTGAGAGGAAAAATAGAAGAATAAATTGTACTTAGTTCCTTTAGACATCTCATCGCGAGATATGGTGACGCACTGAGTCCGTAAGTGACGCTGTTGAGTCGGAAATGTCCCATTTCCTCACTGGGAGATGTCCTCCATAAGACCCTCTGGTAATCCCTGTCCCTTTCATGTACATTGACCTGCCTATAATACTGTTGTATATCTGCACTCAAGACATATCGATGTTTCCTGAAATTAATCAACAATGTAAATAACTCATTATGTATGGTAGGTGTTTTCATCAGATTATCATTTAGGGACTTTCCATTGGATGTTTTTGCAGAACCATCGAACACTACACGGATTTTTGTTCCCTTGAAAACGGAATGATGGGGAAGATAAACTGCATTTTCCTTGTCAGGTAGACAAGGAGACATATGCCCCAATTCCAAATACTCATTCATGAATGCTGCATATTGTGTGTGCAGCTCTGTATTCTTCTGAAACCGTCGCTCCATCGAAAGTAACCTCCTCTCGGCTATTTCAAGAGAGTTTCCCACGTTAGGTGGACATTCCTTGAAGGGTAGACTTACTGAAAATCTGCCCGACTCATCACGAGTCGTAGTACTAGTAAAGTGTTTCTCGCATAATGTCTCTTCCTGGGTTCGAACCAGAGAATTAGGCACACTTTCTACCTCCCAAAATTTCTCAATATTTTTGTTTAATTGATTCAAAGAAATGTAACAAGATACCGGCCTTTGTCTGCTGATTCCTTCAGAGTTCCACGGAATAGCTCCTGCAATGACCCATCCTAACTTGGTCTGATGCATCATCGGCTGCTGACGTTGAGCTGATGCATGATTTCCCTGAAGTACCTCCCAAAATACCTGTGCTCCCAATAACAAGTCTATTGGAGAAGATTTATGGAAGTCAGGGTCCGCTAGCTGCATCTGGGAAGGCACGTGAAAACGTCGTCTGTCCACAGATCGCAGTGGCAAGTTTGATGTAATTACAGGCAGGACCAAACAGTTGATTTTCCTCCTGTAATCATACAATAAAGAATTAATCGTTATATCTACCTTTTCTTCAATGTGAGTTACCTGTTGCCGCAGTCCCGAGACTGGCAGATATGCTCCCTTTGTTCGTAAGTTGAGTTTCTCGCATAAACTCTTTGTAATGAAATTCGACTGTGCTGCCGAGTCCAAGAGTGCTCGTGCCCTAAAAATGCCGCCATCAGGGAGTTGGATCCCAACCATGGCCGTGGATAACAGTACTTCCTCGTCGTTTGAGAGCGAAGCATGGTTCACCACAGTAGGAACCTGTGAAGTAGGTCCCAGAGTTTCCGTATTTGCTGTCGAATTGTGCACGCTCGGTGTGTGCAATAAGGTGTGATGGTCCCTCCGACACACCTTACATCTTCCTCCTGAAGAACAATCCTTGGCAATATGATTCCTTAACATACAGTTACGGCACAGTCGCTGCCTTTTTACCAGCTCCCACCTTTGCTGAGTCCCCTTCGACTTAAACTGCTCACATTGGTTTAATCGATGCTGTGAAGAACAAAGTGGGCAAACTGGGTTTGCTCGTACATTTGCAACCAAGCCAACTCCTGCTCGGTTGGAGGTGTTGGATGGTTTGAAGTTTTTGTTGTGAGACGTTGTCTCCAAAATACGTGCTCTCTCTCCAATACATTCGTACAGTTCCTTTAATGTAGGTAGCTCACCCTGCAAGTGATGCGATTCCCATATGTTACGTGATACTGAATCTAATTTGTTAGCAATTATGTGAATTAACAGGATGTCCCAGCTGCTTGTGGGTAGTCCCAAACTTTCCAAAGCTCGCGTATGGAGCTGTGAATCATCGATCAATCGCCTTAAAGATTGATATGATTCTGGCTTCACTGGAATGAGATTGAAAATGTGATTAACATGTTTGTCCACAATGAGGCGGGTGTTCTCAAATCTCCTTGTTAAGATGTCCCATGCTAAAGAGTAATTAGTGTCTGAAACTTCCAAAGAAGAAACTAACCTTAAAGCTTCACCCTTTAATGAGCTCAGTAAGTAATGATACTTTTGTAAGTTAGATAAAGAATTATTGTTGCCTACAAGAGATTTGAATGTATCTTTGTAGTGTAACCATGTTTCATAATTACCATGAAATGTAGGTATTTGAATTGGATTTAACTTAACTTCACATGTGACTTGTAGTTGATCTTTCAATAATGATTTTGCCTTACTTAAAGTGGTGTAAAATAGTTGTTCAAAAGTATCCCTATACACCACTTCCTCACCATCAATTTCCTCCAAGTCACATTGCAACATTTCAAATTTTTCAAGCATGCTTTCCATTCTTGATGTCCTTAACTGTAATTCACAAATATCTAAATCTTTCTTACTCAAATAATCTTTAAAGCGCGTGAGTTGTCCCTTCAAAACGCCTCGCCTTGATATCAATCCTTTGCAAACCTCCATTTCAGAATCACGTGCTTTTTCCATTTTTGAAGTAGCTGTCCTTGTTTCTCTTTCTCCAGACAACATAATTCACTAGAATGTAATAAATATACAATAATAAAAAGAGAAAACTCAATGCAAAAAATGCCAATCAATGAACATTGAAAACACGCGACTATTTTGCAACAATATTTCTCACGAGAATTTACACACAGTTTTTTTTTCAATAAAAATGCCGAAAAATGATGGAATCACGGGTTATCTGCAAAACAATAAAGATAATATTAGTTTTATTTATTAAACAAATGTTTTAAATCAACAATTAGATACGAATACAGTTATGAAATTGTAGGGTAGATATTATTGTAACAATTAACCTTAAAATGTATAATATTTATATAAAATGGCAATGAATCCCCAGATAGTTAAATATATTGATCTATTTGAATGGAAATGTAATATTATAGGATAGAATTGTAAATGAATAGGAAAATATAGGATACGATACGCAATGATGGATTCGATGTTTTTTCCGAAAGGTGTCCTGTCGTACGGTCGCCAATGTTGTTGTGTCTCGATCGCCTATGTCCCTTCACGATCGCTTAATGTTGAGTTGTGTGTAAATGATGAGTAATGCAGAACAAACACTGTTTTTTCTTAATTATATTGGATTTAATGTAAAACTTGTAACAAAATAGAACAGTATAGATATTAATGTTATTTGACTGTGTATTGGAGAAGAAGAGGTGGATCAACAAGTGTGTGTGTATTATATACACGTAACCAAAGACAAACCCTGAATTGAATTTATTCGCCATAGATTATCACCTTATGTCTATAGCCAGTGACCAGTGCTTCATAATTCACCACAATTTACATTCAATACGAATTAATGGTATGCATACATATGGAGCATTTACAATATTTATGTTTTATTATATCAATATAAGACAGAAGAGCAATCTGGAGCCTATACAAGAATGAAATGGCTGTAATTAAAAGCGGAGAGAGCTGCGCAGAAGCAAGGGTCGAACAAGGCGTAAGACAAGGATGCTCAATGTCGCCAGCTCTCTTTAACTGCTATATACAGCGAGCCATTGATGAACTGAGAGAAGAAATGAAGAACTGGACAGGAGTAAAAATAAATGGGAAAAAGGATGACATGATTCGATATTCCGACGATATAGCACTGCTCGCAGACTCCGAGATGGAGCTGAACGAAGCCTTAGAAAAAATGGAATGTATACTGTTGTCAAAAACATGAAAATACATAAAGAAAAAAAAAAATGTATGGTCGTTGGAAGGAATGAAGCGACTGCAAACATTGCCATAAATGGAGTGAGCATCAAACAAGTAAAAGAATTCGTGTACTTGGGCAGCAGAATAAACCAGGAAGGACGCTCCAAATCAGAAATTGTGAGCAGAATAAATGAGGCACGAATTGCCTTTAACAAAAAATCCAAAAAATTGAAATCCCCTAATACTGATTAAAGCGTGAGGAAGAATCTCACTAAAGCCTTTGTGTGGAGCATTTTGGTATATGGGTGCGAGACGTGGACCATCAGCAAGAGTGAAAGCGGACGGTTAGCGGCATTTGAAATGTGTCATTTGAAGATTCATTGCTCAGAACACGTCGAAAACGAAGAAGTGTTAACCAGGGTTGGCGCAAAAAGGCAACTCCTCAAAAGAATCTGCCAACAACGAGCTAATTGGATTGGCCACAACATCAGGCACCCAGGACTGCTCATCGCAATCGCAGAGGGTAGGACCGAAGGCACAAATGGCAGAGGCCGACCGAGAGACGCCTTTATGGACCAACTGAAGAGGGACATGAGCTGTGGCTCATACATGGAGTTGAAGAGACTGGCTGAGAATAGGGAGGAGTGGAGAAGAAAGTCCAAACTCGTTGCAGACCAATCCAATGGATTGTAACTCATTATATATATCAATAATCAATATAACATAAATTATTATTATTTTATTTATTGTTCTACTTTTATCATGATGAATGAAATTTTATGTAAACACTACCTCAGTTTAGGCTTCGCCTAGTGAGTAAGATTGTCGTATAGTTTTTAGTAAGCAATGTTATATTGAATAAAATTTATTATTATTATAATCTCACAAAAAACCTGTTCATATACTCGTATGTGTGTATAAAAAGATAGATTACACATTTTCCCATTCAAAGTTAACTTTATAAAATAATTTACTGCCTAGGAAATAAATATTTTTCGTATGAAAAAGTTTATATATTCTGTGGTAAAAACATAAGAAGGTAGGAATTTTACCGAATAAAAATAATTCTTTATTATCATAATAAGTTTGTGATTATTCAAGGTACTTTTTCAGAAACCTGAAGGACGAGAAGAAATTAATGGTTTGTTTGTTAACAATGTATTTTTCTAAATGTTAAGGCAGACAGGTGATAATGCTTCTAAATTTTCAAAATAAAAGCTACTATGAAGGCCAAGAAAGTAAATAATCAAATAAAAAAAATTACTGCTGTCATTGAAATGCCTTTTGTTGAAACTTTTGTATGATTTGCGAGAGAACCAATCCCCGTAGAATTTATTTGATTACAAATACTGAAACGCTAAAAGAATCAAAAAGTAAATGAAATTCAAGGAAATGAAATCATATTGCCGGAATGTTCAGCATTATATTGAATTAAAGTATTGTAAGTGCGAATTACAGATACATTTTTATTCAAATTTTTGAAAGCTTGTAATATATACATCTTAGTATAAGTCATTATTATGCTGAAAGCTATCACACAGTGCATTATATATCGAAATCTAATTGTGTAGTTATATGATTTACCTTAAAGGATAAATTGCATGTATCTATTGCGTCGTCGAAATAGAGATCTTGCTCCTTTCCGTTGCTTAATACATTTAACATAAATATATTAAATTTGTATAATTTTATAAGACGGAGAAGATAATCAAACCATCTGATCAGTTTCAAAAATCTACCAATCTATTACTATCAGCTCAAATGCTTTATACAAAATTTATCATACAATAGATTAGAAAATTATTGATATCTTTTTCGTTCATATATTTATTTATTAATTTACATTTATTCACGGCGTTAGCCTTTGATAAGTAAACAATCAAATTAAAATAGAGAACAACATAAAAAAAATTACAATTAATGTGTCGAATCAAAAATAATCATACAGGTAAAATAAATGTAAGTTCCAAGTTTTATAAATATGTCAATCTAAAATATTCAAACAAGTCATTTTAAATAGAGGATTAATAAATATATATTCATACAGGTAAAAAAAGTGATGTGAGATGAATATTATATGTCAATCAATAATATAATACTTAAAAAATTCAATGTCAATAGAGGGTTAATATTTATTGTCAAACAAGTAAAATAAGTGTAAGCGAGATAAATATTATAGATATATCTCACTTACACTTGGAAATGAAAAATATGGTTTGCTTCAACTATTATGAATCACATTGAAAAGTCACCACGGTATGGGAATTTTTTTAAATAACCTACGAAAACTACACTTTAATGTGTATTTAAAAGTTATCTAAAATTATATTACTACTTACTTACTTACTTACTAGTCAGCTATCTCTCCACTGCTGGATATAGGCCTCTTCCAAACTCTTCCAAACGTCGCGGTCCTGTGCCCTCTGTATCCATTTCCTTCCCGCGATTGAAGTAATGTCGTCAGTCCATCTCTTTTGTGGTCCATGGTCGCCATTTGAGCCAAAATTATTTTATATAAAACTATATTAGATTATACTATACTATACTGAAACATTATAGTTCTTTGTTATGTAGTTAAAGTTATGTTAATCATTATATAAATATTGTGTGAAATTGATACTAGCTGTATCAGTATAATGGGAAATTATAATTACATATTCTGAAACTTATTAAATGTTATACAACATACATGAATATTTGGATCTAATGTTACCTGCGGAATACTTATAAATATTAATTATTAATTTAGTAAATTAAGTTTGCTTATATTAAGGGTTTATTAAAAATACTTCTTAATTATACAAAGAAACATTAATTTGAGATGTGGCTTCATCGCTAAATGTTGCGGATCCCATGAATTAATCTGATCACCAACAGTGAGGTGTTGCGGAGAGCTGGAATAAAGATGGGGAAAATGGCATATTTGGGACACGTATATACCTATAATGAATTTTGTTATTTATTTTTCACTATAATTATTGCTATACTATTCTAATTTCTATGTTATATAGTTGTAATGTGTCTATTATATATGGCATGTATCTTTATACCATATAAAGGGCTGGTGCCGTAAATTATATATAAATCAATTTAAGGAGTAAATATATCAATACAAAATTGTTACAATATTACAAAAATAATTTATTCACGATATTTTTAGATCGTTAATTTGCAAATATGAATGTGAAAATGAAATATGAATGTGAAAATGACATCATACAATGCCATTTATACTCGTACAGTAGGAAGTATATGACATGGTACCCAATTAATCGTTCTTTTATTAGCTTCCTGAGATAATAATCTACTTTCAATCCAAGCTTCATTAACTTGACATTTGAAAATCAATTACTTTATATTAACTACAACTTTTTTATTATTTCCTGAAAAGGACTTTTTCAATTCTTTATTGTGCGAAGGGGTAAGTGGATCCAATGAAAGATTGAGCAAATACTTAAATAGTCTCCATTTTTTCTACACACCTACAACTACATTCTTGTAGTTGTATTAGGTCGATCTTGATTCTCTATTCGAAAATTCTTTGAGCTTCTTTTTATTATCTTCCTATTTTCAACGATTATCCACTCGTTTACGAGTGATCAGGGTTTTAAACTTTTGTATGTTGAAACTATTTTTTTACGGGTGAAGACAACATTGATTTTTTTTGTTTGCGACATCATCACGATGATTTCCGTTCCGTTCCTTCTGTCTATCATTAATTGATTAATTTGTGAATAAACTGAAGCCTAGACAAAAAACAGACATTAAATAATAAATATGCTAACAAACATGTTTGACATCACACTTCTAGTAAGTAAAAAATCCAATTCTATGTATATATAATTTTATAAGATTTTGTGAGTATGAGATTGTTATTTCTCTCTTACGAGTACGACACTTATCAAACCTGAGACACTTCTGTGCATTTTCTTGAAATATTTAAAATTTTACACTGTTAGTCCTTTTACGAGAAAAAATAACGTATTATTATGATGATTAGTAGCTTAATAATTGCATTCTCTTGGCAACTCAGTTGTGCCGCTAACTAAAACCGTAAAGAATCTCGGAGTCACATTTGATCAACATCTTTCTTGGTTACCCCACGTGAAAAACGTGAGCAGTAAAATTTTCGCGAGACTGCACTCATTCAAAAGACTCCAATCATTTCTTCCTCAAAATACAAAACGCATGATAGCTTAAACATTTCTCCTTCCAATCCTATACTACGCAGACTGTACCCTTCCCGATACCTCTGAGGAACTCAATGGTAAATTGGATAGGTTGCAGAATGCATGTATACGATTTGTGTATGGTTTAAAAAAATATGACCATATTTCCAAATTTCGAGCAGAACTTAAATGGCCAACATACAAACAATCCCGCGATCTACATATACTCTACTTTCTGTACAACATCCTAAAGCACAATTCCCCTCAATACCTTTTTAAGCGTTTTGAATACCTGTCTTCACACGGACGTCCTCTGAGATCTCAGAATAACCAGTTACTTGCCGTCCCTGCCCACACCACAACCTTCTTCAGTTCATCATTTACGACCCATTCAATTAGAATGTGGAATAATCTACCTTGCAATATTAGAAATTCCTCTACGCTACACGTTTTTAAGAATAACCTAAAATCCATAGACTTATCCTAAAAAGTTCCTCCCCGTGCCTTTATCCTTCATTTCATAGTATTTATTAGAGGAAACATGACATATATAATGTTCTACTTAGGACTAAGAATGTAATTAGTTATAATTAAATTTAGTATTAACTGTTCACATTTAGTACCTATTAATTACACATTGTCAACATAGTATCACACATTATTTTGGTTAGCTGGAAGATATTGCCTCCAGGCAATAAGCTCGCCAATTGCTCATGATTTTTTTTTCTGATCAATAAAGTGTTCTTATTATTATTATTATTTGTTTATTATTACTTTTCACTCAATGTTACATAGACTCTTAAATATCCCTTTAGAACAAGATGAATTTTCTTCAGAACTAAATATAATCAAATGTATAGCCAAAAATGACGGATACAATGTGGAAATGATTGAGACGATGTTATTAAAGAAACAGAATAAAATAATGATTCATAGATATTTATATGCACCCATTGTAAAAGATAGTGATAAGAATTGGAGAAAGATTTTGTACGTCAATAGTTTGACTGAAAAAGTAAATAATATTACAAAACCATATTTTAATCCAGCATTTTATACCAACAACAATTTAAGCAAACTTCTTTTTAATAATAAGGACCGTAACAATATAATTAATAGCAGCGGTGTCTATTGTATTGATTGCAATGATTGTGATGCCAAATATGTCGGACAGACCAGTCGATCGATAGACACTCGTATCAAAGAACATTCCAGAGCACTTAGGGGTTTATCTAATTGTTCGGAGATGGCGGATTATTGCATTAGTCATAATCACAATTTTGATGTGAATAGTGTAAGGGTCCTACATTCAGAAAACCGGTATAGAAAATTAATTGCTTTGGAAACATTGGAAATACATAGAATTATTAAAAAAATATAGTAAATATTCAAATACCCCATTCATCACCATTGTTGAAACCAATTGTTCATCCACCATTGTCTTAACTACTCCTACTTCCTTACCCCTTCTTTTCTGTTTTTAGGTACCTACATATAAAAAATATTGTTGTTGCATGTGACTTTAAGAAAAAAATTTCTTGTAATTAGTTCTCTTGAAAATGTCAAGCTAACTTGACGAAAGCGCTTGAGTAATAATAAATTAATAGTGAAAAGTAAAACAGTGTTTTATTGATAACAAATATGTTTAAAATGTCTTTTCACAATGTGAACACACAAACTCTAGATCATTATTATTATTATTTATTTTACGAAATATTGGAACACGAGAAGAAGTTTGTTAAAGCTTTTAGTTATGGTCTGTGTTTTCATACTTCAAATGATTTCCAAAGCTTCTTAACAATACCTACTTCAAAGTTTTTTTTTTAATATGTAACTTAGCAGATTGGAGAAAAGATAATAATAATTGTGTAATTGTTTGTTATCAATGCACAGTAAAGAATGAATAAATAAATTATTTTAGAGAATAAAATATTCGATAAAATGTCTATCACTAACGTTGATTAATTATTCTTGTGAAATAAAAAGAACAAATGAAAATTGTAATTCAATTATGATAATTGGAATCTAGGGCAGTATGCCAGTGGACTGAGAAGACCTTATGAAAGATATTTTTGTTTAGGGATGAGATTTGATTTCCATAGAAAGACAATATAATGCAACTATCATTAATAATATTTACCAAGAGTTGGTATTTAATGAAGGCCTACTGTTTAATATACTACACGTATAATGTGAAAAAGTCTTTAATTAATATTCATCTTGTGAATACTTTTCTGACAAAAATTCTTTTGGGTTATTTCCTAGAAACAAATGTTTGTAAAACTAAGCCGTAAGATGCTAAACTATTTTATCTTTAATAAAGAAATGAGCTATTTATATGACTTCTTTTATCCCAAAATATACTGTGATAATGACAAAATTTTGTGTGCTAGTTAAACCTATAATAATTATATACCATACACTTGATCGTTAACTCACCTATAGCAAAATCTATCTATCGTTCTGACTATATGACACACACGTAGAAGTAGCCAACGGACTAACTACTGCATGTTATTGACATGCAAAATGTCTTCTTTATATAAAAAAAAACAAGAAATATGCAGGTGAATTTAAGAATCTCAATAGAGAATATTTAAATTTTTCTTTGTTTTTTAATATAGAGGGATATTAAAAGAAACGTACCTTTACGTAAGCTTTTAACGGGATTCGAAATATCGCTTGCTTATTATATGAAAAGAAGTATTTTGTGAATAAATGGTGGTGAAATATTTTTGAAGAATAATTATATTGATGAAATATTAACCTATTCCTTAATGTTGAAAAAAATATATACACAATATCTAGTATGAAAAATGTGCGTCGTCTGGATAAATATACCGTGGTGAAATAAAATATCTTTTTGAACATTATTTGTTCTATTGATTAGGTAACTAATGTCCTAACATTTTCGTTACTTGAGATAATAATTCATCATCCATTGGACATCTAGGTCATTATTTGTCGCCTTGAAATATAAAAGCTAATGCTTTTGACAGCTTTCTGAGAAACAAATTAAGACAAATAAATTAATTACTATTTAATGAGGTCAATATTCAATGTCATTAAGGCATTGTCTAGAATATCAGACCTGCTGTCGACGTAATGTACTAAGAAAACTGAAAAAAATATCTTAGTTTATCATAAAAGATATCTCAACAAAATGCTGAAAAAAAAATAACTGCAAACTAATGATGTACACTTTAGTGTGGTATTCATTCTTTTACTTATATAGTTTACAAAAAAAGTTTTTGCTATAATTTTTCATTTATTTTTAGTTATCTTGAGGTAAATTTTTCTCATAATAACACAAAGCGGCTCTAGAAAACAGATATATTTGGTAACAAATAATAAAGACAAAGGAAAAAAAATACCAGCTATATTTTATTTTAATACCAAAATATATTTTTATATGCTTAATACTTTGCCGATTATCAAAAACAGTCTGTATTAATAAACTGACATCCAAATATCTTTGCTACTTTTCAAATTAAAGCTCTTTATTGTCCCAGGTTTGATACTTACATTTCGTATTAATATCAGGTACTCATTATATAAAATACTTTCAAAATTAAGTTTTTTAATGTTTGTAAAGTATAATTACAAATTGATTGAGTTGACGTTAATTTTGTAAAACTCCATTTTATTTGATATTACGAAAACAAAATTGTTTTTAGTTTTACTATGTTTTGTCAAACTGGCAATGACCTCATAAGTCGAAACCTGGTTACTACTTCTTTAACAAATAAAACATAGTAAAGCTAAAAATAATTTTGTTTTCGTTATATCAAATATAATAACAAAATTTTAATCGAAAGCAATAAATATATAAGTCAGTTTAATGTTTACCAAATAATTAATTATTGTGTAAAATATTTAAATATTTATCATAAAGTTTTATTCTTCAGACATCCCTGCATAAATACGTTTTCGCATCTCATATTCCATTAGCATGTATCTCAGACTACTGCTTTCGACTTATTTACGAGTAAGTATCACATAATATAAGTTAGTAAGTATAGCTACTTTCTTCAGTTCACACTTTATGGTAGGTACCTACATGGTAACAGTCTAATAACAACTTGTATTTCTGTATACACTATACTGTCTGACAACAACGCACAAGTCATGCAGTGGTATTACTTGAGAAACCTCCACCCAGTTAAGAGAAAAATTAATATTGGGGTAGTAGTGCTTTGAAGGAGAATTTGTACTTTAACTAGATTCAGATTTTCACAGAAAATGGTATAACATACCGTTTGTATCTGAAGAAATCAAATAATTCAAACATTTTTCAGAATAATATGTAGCCTTTTAGTAGGTAAGCCTAATCTTTGTAAACTTTGGTATTGTATCATAGGAATGTTTTTTTTTCTGGAAATATAATTATAAGACTTGATACAAGGTTCTCAATCATCCAAAGATTACTGTTTACAAGAGGAAAATGGGAAGGTTATTCGTATAACAGGTTGGTGTGCTAATAAAATTTGGAAGACTGCCAGTCGAAAACTGAATGATGTATTTATATTTAAGGTCTACCTGGTGTACTCCTAGATACTATACTATACCCTCACGCCGTGTCCCAAGCGGGGTAGGCAGAGAGAACGGAACGCCAAACAGATCTACCTTTACACAAATCCTTCGCTTCCTCCACATTCACACAGTTTCCCATACACACACGTCGGTTCCTCTTCCTAAATACGCGGGCGTCTTTGAGAATTTGATCCACGTTTTCAAGCCACGTGGTTCTCGGACGCCCGCGTTTATTTTCTGAGCTTCAATGGTTGCAGTACATTCTTCTTCAACCGAAGAGTACATGGTTCATAATTATTTCATAGTCTTACACAAAACAAAAAATATCCTCCACCCTCTGATTTATAACCAGTCTCATGACTTATTATACTTTTCAACTATCTTACTTTTTTCCTGAGCTTTGAGGAAAAGATACTAGACGAAATCGTTAGTTTAAAAAAAATTGACCCATATAGAAAATTTATAAAAACAGACACGTTTTATTTACACATTATCAACTTTCTTCGATATACAAAGCAAACTGAGTATAAATACTCGTTCATTAAGCTATTACATAATATTAGTAATAACAAGTTAGCTGTATGTATATAAAAACTCTCTCACTAGACACGTCTGAGGAGTTCGTTTGCACTTCGTTACCTTGATATTTCATAGTAACACACAATCCTTTTTGAAATTAAATAAGTCTGTTTATACTGTTGTGTAAAATTTAATAATATTCTTCTAGGAATTTAATTATGTATAAAATTTATTAAGAAAAAATAAAAGGGAAACTGGATACGTAATCTTATTTAAACGAGAAAAGTGCTGTTTGTTTTCTTATTGCAAATATGAGCAAGGAAAACGATGTGTATTGTTGCAATCTTAACTTTTATAATCTCAATTATTTTTAACTGCTGGTAACTTTTACAATCTTAATTATTTTTACAAATTTTATTGAAAATTACGAAATTTGTATTCGTATATATTTTTTTTTATTTATGCTATTTCCTATTATAAGCGTAGCTACTAAACTAAGTGCATACAAATTGTTGTCTATGTGCCATAATAAATATCTAGTATTATACCTTCGAGATTAGTGGATTGGTTTGATGTTTCTCATTAATCTATTGTTTTTGATCAACTCATTTATTTATTATTTTTAATTAATTTAAATTTCTACACATTCATAGTATTTTATTTGCTAAGCATAATTATTGTTTTTATTCTACTTTATTATATTTGTCTGTAAACACGGTTTGCTATATTGACTTCATTATTATTGTTATATTTGTAATCATGTTATTCACATTCTGATAATGTTTTTTTGCTGACTTTTTTGTTGTTGTTTTATATTTATGTAAGGAAATTATTTGTACAACTTGTACATGAGTCATTGTAATAAAAGGCTTTCATGCCGTTCGAATATGTATATAAATAAATAAATATTATCCCTTTGCTAGTTTACAACAGTTAGCATATAACTTAATAAATTCAGTTGAAAAAACTGAAATAATTTCAAAATAATTGCGAAATTATTCCTATAAGACAATAATTGAAACAAGCGTTTCTTTCTACTGCAGATTATAAAAATATGAAAGAGGCATCTTTAGACTTCTTTGGTCATTATGACCATAAAAACCCAAAAATATTAAGATCTCATACGTCGTGTTTGGGCCAATTCTAATTGTGGTTGATTTCGGGTTGTCCCTATGTGGAGGTGAAAGAATTTGTGCGAAATGTTTCATTTATCAAAAATTGTCACAATTCTTCCGATCCTTGCCGCAATCATATATTATGGTCCTATCATTTTTTTATTCCCTTTCCATTATTCATTATGAATCCGTACACATCGCGCCGCCTATAATTATTCGTTACCGCGTCAATATATTTCACCGCTTATAAATAATATATAAATTTACAAACCCGCATAAATTAATATTAAAAATTACCGCACATTAAATCAATTATTATTATATATATAAAAGAAGTGAATTTGTGTGAGAGGCAAGGCGAATTCCAGGTTTCAGACTCCTCATCCAGAAGGTAAGTGGAACATTCTTGCATTTCTTCTCATTTTCATCTTTGGACAACGCTACCGCAACACCACATCGAAAAACGTCTTTATCACGTTAATTTAATCTAAAGTAGAATGAAACGCTCGTTTTAAACTTATGTATAGAATTCTACTCTTTTTGCACATACACAGAAACAATAAACAGCCCTAAAGAATATAGGTTTGTAAGCTAATAATATGTAGTATCACGGTGTCTTAGTGTTTGAAATTTTTTTTGAAGTAGATGAGTAAATAGTAATTGATTAATCTTAGTAGATGAGTAAATAGTAATTGATTCATCTTAGTAGATGAGTAAATAGTAATTGATTAATCTTAGTAGATGAGTAAATAGTAATTGATTAATCTTAGTAGATGAGTAAATAGTAATTGATTAATCTTAGTAGATGAGTAAATAGTAATTGATTAATCTTAGTAGATGAGTAAATAGTAATTGATTAATCTTAGTAGATGAGTAAATAGTAATTGATTAATCTTAGTAGATGAGTAAATAGTAATTGATGTCTTAGTGTCTGAATTTTTTTAAGTAGATGAGTAAATAGTAATTAATTAATCAGTATATATGTATGTAATTAATGTTAAAGCAAGAAAGACAATTCAATGACAAAGGATATATTTCATTTAAACTTAAGTATGAGCAGACTTAGTAAATTCTTATTCCTCGTAATATTGACAAAATAATGTGTCCTTGAATATATTATGATAGGTTTCCGCACTACAATACCAATCTGAAAATAAAAACCTAAAGCTGTTCAATGTACCGCTAAAAGCATGTCTTCCTCAACTTTGTTAGTGCATTAATTCTTCGGATCGTAGCCACAATGCTTCATTCTATTCGCTTGAGTGGTGGGATAAGAGTTTTTTTCTTAAGATTGCTGTAAAATTTTCAAATTATATGTTTATCCAATATTTTAAGGGCACATGTATCAAAGCTGTTATTAAAAAACGAAAATAATCTACTGCTTCAGTACCAATAAATTGTAATAGTTTTGAGCAGTCTTACGTAGTAATACGTAACTGTAAGTTAGAATGTAAAAATGTATCGTTTTAGTTTTAAGAAATATTGTAAAACCTTTAAGGACATTAACGGTTGTAATTAACTGTGAGGAGATTTTGTCGGGAGCCCTTCAGGTGATCTCTAAGGCCTCTCATATAAATAAAGATTTTGCACGATGAGTGTGGATGGTATAGGAACTTTCATTCCTGAAACATCCACGAGTAAGGGAGGGTACAACCCTTAATACATGAGTACCAACGCTATAAATAAGAAAAAAGTTTAAATAGGAAGTAGTAAGTGAATATAATACATTATTTCATCATGAAAATGACTGACTATGTTAGAATTTTTCGTATTTTGTTTCCAGTACATTTATATGAATATCTGCTACGTGTAGTGATGAATTCGGATATTCTTCCACACTGAGAAAAATACTCACAACGAATCATTGGTACGTACTTTCAAATTAGGACCTGAGATAGTACAAACGATTCATTAGTACGAATCTGTAATATTAACCTATCGCAAACAAGTCGTTGGTTAATTTGCCAACAATTTGCTTGCAAAAAATTAATATTATAGATTCGTACTAACGAATCGTTTTTTTCTTTCTCTGGTCCTAGTCTGATAGTACGTACCAATGATACGTTGTCAAATTTCGTTAGTATTTTTCTCAGTGCATACAAGCGGCTAATTTTTGGTGCAGTAAATTGATTATTTATTAACAATGAAATAAAATGGACACACAATGGAGAAGTATTGAGAAGCTTAACAAGAGGAACTTAAATTTTCCATAGCTGTAAGGCTTTCCATCTTTTGGACACGATAGTAAAATGTTGCTCTATAAGTTTTCGACTGACAGGGATGTTAGGAAACACCTTGAATTTATGACTGTCTACGTGAAATAAAGTGTGAAGGTTACATATTGCCTACCTATTTAGTAGTTGGGGGACTAATGAAAGACTTTTCAAGGTAGGATCGGTTTTGTCACCCGAAAAATTTTATCCATACTTCTAACTTTTTTATGTCGTTTCCGAACTAATAAATTTGTATTCCTTTTGACTTTGAACTAAAAGATAAAGAAATTTTATCCATCGATTCCGTCACGCCATAATAAACATGCAATTGATCCTCACTGTGGCAATAAAAATTAAAAACATTCAATATGGGTGGCATGCTTCATCGCTGAACTGAAGAGGGTAAATATCGTTAATGTGATATTTTACGAAAAACTGCTTTTTACGGGGCAAAATTTGATACGTAAAGAAAATATTATGTTATATTGTCACTTAGTATTTTTCTTGCTATTCAAATCGTAACTTCCATTACATTCTGATTCAACATTAACTGTTTAGCTAAGACTATGTCATAAAAATTATTTTAAATTTTCCTACGTAAATGAATATGTGAAATTTACGAGTATCTTATTAGTATCGTATTCTTGTTTGAGCGCTGATTTGCTTCACTACAAATATGTTAGAATAATTTAATAAGATAAATTTGAAAAAAAAAACACAGTATGTAGTTAACTTCCAAATGACTTTTTTTAACTTCGCGTACTAGTATTCGGAGACTCTCGACTCCATCATCAGGCGATTAGTAAAAAGTGAAATAAGATACAGAGACAAACAGTATTTATATGTTAAATTTAATGTTTCAGTGTTGACATTGTGAAACAACATTTTAATAATATAAAATATAAAAAACACTGTTTTATGTTTCACATAAATGTATACCAAAGTATACTACAATTACGCCTAGCGCTTTCACCAATATATTGGCATCATAAGGGCGGAGTATAAACTAAATTTACAAGAGAAAACAACGCCTATATATACATAAGATATTAAGGGATGTTAGGTGGGGGTGTTTTTGAACAAAGCAATGGCGAAGTCAAAGGAGTTTGGACATTAATAATATCCACTTTGTTGGATAGATATTTATTAATCTCCAATGATTCAAGAACGTTCAGTTTACGTCCCTTACCCTCAGAATGTAAGACCATTACATTTTCAACATTAAAAGAATGGTCATTCTGAAAGCAATGGTCTGCCATTTCTGAAAGTGCAGAAAGTCCCCTGAACGCTCTATGATGTTCCTTTAACCTCGCATTGATTGCTCTTCCTGTTTGTCCTATATATCTGGCTTTACAGTCATTACACCAGATGCAATATATTCCACTCTCATCCAACTTATTCCTCTTGTCTTTATTGTTAAAAATTAATTTATTAATATTGTTGGTCCAAACTCCTTTGACTTCGCCATTGCTTTGTTCAAAAACACCCCCACCTAACATCCCTTAATATCTTATGTATATATAGACGTTGTTTTCTCTTGTAAATTTAGTTTATACTCCGCCCTGATGATGCCAATATATTGGTGAAAGCGCTAGGCGTAATTGTAGTATACTTTGGTATACATTAATGTGAAACATAAAACAGTGTTTTTTATATTTTATATTATTAGTATTTATAGGATTTGAACAAAAGAATGTTGAGAGAAGCCCGTGTTGATAAGAATGTAATTAAAAATCATTGATCAATTATAATTTAATAAGGTTTAAGTATTTTAATTCATCCTTGTTTAAATTTTTATGGCCATATACACAATATAAACAATGGTTATTTATTTATTTACTATCAATATAAACGGTTTTGGCCTTAACAAAGAATCAAAACCAAAGAAAACACAATAAAAGCATAATACTCATATAAAACAAAGGTACTTATATGTTATGTTTTAACTTGTAACCCAAAATCTCTAATTTGGTATAGGCACACGTGTAATCAATAAATAGATACAATTTTGAGGTGAGCTTTTTGACTATAGGTACATAAATCATGTATTATTTTGAAATACAGCTTCAAAGTTCCTACTCGAATGTTCACCTTCATTTGAAATTCCACGTTTTCCCATTCCTAGTTGATAATATAATTTAGGTACTTCTAAATATCAAACACATTGGAAGAATATGTTCATTTCTTTCGGAAATCTCTGGAATATGAAGACGGCTGTTTATTTAATTCACTTACATCTTAAAAATATCATTCGTGAAAATTTCCACGGCATTGGTAAATATTTCTCAAGTTTTCCTTTACGTCAATCAATATTGCTTTACATTAATATTCTTATGCCGATTGAATCTTATAGAACCACATTTTTGTCCACGTGTTCAACTTTATGAGAATTTTTGTTAGAAGTTGCTGTCGTTCCTGCATACTATGTAGTATGCAGGAACGACAGCAACTACGATTCAATATTGAAGCCATATTATTATTTTTGTTTCTAGATGAACATGCAAGCTGTTCTCTCCATTTATATTTATGAAAAAAAAAAGGTAGTTCGAAAACGCTATTTACAAATTTTAAGAGCAAAAAAGAGAAATACACTATTTCTATTTGGCTAGATATAAAGCTTCAAATCTGTTAATAAACCAGTATCAAATAAAAAAAGTAGTGATAGAAATGTATATTGCACTTATTTGTAAACATATTAATCTTAATTTTTAATGAACTTACGGCAACCTAATAATATGTTATATTCGATTAAGTACTACTTATAGTAATAATAGCTAGTCATTTTTTAAGGATGCGCCGTTTTGTGGTAAAACCACCGCAAGGGCCCCATTCAAGAATCATAACACCTCCTGAACAATAGTCTCTTTAATTTTGACATGAACATCTCACACTCTCCAGAGTTTGTACTAACCGGATAATTTTTGAGTTGTTTTTTACCGAATGAATTGATTTCATGGGCGCGATCAAAAATGATATTTTTTTTTTAAAAAGGTATACCTATCTGGGTTTGTTATAAACCCAAATACAACCTTTTACACCTTTCACAGTACGCTTAAAGCTTGTGCCGTGAAAGGGAAGTTTGCCGGCACCTGGGATCGAACCACGGACCCTTTGTTCTGAACGCCTATTTATTATTGAGAGTCTTTGTATGAATTTCATATAAAAATTAAATATGAACATTTATTTTGAATAATAATTCGCTCATT
The DNA here is from genome assembly GCA_947579605.1 of Athripsodes cinereus. Lineage (NCBI taxonomy): Eukaryota > Metazoa > Arthropoda > Insecta > Trichoptera > Leptoceridae > Athripsodes > Athripsodes cinereus. The sequence continues at coordinate 8,843,538 of OX388314.1, read as the reverse complement.
CAATTCAGCAATGAGACATTTCACCCTTTCTGAATGTAGGTATTATTTTCCATTGCATTCGTGAAAACTACATGCATTTAGTAGGAGAGATTTTTTTGAATATGAAGAATTAAAAATAATTCAATAAAACAGAAAAAATCTTTTTAAATATTGAGTTTTAAAAATGTGTAAGGTGGTTCGTCTTAAATAATTTATCGAAAATGATTACATTTAAAAAATTAATCTGAATATTCAAGCAATGAACGTAAATTTTTAGTAATTTCAATTACATTTTATTGTAAGATATTATTGCGCTATGAAATGAATGCCACGTGCTCTATATAAAATACTAAGCAAATAAATGTTAAGGTAGGGGCTTGTTAGGGCACGAGAACTCTCGATATCCTTCTTTTTGGTGACGTAGATTACAATACAGCCACAGAAGTTTGGTACAAATTGACAGGACAATGTGACTATACAGTATACACGTACTATAATAGAAGATAGACGGGCTTGTAAGACAGAGAAATTTAGGAGTGGGTCTGAGCTTTCGAATACTTTGGTCGTTCCAAAGTGCGTACGTAAACTAATATTTGAAACTAGCCAAAATTTCAGCTTCAGAACAACGTAGTACGTACTTTCATTCCTTTGGCAAATTCTAGAATGTTGATACAATTTTATTGTAAATCTAACAAATAGCTAAGAACAATGAAGAACTATTGTAAATAAAAGGTTCACATGTTTGGTTTATATAACTACTCCAGTATTTAACACCAGATATTATCTTGTCAGTAGCCAGTAGCCATCCTCAGATTATTTTTATTACAGACAATCTTCAACAGAGAGCATCATGCAATTTGAAATTGTTAAAAAAATTACGTTCTTTTAAAAGTTATCTCATGTTTCATTGATTATTATAATAAACTTTACTTCTTGTCTTATGGTGATTCACGTTTTTTACTCCATTTAACTGCAGAGACTTTGCTTATATGTACATATTTCTTTTTAATAAATATAATTATATTACAAACCAGTTTGTTTGGGAGGGATAGAAAATGAGACGGATAGAAAATGTGACAGGTATATTGAAAATGAGACAGGGATATTGAAAAAATAAAAGTGGCCAAAGAAGGGATATCATCAATGGCAATGGATCACACGTGGCAAAGTGATGGTACACAATTCTGGTGCCGACACTTATGTATTCAAGTAAAACTTGGACGTGGTTAAATAGAGATGAAAATGAAATAGACACTAAGGCTAATAGTTGATAATAATTTCCGTGGCAGAGTGAGAAATGATGATATTAGGAGAATGAGTAGATAAAAAAGAAGTATTGTGGATAAATTGCATGTAAATAAGTTGTGATGATTTTGATGTGGAACGAATAGATGAAGAAAGGAAGACGAAGAGAGTGTATTTACCTGAAAGATGGAGTGTGAAAACTTCGTGGCTTGAGCATGAGAATCAAATTCTCAAAGATAGCCACGTATTGAGTAAGAGAAATCGGCCATAGTACACTCTGTAAATAGGAAACTTTTTATTTGTTTTTGTAACCGAGGTTGAGAAAATACTTTGCATTATTATTTTTTTTTATCATTACCGTATTCGCTTCTCTTGGCTGGAGCCCTGGAGGTACATCAATGGAATGTAGTCAAAAAGATCACTTGAATTTACTTTGTAATTTAATGAATTAACATAATCTAAATAAAATAATATTAAATTTAAAATAAAACATAATGAAAAGACACATATTACTCAAGTTATATAATGTGTAGGAGTTGATGAGAAAAACTTTGCTGTTCTCTGAGAACCACAGCTGATGGACATATATTACATGGTTGTTCATTTTTATCATTTATACGTAGAAAAAAAAATGTATTGATTTTATTTACAAAAAACCTATCCTGTTTGTGAAATCGGAAACTAAGGCTTTTGAAGTAAAGTATAAAAATAACACTAGGAAAATATTCTTGTGAAAACATTACTCGGTTCAGTAGATGTGGAGAAAAATAAGCGATTATTTTACTTCCAAGAAATTAGTCAACCTCAAACAATTCTCAACAGTGACTTAGGAATATTTTGTAAAAAAACTAAAGCTTATCACAGTAATAATAGATTGAAAATAAAAATAAATAGTATACAGTAGTGGCCATAAGTATGGAAACGCTTAGAATTTTGTTTAAATTCCTAGAAAAGTTAAGTTTTTAATGCACTTATTCATAAAAATATTTTATTTTTATGGTTGAAATGTGTCACTACATAGCATTAATCTTTTTAAAATTCTATTATTCTTGGATGAGTTATCGCTTTTTTACCATTTAATGGTGGCTTTATTTCAACCACCAACATAAATGAATCTCCATTATGAGATGCCCCTCAATGATTTAAATTCTCTTTTTTTTGTTTTGTAAATATTGAAGTAATTATTTTAACATTTTAATATTTATTTAGTCTTTTGTTGTCCTCACAAAAAGAAAAAAATACATGACTTTAATTATTTTCATACATTTTGTTAAGCGTTTCCATACTTATGGCCACTTCTGTACTTTATATTGGGTCAATGTTTAGAAAATGCCCATTAAGTGTTAAAGAAAGAGTGGTTTCTTTTTTGCATTTGCATAAGTCAAGAATAATCAAATTGTTTCGTAGATAATAGTGAGTTTTCTGGTGGGCAATTTACTATTTTCTTTGTTTCCACAGGCTTCTTCTCTTCTTCATGTGTCTTGCCGGGTCCCCCCGACGTTGACGACCATTTGAGAGAAAGCTTTCCTGTCCTGGGCGGCGCGAAACAGCTCCTCCACGGTTCTGACACCGGTCCACTGTCGAATGTTTCGAAGCCAGGAGAGCTGTCTTCTGCCAACCCCTCTGCGGCCCTCGATCTTCCCCTTCATGACGAGCTGGAGTATAGTGTACTTGTTACTTCTCATTACATGGCCAATATATGATATTTTACAGAGCTTAACAGTGGTGAACAATTGTCTATTTACATTGGCTCTACGTAAAACATCAATGTTCGTTCCACAGGCTTGCCAATGCTGAATCAAAGAATTATTTTTTTAGCTCATTCGAAGATCAACATTTTTATTAAAATAAGAATTATTATCGAAATGAAAGTGTTTTTATGCTTTATACGCGATATTTCACCAATTCCAGTCTATTATGGGGCAAGCAAAGGCTTCTGTTTTAGGATGATAATTCCACAATGGGTGTTGGTAAGTGTAAATCTATAAGAAAATCGTCTTATTTTTTTTATTGTACGCTATTTTACAAAAATATACCCGATGTAGCATTGCTCACGTCGGGTAACCACCGAAGTCTATTAAAGATAGACACTGAAAATGAAGTCAATTGGCAGTTGATTCCACATCATTCAGTAGTCTCTTCTGCATGTAATTAATGTCTACATACCAGATTCAAATATCATATATTATATACTAATATTTTTTTCTTTAAGATTTTCTATTAGAGAGGAAGGCATATTCCCATTTCTTCCCTTCCCTTTTTGCACCAGCATTTTTGGTGTGTGGCCACTGAATCTAGAGTGCTCCCTCGGGGCAGCATTTCTCACTTTAATGCGATATTAAATCCTGTTTGTGCATGTGTGTGTCGTTATGGAGAAACATATCTCCAAATACGGCACGAGGTATTTGGCGGGCGCTGCCCTTTTAAGATTTTTTTTTCTTTAATTCGGTGGCTACCTCAAGTGTATTGTGTTATGTATAACATAATAATTATATTTCTATAAATCAAATCATCAAATGGAATTGTTTTTGTTGTAAAATGAATAATAAATTCAATAAGTTAATGTAATATATTCCAGAAAAAAACAACCCCCTTTTTTACTGAAGACAAAGTGTTTTCTATTTATTATTGCTATATGTTATTCCTTTCAATCTAAATATAGGCGTTTTCAGTCACGTGATTAAATGAAATTAACATTAACCTTTGTAATATTATTATTTACTATATAATCTATGAATGGATTCGGTTTTATGTAAGAAATTATTACTTTGACGTCACTCATGAACATATCACGGTATATAATAGACCATAATATTGAATTATTAATACGATTTCTGAATTATTATGTATTGCAACATCATAATAATTTAGTCATTAACACAGGTATGGAAATTTAAGTATTTCCTACATTACCATACATGTGGTAAAATACTAAGTGTAGTTTCAATAAATAGTTTCAATACCGCAAGTCTCTTCAATTCTAAAATTAATATTTTGCAATTGATTATTTGGGAATTAATTAAGACGGCGAATATATTATGTAGTTTCTATCGACTTAATAAATATTAATGTAAACATTTTGTTTTATTTGATGATTTACAGATGGATGAGATAAAAACTTATAAACATATTTTTTAATGACAAATCTGCGTGCAAAATAAACATAAATACAGCGAAATAAAGTCAAGAAAGCGAGCAGCGAGAACCCTGGTGCTCGAGTTCTTAACTCTATGATCACGTTACCAAATAGACCAATGTTTAATATTAATAAAGCATGTGTTACAAGATGCTTATAAGACTCACATTTTGGTGTCTACACATCAACCAAAAATGTAACGGAGATTCTGCAATTTATAAATATATCAATTCCACGCATAAACTGATAGGGGACAGGTGAGTGAGTACTCGATGTACCTATCCAAGTATAGATTATACCCCTCTTTCTCCCATACGGTTTTATTCCAGGGGTCGGGAGTTCGGAGTTGCAACTAGGTCAAAGAGGTGTACGCGGTCCAGCACAGTCGCAATAACTACTGATAAATCCTAGCTAGCAGTACCTATATTGCATAGTAATATCAATAGTTAATATTAATATATTGTATCAGTGTAGTACACTGCTAGTTTTAGTAAAGTAGGGAGTAAAATGACGTCATGGAGGCTCTGGGCCACAAGGCTGTTCTATGTGCAAGGCAAAAGTTTCTAGAACTAAAGGAGGGGATCTCACCACTTACATAAATATTGCATATAAAATAACTGGATACTCATCTGATCATGGTAGTACCTATTATGATCATTACCGAATAAGCATCATAAAATACATAAATTAATTTGATATATTCTCGCCAGATAACAGTCAAATACTTAATTAATCTTGTTCTACATTTTAGCCAGTTGCCTCTCTGTGGAATAAGAGACTCTTTATGTGGTATAATAATGATTTTAAAGTGTGAAATCTCAAGATGGGATTTATGTCCCGTAACGGAAGAGTGCATGGATATCTTTAACGCAAATTTTTATTTGTGATGAATTCTGTTATGTGAAAATGACTCGATGGTGCAGATCATAGCATAATAGAATATGTACATGACCTGAAACAGGTTATACAAAATAATGTATACATTACCCACCACTGCGATCATAGGTAGTGCGGTGAGTTCAGGTGAAAGGGGCATACTCACCCTCCTCGTTACGGTTAAGGTTCTCTCATTCATGAAACATAGTATTATTATTGGTGGCCTTGTTGTAGTATTTTTATAACATGAATCAACATGATGATTTAAAATTCAAATACATGTACAACTTTTTTAATTCTATCAGAAGTTTAATTATTACTAAAATAACGATGTGATTTTTTTTAGAAAATTTAATGCATATTTATAAAAAATTGTAAACGTTATAATCAATATACAGTAAAGAATGAATGAATAAATTAATAAAAAAGCACTGATGCTGACCTTTAAAAAAAATCGTTCAACCTACTTACATATTTTAATTTTTTTTGTAAGATTGAAAGTTTTCAGAGTTTTTTTTTGTCAGACAGGGTTAAAAATTTATGTTTATACCAAACCATCACGACATCATCCAGAAGTGGTAGTAGCCAAATATTAAACATTCAAGTACTCATCTTCGTGTCAATAAAAATTAAGACAATATGTTGATTCCTCATTGCTAAACAGAAAATATTTTATTTATTTATTTATTTATTCATGAATATACGGCAATATGCCTTTTATTACATAATCATTATAGTTGACAATATCAATGAATTAAAAACCAAAACAAAAATACATACACAAATATAAAAACAATAAAATGACCACAATTACAATACATACTCGATCAAAAATATAGTGTTCCAAATCCATACAAGTATACACAACAATAGAAAACCAAAAGTTTATATCAACACAATAAAATGATTCCTGACACATGTTCAAATATTACTTATTCAAATTAATTAATCACATCAAATTTATTTCATTTAGTTTTATCCAAAAAAGTTTATGAATCAAAAACAACACTTGTAAAACAAATCAAACACCGCATATATAATAAAATTTACGCAAAAATAAAACCGACACTAAATAAACAAACGAAGCATAGAATGATCAGGACAATATACATTTATTGATTATTTACAATTTCAAAATAAGTCTGATTAAAATATTTGATTATTTTGTCTTTCATTACATAATCACCTTCAAAAAACAAATCCAAATTCAATATCTTAAGACATGATGATTAAAAAAAAATTATATTCGAATGTCTTTTACAGTACATTTGATAATTTACAGGAAAGCGTATATTTTTTTTTTTATTTGAGTACATTTATGATGTGTGGCCAGTGTGGCGAGGAGGTAACGTTCTTGCCTTTGAGTCACGAGATCCCGATTTCAATTTCCGACCAGGGAAAAATGAAGCATGATCTTTTTCAAATTGTTCTGGGTCTTGGTGTTACACATTAATGTGATAGGTGAATTGTATATATATGTTTTGTTGCGATAGCATCCATAATATAAGATTCATATTTGGGTTTGGGTTTGGTTTGTTTGATCCGTTTGGGATCCGAACAAGATCAAGTTTGGGACTTACTGCATCTGAATGCATATGAATTTGTCTATTGCACGTTTTGTTTTGTTATGTTATGTTGTCTACTTCAGCCAAGAAAACATACTTTTTTATTAAAAAAAATGTTCTGGAATTCGAAACAATTTTGTGTTTCGATACATTACTGTTAGAATGGTTTCAAATTCACATTTATTTACTGATTATAATTTTTATAACATTTATTCAATATAAAGTTTTTAAAAATGGGTATTATTTTGATATCAAAATTTTTAATAATCTGACTCAAACACAAGAAAAGCATCTTAAAGCCTTGAATACAACAAAACAATTTGACCTCATTTTAGTGCTTATTAACTTTTGGAAAGAATCTTTTGTTGAAATCGAAAAATAATAAATATTCTAGGCCATTGATACGAATACTTATAAAAAGTTAGATGAGCAAATTGGGTATTTTTGAGAAAGTATTTGCAAAATAGTTGAATCATGTCCTTGATATTTTTCAGAATGTATAAACGAATATTCGCTAGTATTGATTCGCTTATTAATGGTACAGATTCACCGAAATCGATGGTGATTTTTTTTAAATCACATAACAGAAAAAACATTGTCAAATACTTAATACTATGAAAAAGTCTTGCAACTCGCAACCTTACACATTATATTGATTCTTCCAAAATAAGTTAATTAAATGTTTTCAAACATATCAGATTCATCTGTGTTTCATCATTGAAATTTATGACGTAAGTATCCAGTTTAATTATATTTCGTGGATAAATCTTTACTTTTACTTCGTAAAACTAAAAAAAACGGCAATAAAATTAATAATAACTGACCGGAGGAGCTTGAAAGTGTACAAAGGTATAATATTTCTCATGAATTTGGTTATAAAATAAAAATGTGTAGGTTATTTATTAATAAAGCTCGCCTCTTTTCTGTTTACTGTTTTCTTTATTTATTCTTTTTTGATTTATTATTAGCCAATTTCATCCAAAAATATACTCGAAAAACAAGTTCAACTAAAAATAAAAGAAATAACACAAATCTATTTTTAAATTAATAATGTTTAAATATAAGTCCATTTCACAAAAGTATATTTTGTTTCTTGAGGGAATTATTTCGTGCTTAAGTAATATGAGAAAGTATTTTTAAGAAAAAACATATGACTACCCAAAAAGACAATATTCTGACACCCACAATGTTGAATATTCGAAATTCAGTATAAAAAATCAACAAAAATAAATAATAAATAGAAAAGATCATCTTTCATATCAAATTTCTGAAAAAGCTTGTCGAAATTATAAATATCACTGTCTTGCAACTAATATGAAATAAGGCTGTGTATCCTCAAAATTTTAAATAAATATTCATACATAATCTTGTAATTCGTGTAGACTGGATGTGAGTGTGTATTGGAGGTGCCTATTACAAGTTATTGTTGCGATTTGCCCACCTGCATTTTGAATATTGTGTTGTGATTTCATTATAATATTGTTTTGTTTATTGTATATAATATTATTTTTGATTATCAGTCTACGGATTATGCTGATAATATATTATGATATGATTATATGATGCTAGGAGGGTAATGCACTTATAAATATGGTGTATTTTACCCTTGGTATCGAATAAATTGTTTCCAAAGGGCTCAAGTCACTCGATAACGGGTGGATAGCCAAAATTAAAAAAAAAAAATAATCTTGTAATTAAGAAATCTTAGAAAATAGTTAAATTGAATCGGCGATAATATAAATTTGATATTGTCAGGCTAACTTGACGAAAGCGCTCTAGTTTTAAAGTAAAAAGGTGTTGGTGAAAACTCAAATTTCCGAATAATTTTTCTCCATTAATTTTCATAAATACGCCACTGTCTCAAGGATATTCAAAAAGTAGTTTTAAATTAGATTTTGGCTACTAATTACCTTATTGAGATGCAAAATGAAGAGGTTAATTAATCCATTTTTTCCTTGTTTTTAAAGAAAAAATTTAAGTATATAAGGATTTCGTGTCTTCAAACTACGAGTATATAATGAGTTGCAATCCATTAGATTGGTCTGCAACGAGTTTGGATTTTCTTCTCCATTCCTCCCTTTTCTCAGCCAGTCTCTTCAGCTCTACGTATGAGCCACAGTTCATGTCCCTCTTCAGTTGGTCAATAAACGCGTCTCTTGGTCGGCCTCTGCCATTTGGGCCTTCGGTCCTACCTTCCGCGATAGCGATGAGCAGTCCTGGGTGGCTGATGTTGTGGCCAATTCAGTTAGCTCGTTGTCTTTGTCTTCAAACTACAAGCAGTTTTATTTATATCACAAATTATAATACTTCATTGAATGCATTACTTGATGATCACATTGTATTCACAATATTACGAACTCACGTACATTGTGATAATTATTTATCAGTAAAGTGTTATGAGAGTTAGTAAAATGACATAAGTTGAATAGTTTCGAGTAGACAATAATAATATCATAATATTATACCTATAGTCTCCTTGAAGTTACGAGAGTAATATAAAGAACTTTTGTTCTAGAATATCTATATTTATCCATTCTGGAATGCTCCTATTCGTAATTCGAAATATTTATTGTTTTGAATGAACTGCTTCCCATAACCTGTCGATCTAAATTTAGATTTGTTTATGTTTTTTTTTTGTTTCATAGACAGATTTGAAATCAGGTGTATTTTTTTGTTAAATGTTTACCATAGTTTCAAGAACAAAAGTAAAAACTTTTTACATACTAAAGTAATCAATTTTTCATAGGAACTTAGAACTATTCAAAATAATGCCATGTTGTATAAAACTGAATTATTATTTAAATTAAAATCTTCAAATAAAACTGCTTTCTCGAAATTTACATATCACATGACATTAACATGATTTTGAATTTTTTTATTTATAAGTGACAGTATAGATTTTTGTATATATGTATTGATTTTAAATATTGTAACCAATGTACAGTGAAAAATAAAGTAAATAAATTTATAAATATAGAATGTCGTTACAAATCTGTAACGACTCACAGAAAAAATCAAAACAGGTATTATTTTTTTTTATTTAATTATTATAAATATCGTCATAAGCAATATACATAAATTTAGATTAAAATTGTACAATAAAAATAACATATTTATGTAAGATTTTTTCAATCCCCAAAAGACTGAAGTCTTGTGTATGGACAGAGAGTATACGATTATGAATTATTTTTTACTCATTTATATTACGTTCACATAATGTAATACATTTTAATTTGGCTGCAGAAAATTAATTCATGATCTCTACGTAAATTTTGCGAGCGCTTATTTGTACTCAGCTGTAATATTTACACAGAAACTGTAATGTACATAACGTACACGTAGATTTGCTTTATTAACAGATGCGTAGGCTGTGGATAATATGAAAGAGCTTTAATTTGCCGATAATTCGTGATTATTACAATAGCAATAATAAATTACATTCTCACGTTATGAAAGGATTTAAATAAATTATGACTAAGAATAATGTTCCACGAAATCCTTTTCTCACGTTAATTTTAACAAACAATACCCACGTCAAGCTATTTTTAGGTGGTACAGTCATGATAGTAATCTTTTCATCAAACTGAAACACTCACAAAGGGTTATTATTTTCCATCATCATATTATTTATTAAATTTTATTATCTCAATGTAGAAAACGCATTATTGAAATATTATCGTTTTGATGAAAAAACCATAAAGCTGCCATGCTGAAATGTGTTTTATTATAACTGGAAGGAGTAATAACAATGGGGATGTGGAAGAGCTGAGTACCAGCAAGATGAAACGACTAAATGAAGCAAGCCACAAAGAGTTCACTCCATGGGGCCCTGCACATGGCAGAGGATCGCTCGAGATGGAGACAGATGATCTATATAATGAGACATGATGATCACAATGCTCAGAACTGAGGTTTCGATGGATATTTTGATGATGATGATGACAAATAAATACTCGTTCTATCCCAACATACTTGTGGTATAAAGTGATGACTACTAGTAAAATGATGTTACAGATTTTTCAAATAAACTCCTACAAATTTTAGCTTTTGTTAGAAAACAAAATAAAGACTAAACGCAGAATATGAAATTTGTCAAAAACAAACAAAAAAAATTATAACGTGAAGTATGATAAGTGCTCCCTGATATTGTAGAAAACCGAGAAACTTATTGTAAAATAAAGTGATTTTTTTTATTTATTTGAATTCAATAAAGAATTACTTCTACCTATACCTCTACCTCTTCACCAATGCCTTGTATTTTGTTAATTTGAATGTAATTTTCAAATAGATAGAATGGTATCATCAAGAAGACACGTAGCTTTATTTACATAAAATCTTTTATCTTCTCAATGATATTTACTGCATTAACTTTCTCCATTGAGAATGATACACTAAATATGTATGCTCATCTGAATAATATATGAAATGGAGTTTAATCTTGTTAATAAGAACAGCGAGTATCATCGTAGTTACGTGTCAAGATACTCGTCTTAGAAACTTCTATCAACTGCCTTGTCAGTTAGACTGCGACCTAACATTGTTTCCATCGTGCATTAGTGATAAGTAGTAGGTATAGTTTCATATATAGTTTCAGTGTATGTTTCTCGTTCATTCATCACCTGGGAATCCTATGACGTCACCCGTAGACGCCCCCCCCCGTGTTTGTTGAAGGACGCTTAGAGGCAGAACTTCAGCTTCACCAAATCGGCCCACCCGGGAAATGACCCAGTGACCTAAAATGAATCAAAACGACTGACGTCGTACACAAAGCCGCAGTAGGAAACTACAGAACTTGAAACGTGATACAAGTATTTTGCAATGCATTCGAAAAAAGGTTAATTTCGATAATATATAAAATATTAAACGTCTTTTTGATTGACTCAAAATTTTTGTTCCGAAAGATATTGCTGCATTGATGCACTTATTTTATGAATTAAAAACGCAGAAACTATGACGTCTATGATGATATACTGATATGTGATATTATTTATTGAGAGTTTTGGTCCAGTATAAATAGCAATACAACCATTTCTCGGTTATATAATCAAAACAAACCACAATTCAAATGTATTCTTATTCGGTATGGATAGCTTACCTTATCTATTTTTTTTTTTTTTTAAAAAGATATATCTGGGTTTTGTTTGTTATAAACCCAAATACAACCTTATACACCTTTCACAGTAAGCTACTAAAAGCTTGTGTCGTGAAAGGGGAGTTTGCCGGCACCTGGTATCGAACCATCGACCCCATGTTCACGAGGCCGAGACTCTACCTCCAGGCTACCGACGAACTCAAAAAAAAATTTAAAAAATTAAAAGATAAACTTTAAGAATTAGTTGCTAGATTCATAGAGGTACCACTACGATTCTCATATATTTCTCCATATACGCATCTGTTATTTTCTCCATATTTTTTTAGAAAGATATATATTTGTGAAGTTATTTTTAGTAGCACCATATTATGTATTAAAGCATATGTTGTTTATACTATTGATAGAAGATGGTTTATTACGTTCTTTATTTGTCTGGTTATTTTTATTTCCTTTTATCCCACCTATTCTTATTGTTTACATGATATTGTACTCTATTGTTTCTTCAAAACTCGAGCCAATATTGATGTTTACTACCTGAAAATAAAAATACTCGTCAAAAGACAAAACATAAATATGATCTATTTTGGAATAATATGAAAACATGAAAAATATAACCACGGTCAAAACACCTTGATACAGAAAAAATATTCTATATTGTAATTAAATTATTAAAGGGTGTACTGAATGTTTGAAGGAGAATAAAAATCAGGTGTGTCCATTTGGAGATGGAATATCAATTATGTATGGTCTAAAATAGAGCTGAGCAGGACACATTGTCAGGTGCTCTGACTTACAGTAGATAAACAAATTTCTAGAGTAGCAAACAAGAAAAGTTGTAATGGCTCTTTTAAGACCATGTAAGAATTTTTTTATTTTATATATGTAGCTATATTTTACCAATTTACTTAAAAATGCACTTAAGATTTTATTATATGCCATCCCATTTAAAAGTAAAACTAATGTATGGGGTAGAATTACAAATATTCTTATTTTTACATATAAACAATAATAAATTCATATAATACTTAATCTAGACAAATTCTATTAAGCAACAACATTTTTAAAACCTAAATAAATTTCTTTTTTTCTAAATAAACTAAGTAGATTAAAATTAAACGATTGTTTAAAGAAGAGGAGGTGAAAAAGTCATGACAAAAAAAATTAAAATTCTTAGCGTAAACCTATGTTCAAGGATGAACTCAAGAGACTAAAGAAAAAGAAGATCACATACAAGGACGATAAATATCTTTTGATTTAATGTGCATGTATTTCATTTATGTGCAATTATATTTCACAAAGAATCATATATTTTTTTTTTAAAAAAAGAAATATCTGGGTTTGTAATAAACCTTATACACCTTTCACACTAAGCTAAAAGCTTGTGCCGTGAAAGGGAAGTTTACCGGCGCCTGGGATCGAACCACGGACCCCTTGTTCTGGAGACAATATTATTTTTAAAATTTCTCCATCTACTCTCGGATTTTAATAAATTCCTAAAGTAAATATATTTTTTTTGAATTCTTCGAATTAATATTACAACTATGTTACATAACGGAACGATCATCAGATTAGATAATCTTTGATAAAGTTCACAAGAATCATTTACGCAGTCTCATCCCTGAGGACACAAAGTTTATCTTTTCTTGAAACTGATTTCCTTTTCTACTCTTACTTACCACTTCTGCTTTGAGATTTACGTAACCAGCAATCACATAAGTCACAGCAGCGCGTCGAACGTGACTAATGAGTGATTAAGATAATACAAATGTTTGGAACGTATTATCTTTACAACAATGATAGCTGTGTACCTATTTATGTAATTTTGGTTATACAATAATAAGTATTCCAAGATTGATACGAGTATTGTTTGCAATTTGATATTAGTAATAATTTACACTTTGTTATAATTTGTAAAGCACCAAGTATCTGTTACATACAGTGCATTGTTAAAACACAGACAAATTTTTGTTAAATGAACATAAATTTCGATTGCCTAAATGAACTCTTCACGTAATTAAATTCCTTGAAACTTGAAGTGTATAAAATTCATTCTATTATACTATCACGGTATTTTCCACAATTGGGGTAGCCAGTAAGTTAATAACATGTATTAAACATGCAAGCCATCTTCTTTGTTCCTTAAAAAATAAGAAATACAAAATTGTTCGGATACCAAGTTGCTAAAATGAAAACGAATTATATGATGTCGTAAGGTATGGCTTCTTTAGGACACCCGAAAATTTATTGAAAAGGTTCGGATACCTTTTCTTCATCGGAAACTCTGTGTACTGGTGGCTTAAAAAGAAGTTTTAAAATGAAATAAATGTTGCGTTTGTATGATAACCTAAATAAACTAACAATTATTTCTCGGAAAACTTACGAACGTCAGATCTGATTATATACATTTTCAGATGGGTATTCGATTAGTATATCATTTTACAGTTAGATACTCGCTTACTATAATGTATTGTTAACTTTTGGGGAACCGTTATGTGTCTGTGCTAATTTCATTGTGATATTTTAATAAAAGTATAAAATAACAAAGCCCCCGTTAAAAATAAACGTTTTGTTGTTTTACTGTTGAAGTCAAAATTTAAATAAGTAAAAAACATTATCAGGTTATAGGAAATGTTTAGGGAAATAAAGAAATTATTTACATTTTTTCAAAACTTTAAATAACAAATTCTATTTTCATAAGGTAAACAGACTGAAAATTACGGAATAAAATTTTCGAATGATTCACAATATAGATAAAAATATTTGCTTTAAAAATAGGCTTTAAAAATCGTGAACAAATAATGTATTTATAATATAAAAAAATAAGATTTTATACTGTAGCGACAAACAATTGAAATCTACAACTCAAACCTACTCGTAGATATATAAAGTCTACGTACCTATTAGTATTGGTGTTCTAACAAATTTCGATGGCTGAAAATATTTTTCACTTAAAATGTAATATAATAGAACATAAGACTATTTTTTAAGTAATATTAGACCAGAAAAAGTAGACTAAACATTGAGATATCGCATCGCTAATTCAAAACTACCTGGAAACAACTCTTCTGTATAATAATGATGTGGAAAAAGAATAAATAAATAAATCTACGTATACATAATATCATTACAGCTGAAAAATAAATATTCTAAAAACAGCAAACCTTCAGAATTTAAATAATAATACTCATACGAAAAAGAAAAAATAAAAACACAAAACAATATGTTGATAAAGGATGTGAGTAGATATTAATTTCCTTTGTAGTGTAACCTAAAAATATCTTGATTCTCTGAAGTGTGTAGTGTTACCTATTTTAATTATTTCGTAATAGAGATCGACGTAAATTCTTCATACGATACGAATACACATTGATTTTAATAACTAGATGAGGTACATAAATAACTAGATTCTGTTTTCATACTTTAAGTAAATACTGAGAGAGACCAAGGAAATTGATGTTTATCTTGCAATATTGTGTAAAAATCATAATTATATTGCACTGTAACGCACCCGATTTCTGAGATATTATCATACATTCTTTTCAACGATTTAATTTCCACTACACTTAAGCCACTTTAATTCGTCTTCACCTCTCACTAAGTCCACATTTGTGTTGGCATTAAGATATCTGAGTGCACCAACTTTGAGCTGTGGTATAAGTATTTCATTTTGCAATATGATTGGTCAGATTGCACCGTCTACCTTGAATGACTGCAACTTTTCTCTTTTCAATATACCTTTCACAGTTCCCATCTATCGTAAACGAATTACATAAATACACATAATTATTCAAAACTGCCAAAATTAACGAAGTACATAGATGTTTATTTTAATATTTAACAATTTTTTTTTTGAAAAAATCATCTAAAAATGTGGGATATGCAATAAAAACATTACAGCATTCCAGACAATATTTCATTCAATTTGTTTGATTTTATTGGGACTAACGATGTGATAATCACGAAACATTTTAAAAATATTTTATTCCACGAAAGTTCACCCATTAACAAGGGTTTGAAGCTTCGAAAGATATCAACTACAATAAAATTTACTGCCTGTATTTCTCCTCTCTGTTTCATATAAAATAAGACTTTTAAGCATGCTCATCATTGAATTGGAGATTTTCAACCCTTTTGAAGAAGAATAAGAAGACTTTAAAGTTTTGAAATAGCTAAAGAAAACCATCTCACTTATTTTATCCTTATTCAAAAACTGAAAACATAGAATTAACGTTTTCTGGAAGTTAAATCCATTTTAAATCCCACTGAATTCATAATTGAATAATTAACGTTTTGAAAAATAACGAATTTATATTCATAATAATTTCACGAGTCCCACTTTGAGACTAAAAATAACATTTAATTGTTTAACTTCTAATTGATTTTCATATAACTATGTCAAAGCGTAATAATTGTCATCACAAAGTACTTAATTATTGTCTCTAACAGTAAAAAGAAGTCCATTATGATTTAAGTTCTGCAGGGTTACTCTTGACAAAACTAAACACAATCTTAATCTAGTTTTGATCTTGATCATACGACGCACGAAGGGACTATGGTCAAAAAAACCGCGCTACCGCTAACGCGCGATCGGTTTGCGTCTATTTTTGGCCAATAGTCACTTCGTGCGTCGTATGATCAAGATCAAGACTAGATTAAGATCGTGTTTAGTTTTGTCAAGAGTAGCCCTGCTGATAAGGTTCAAATTTAGTTTTATATTCAATAATTACCCAAATAGCTTTATTGCTCTTCGATAATTATTATCTCAAATTCACTTAATTTTAATATCCAATTTAAATAATGCACATAAAAACTTTAACATTCAACAAAATGAACTGAGTAAGTATCTTAATGAGCCATTATTTAATATAAATCCTTTACAAATAAAATCAATAGACATATTTATCAATAATTCTAGACTCTTCACGTTCACAACATACTGACTACATTTAAGTGAAATATTAACTGTATTTTTATATAAATAAAAACTATCATCAGACATATAAGAAACAATATAAATATAAGTCAATATTCAGAAATAATATAAGTACCAATCTCAGTAGTTAGTGTAGAAATTAGCATTTTGTCATAAATTGTATATAGACCAATTTCCTATTATGTCTATCAATGTAGCCTCTCACACTACGTCCCTTGTGGGGTAAATGCAAATGACGACATTTTCTTAGAAGCATTATTTGCTTCTATTACTATTATACTATCGATATACAACATATTGATGTACATGGGTACGTCAAGCTTTCGAATGGCGAAGCATGTATTCTTATTGTCTCTCCGATAAATTGAAAGTTGAAATAATTTTTAAAAAGTACATATACGTCATCTTCTTCTTCTTTTTTTCGCACTCCCGTCTACTTCTGGACGAAGGCCTCCTTTATTGCCTTCCACGCCATTTGATCCTGCGCCATCTGCATCGAGTTTAGCCCAGCGTGTCGAGTGATATCATCCCTCCACCTTATTGGGGATTTCATATTCTCCTAGTTGCTGCTCATGGTCTCCAAGATGTAAGAGACTTTAGCCATTTATTATCTGGGCATTTTTCTATCTCCATTTAATTTAAATATTACGCCTTATTGTTTCGTTCTCTCTCATGTATGTCATACTTCTTTACAGATACCCCATATCTTACAGACTTCTAAAAAAAGTGACACAAATTTAAATATCACACCAAGTGTCGCTTTTTATTAAAAAAATAATCTTTCATTTATATTTTGTAACCTGTTTTCTGTTTTTGAGGTTGATTAAGTGTTTCGTGTCCCCTTTACCTGATTATACGTCATCCATCATTATTGCATCACCCTAAATCTCTCAACATTATTATCTCAATTTATCAGAATTGATATTCGATATCGTGAAATATTTATGATCTTAAAGAAAACAAAATGCTACGTAACTTTGTCATTATGTGTATTAATAAAAATAAATTATTTTCGTCACAGAACTTTGTGTAGGTAATGTTATCTAATATATTTTGTAAGGCCTCAGGTTTGATTGTCAGATGGTATAAAAAAAGATGGTAGGAAGGAAATGGAAACAGCAAGTCCAAAACAGAAAAGTGTAGAAACCCAATGGAGAATCCTATTTATTTGCCGTTTACGTGCTAAAGCACCTCAAGGACACTGTACAATTCATAAACTCTAGGACATTACATCCACGTGATTGTTTATAAACATTATAAGAGACGGCTAAAAATGGGTTTAAAACATATGTTAGATGTCCTTAATTTTTCGCTTATTATTTATTCACATAAATAGAGTATGGCCAGTTTTAAATAATTAAAATAAAACACTTATTTGTAGTATATCCACGGTGACTTTTTATTGGACGCGAGCCGGCTTTCAAGAGCTTTCAAGAGCTTTTCGCCAGCCTGATGATGAGAGCGGAAGCTCTTGAAAGCCGGCTCGCGTCCAATAAAAAGTCACCGTGGATATACTACAAATAAGTGTTTTATTTTAATTAATTCAACATGAATTTCCACTAAGTACCGTCGGTTGAAAATATCAGTTTTAAATAACATAACATTTATATAAAAATCACATAGATCGAGCTAGTTCCAATCTAATATGTTAATCATGTATTATGAGTGCTAACGCGACGATACAATGCACCAAATACACATACCTACCATGCAACACTCAGGACTCAGTGCAATTTGAGAAAGGTCGAATTTTTCGTTTAAATCTGGTATATCACTCTTATCGACTGTTAATAATTACGTAATTTTATATAATATACCACTTCTATAATACAGTTTTAATAAGTTTATTATGACATGAAGCATAATGTATAAAATATTGAAGAGAAGACCCGTGTACTGTTTAATCTGAGAATTATGTCACAAAGGATTTGTCACATGAGCAAGCGTTCTGAATATTTTACCATCAGTCGTCAATGTTCTCTCAACGCTAGGTAATGAATAACTATCTAAATACATATAACTAGTGATGTGAGAAGAGAAAATTCTCCAAAGAAATTTCTCGAGAACAAGAAATTTCTCCGAGAATTTCTCCTCTGATGGAAGAGAAATTTCTCTCCATAATTTTTCTTAGCGGTACTATAACCTTTCGCCCAGTACACTTCGCAGCCAACCTGATTGATCCAAAAAAATGTGGGTCTGATTAAGGCCAAAATCAGAGGTTATTAACACTTTTTTTCCATGTATGTACCTGCAATATTTTTTTAAACTTAAATATGGGCATGTGGGGTGTCAAACATCAAGATTTTTCATCAGTTGTTAGCACTTTTTTCTATGTAGGTACTTAACATTTTTTGTATCCATAATTAATTGTAGCCATATTGGTGATAAATTGTCTCAACATTTGTACATTGTTATTGATTGATTGAATAAAGTATTTATTATTATTATACTGTAAAATAAAAAATAAAAAAGATTCTCCGAAAATTCTCTACTTCGAGAAATTCTCGGTAAATTTCTCGAAAAATTATTTCTTGAGAATTCCACAACACTACATATAACTACAATATGTACGTACGTATCTTAACACAATATATAATTACTCCAAAACACTCTTTCAACAGAGCAATTAAACAATCTAAAACAACCTTTGAACAATGTTACAACTCAGGAATATATTTTTGTATGCTATAAAACTAAAATATATTTGAACCATATTTCAAATTAGGTCTGAGAAACAATAAAATGAAATTTTCTGCAACAGTATTCTGTTGCTATTTATTTTGTTGTAGTACATATTAATAAAAAATAAAAATACGTTTAATATTTGATTTTTACTAAAGTGACTTGGGTTTCGACATGTAATGTCTTTGTCAAACTGGGTTATCAAAAAATATGTTTTGATTTACTACTCTTCGTGTAGCCCGGGATACATGTCTGTATCTATGTGTTCAGCCGTGTAGGCTGCGCCATACCCTCTACAGTCTTGGCTCCAGCGCTGTCAGCCCTTCTTATTTGGTTTGACTACATGCATGTTCTGGAAAAAAAAAATTAGAAGTCTTAAATTGCGGTCACCCACGTCCCTATCTGTTTTGCTGTAACCAAGACTTTTTAAATCAAACTCGAGGTGCGCCAAATTCAATTTTCTGAATGAGAATATAATTATAATTGAAATCAAATAAATTCCACTATTGACTCTCTCATCGCGATATAAATATTTTCTAGTTGAATATCTGGGAGTGTACCCCCTTTAGTTGAAATAAATATTCTAGGGCGGCCCACCGGTCTTCTGCCCTCTCCCACAGCCTCCAAAGATCTAAGTGGTAGTCTGTCTTCTGACATGCGGAGAACGTGACCCAGCCATCGCAACTGTATATAGGAGAACCTACTGGTTCCAACTAGAGAGCCTCACGAACATACGTACCTATTCCTTATACGGTCTCTCAATGACACCCCAGCCACTCCCCTGAGGAACCGCATTTCCGCTTTTTACACGTTGAACAAAATAAGTATGATTGACAACAACACAAAAAAATATGTATCGATGGCTAACTGGACAAATATTGTATATCCCTTTTTTATAGTTTTGAGAAAATTTAACATGAAAGTTTGAATAGAAATTAATGCTTCCGATTTTCAAATTTGATACAACGAATAGAATAATCAGGATGGATCGTCATTTTTGAACATATTATGTCCAACATACAATGTTTGTGTAAAAACCACTCTTAGACTTTTATAATATGCTAGCAGTTTAAATAACTTCCAATATTTGTTCAGTCAAAATTATGGTATTTGAGCCTAATATGCATTTTTTAATTGCTTGCTTGCTTTTCGTATGGCCCGGTGTTGATAAATCTTAACCCATGTGGGCTGCGTCGTGTCCTCTACAGTCTTGGCTCCAGTGCTGAGAGCCAGTTCACCGCCTTCGGTCCTGCTCATATATCGGTTTGTATTGCGTGTGGACCAACTGTATTTCAAATATCAAAGACAATATCACGTTTTACAAAATGTGTATCATAACTCAATTTTTCCAAAAAATGGATTTTTTTATTTTTATTTTATTTTATTAATACAAACAGCTTTTACATATTAAATAGTACAACTTAAATATTACATTTTTCATAAGACAGTGAAGTTTGTTAAATTATTTTATTTAACAGTATGTTCCAAATTTAAAAGATAACACAAAAAAAAGTAAAGTGCACTCTATGCGTCAGCTGAGGCAAAAAATATAAAAGTAAATAAAAACAAAAACGTTCACCCATCAAATGAATATGCCATTACAACATACACACACAATATTTGTCCGGTTAGCCATCGATACAACTTACAATATTTGTCCGGTTAGCCATCGATATAATGATTGCTTAATGTAATGAAGTATTTGAAAAGTAAAATAATGCATTGAATGAAAATCACAATAGATTCCAGTTCACTACTGCTAAAATCTATTTATAACAATATTGTTGATCTTTATGACACGTGTTTGTTATTGAACGAGTACAAATTTTTAAATAATTATTATGTATATTTTGTAAATGAATTTAATTTAAAATCAAAACAATACAATAACAACATTTTCTATCAAAATACAAATTTGTTGAAGAAAACAGATTGATTTCAAACGATAATTTCAAATGACAAGCGCGTGATGTAATTTGAATTGAACAGACCTTGAAAATATAAATATTCTGTCAAAGAGGCATTGCCATCTGATAAGTGTTGTATGAATACTGTATAAATATATGTTAATTATTTCATTGTTGTTTTGAATATTTCAATAAATTTAATATTGGATGAATAATTGCCGTGATTGTCAATCAGGATTTTGCTTTATTATTCATCTTTACCGTGGATTCTCAGAATTTTAATAATTCTTCAATAATTTAACGAAATTAAAAAACCTTTACCAATATATTGATTATTTACACATTTCAGATTATTTAGACTGTAAATAACTTTGACAATTTGATTACGACTTCCCTCAGTTGGTTTCAATTGTGTATTTAGTACTGAGGAAAAACTGAATGGAAATAGAACAATATAAATATATCTAATATATAAAAGGAAGACGTGTGTGTTACAACACTTATAACTCAAGAATGGCTGTACCGATTTGAATGATCTCTGATTTGTTGGATTCTTCTCCGCCCGGATTAAACTATAGGCTATTAAAACATCTTACAAATTCACGGGA
The DNA here is from genome assembly GCA_947579605.1 of Athripsodes cinereus. NCBI lineage: Eukaryota > Metazoa > Arthropoda > Insecta > Trichoptera > Leptoceridae > Athripsodes > Athripsodes cinereus. The sequence continues at coordinate 8,821,515 of OX388314.1, read as the reverse complement.
AGAAACAATATGAAGAAAATTATTTACGCCATACATTTTTAATTTCAAAAATAAAAACAATATGGAGAGTCCATACGCTATTAGCGCCCCCACGTCGCCTGTTGCATTGTGCTAAAATAATCCGTAGGTTCTGCTATATTAAGAACCAAATTACTATAACTAATATGAACGAAATGTGTACTAATATTTGTTTACTATAATTCGGTAGTTACATGGCAATAGGTTGTATCTCACTAAAACATAATTTTACAGGAGAGCAAAAACAAAGTTTGCAAAACAGATATTTCAGCCAAATTTCGTGCATTATATATCAAAATGAAGGTAATTATTATTTCTACAAGATAGATGTAACATTCTCTTAATAATTTCTTCTACAAGATGTATGTAACATTCACTAAATAATTTCTTGCAGTTTAAAAATATTTGAGTTTTTTTGCCATGTTGAAGAAAACAATCTTTCTACATGTCAATAAGTGACGTCTTTTCTCTCTTTATTCTGACTATAAAGAGACATATCCTTTTGCCACATCAAATATTACACTATTTTGAGCATTTTATGGAACAAACTTGAAAACGCAAAAAATGCGAGATACAACCTATTGCCATGTAACAACCGAATTATTCGACTAATATTTATGTATCGATAGATATTCTGTCACATAAATGTGGACGTGCACAGATTATATTTGAAATTGTATTTTATTTTTGCAGATGGAAAATTATTATTGAACCAAAAATTGTGCTATTAAAGATGAAAATAAGAATGTGTTCATGTAGGTAGTTCTGATGCAAGATTGTGTAGTGAAATTTGCAGACAGAGAAGAAAAATTACGAAGAAAATTATTTACGCCGTACATTTTTAATTTCAATAAAAAATGCAATATGGAGAATTATACAAAATCAACAATGAAGTTTTTTTTATAGATTGGCCTATTTATATGATAATTTTTCTATACATTCTCAAATTAGAATCGTTATCCATACAATTTAACATCTGTAGTTCTGATATTTCAATTTTTAAAAATCATGGAAAGAATTTTTATAAATTTTAAATGAATAGGTAAAATCTACCTGAAAAAAAAATTAGTACCTACATACATAATTATATTACGTACTGTAGATAATTTATAAACAAATCTGAGTTAAGTATAATTGTTCAACATAAATTGTTCATGTCGGCCGGTGTGGCGCGGAGCTCTTTCCTTTGAGTCACGAGGTCCCGGGTTCGATTCCCGGACAGGGTAAAGGGAAGAATGACCTTTTTCAAATTGTCCTGGGTCTGGGTGTTACATATATATGTATTTGTATATAGTGCATTGTATATGTGTGTATCGTCGCGTTAGTACCTACCCATAATCAAGATTCATCTAAGTTTGGGACTAGCTCGATGTGTGTGAATTGTCTATGTAAAAAAAATGCATGTAACTTTCGCAGTTTAGCGGCCCCACCCGTTGTCGAGTACTTTTTTTCCATAGAAAAGGTAATATTTTTGAAACTTGAGGAAATTGTTGCCATATGTAGAATTATTTTAATTTGCCGGCAAAAAAAATCCACTTCGAAAATTAATTTCCTAAAATTCCGTACATATTACTCGACAACGGGTGGGGCCGCTCAAGTTTCATAGTTGCGATTTTTTTTCCTATAAAAGAATTTTTCAAAAATTTGGTGACAAAAAAATAATTCACCATATGGCAACAATTTCCTCAAGTTTCGAAAATATTACTTTTACATGGAAAAAAGTACTCGACAACGGGTGGGGCCGCTAAACTGCGAAAGTTCCAAATGAATTATATTTTTTTACACTATACCTTCGATGACACACTTTGACAATAACGGGAGTTTGTAAAGAGATTAATAATATTAATCATTCATAAAGTCAGTGGGAGAGGGCAGAAGATAGGGCAGGTGTCGAACATGTGTTGAAAGGCTAGGTTTGGAGTGGCCAGAGGTCCTGGAAGCAGCGGTGGACAGTTATCTCTGGTGGAGATACTTAGGGGCAATGGGTCCCCGACCGAACTAGGACAAGGGGAAGAAGATGTATGTATGAAATCGTTCATTGATTCTTAGGCGGTACGAAGTTCGCCGGGCCAGCTAGTCTAATATATAAAAGGAAGACGTGTGTGTTACAACACTTATAACTCAAGAATGGCTGTACCGATTTGAATGATCTCTGATTTGTTGGATTCTTCTCCGCCCGGATTAAACTATAGGCTATTAAAACATCTTACAAATTCACGGGAAGAAACAATATGAAGAAAATTATTTACGCCATACATTTTTAATTTCAAAAATAAAAACAATATGGAGAGTCCATACGCTATTAGCGCCCCCACGTCGCCTGTTGCATTGTGCTAAAATAATCCGTAGGTTCTGCTATATTAAGAACCAAATTACTATAACTAATATGAACGAAATGTGTACTAATATTTGTTTACTATAATTCGGTAGTTACATGGCAATAGGTTGTATCTCACTAAAACATAATTTTACAGGAGAGCAAAAACAAAGTTTGCAAAACAGATATTTCAGCCAAATTTCGTGCATTATATATCAAAATGAAGGTAATTATTATTTCTACAAGATAGATGTAACATTCTCTTAATAATTTCTTCTACAAGATGTATGTAACATTCACTAAATAATTTCTTGCAGTTTAAAAATATTTGAGTTTTTTTGCCATGTTGAAGAAAACAATCTTTCTACATGTCAATAAGTGACGTCTTTTCTCTCTTTATTCTGACTATAAAGAGACATATCCTTTTGCCACATCAAATATTACACTATTTTGAGCATTTTATGGAACAAACTTGAAAACGCAAAAAATGCGAGATACAACCTATTGCCATGTAACAACCGAATTATTCGACTAATATTTATGTATCGATAGATATTCTGTCACATAAATGTGGACGTGCACAGATTATATTTGAAATTGTATTTTATTTTTGCAGATGGAAAATTATTATTGAACCAAAAATTGTGCTATTAAAGATGAAAATAAGAATGTGTTCATGTAGGTAGTTCTGATGCAAGATTGTGTAGTGAAATTTGCAGACAGAGAAGAAAAATTACGAAGAAAATTATTTACGCCGTACATTTTTAATTTCAATAAAAAATGCAATATGGAGAATTATACAAAATCAACAATGAAGTTTTTTTTATAGATTGGCCTATTTATATGATAATTTTTCTATACATTCTCAAATTAGAATCGTTATCCATACAATTTAACATCTGTAGTTCTGATATTTCAATTTTTAAAAATCATGGAAAGAATTTTTATAAATTTTAAATGAATAGGTAAAATCTACCTGAAAAAAAAATTAGTACCTACATACATAATTATATTACGTACTGTAGATAATTTATAAACAAATCTGAGTTAAGTATAATTGTTCAACATAAATTGTTCATGTCGGCCGGTGTGGCGCGGAGCTCTTTCCTTTGAGTCACGAGGTCCCGGGTTCGATTCCCGGACAGGGCAAAGGGAAGAATGACCTTTTTCAAATTGTCCTGGGTCTGGGTGTTACATATATATGTATTTGTATATAGTGCATTGTATATGTGTGTATCGTCGCGTTAGTACCTACCCATAATCAAGATTCATCTAAGTTTGGGACTAGCTCGATGTGTGTGAATTGTCTATGTAAAAAAAATGCATGTAACTTTCGCAGTTTAGCGGCCCCACCCGTTGTCGAGTACTTTTTTTCCATAGAAAAGGTAATATTTTTGAAACTTGAGGAAATTGTTGCCATATGTAGAATTATTTTAATTTGCCGGCAAAAAAAATCCACTTCGAAAATTAATTTCCTAAAATTCCGTACATATTACTCGACAACGGGTGGGGCCGCTCAAGTTTCATAGTTGCGATTTTTTTTCCTATAAAAGAATTTTTCAAAAATTTGGTGACAAAAAAATAATTCACCATATGGCAACAATTTCCTCAAGTTTCGAAAATATTACTTTTACATGGAAAAAAGTACTCGACAACGGGTGGGGCCGCTAAACTGCGAAAGTTCCAAATGAATTATATTTTTTTACACTATACCTTCGATGACACACTTTGACAATAACGGGAGTTTGTAAAGAGATTAATAATATTAATCATTCATAAAGTCAGTGGGAGAGGGCAGAAGATAGGGCAGGTGTCGAACATGTGTTGAAAGGCTAGGTTTGGAGTGGCCAGAGGTCCTGGAAGCAGCGGTGGACAGTTATCTCTGGTGGAGATACTTAGGGGCAATGGGTCCCCGACCGAACTAGGACAAGGGGAAGAAGATGTATGTATGAAATCGTTCATTGATTCTTAGGCGGTACGAAGTTCGCCGGGCCAGCTAGTATCTAATATATAAAAGGAAGACGTGTGTGTTACAACACTTATAACTCAAGAATGGCTGTACCGATTTGAATGATCTCTGATTTGTTGGATGCTTCTCCGCCCCGAATACCGATAGGCTTTTAAAATATCTTATTAATTCACGGGAAGAAAAATTACGAAGCAAATTATTTACGCCATACATTTTTAATTAAAAAAAAATACAATATGGAGAATTATACAAAATCATCGATGATGTTTTTTTAAAGATTGGTCTATTTGTAGAATAATTTTTGTATACATTTTCAAATTAGATTCGTTATCCATACAATTTAACATCTGTGGTTCTGAAATTTCAATTTTGAAAAAATCATGCATAAGATTTTTTATAAATTTAAATTGAATAGGTACTTAGCTAAAAAATAAATAAGTACCTAAATATATTACATACTTGGTCAATTGCGGGAGTTTGTAAAGAGATTAAAAATATTAATCATTCATTTATTGTTTGGCGGTACGAAGTTCGCTGGGACAGCTAGTATTTCTCATAAAGTCGATAATAATTGTAATGATAATAAAAACACAAATAAAAGATTAAAAAAATGCTATGTTTATGATTCTGGGAATATTAAATTTCTATCGTCACTTTTCAATACACCCTCCACTCTTAACAACATTGACATTGAACTTTCAATGTTTCCCATAAATTAAAGGGTGACGCCCGATACATAGGTAAATAACTATTATATATCCTTGGGGAATATAAAAAAACATTCTTGAACGACCCGTACAGCATCTTCACTTATGGAAAATTTATTCTTTTTAACTGCCGATCCGAAAAAGAACTCTAAGATTAGATACCCAAATACCAAAGGTTAAAAAATATTTAAGGGAAATGAAAAGAAGTCAATCATGGAGAAAAAAGACGAGAGGAAGGCTGTATAAGACGCCAATACTGTTCATCCATAATGATTAAATCTTTAATTTAAATACTCGTAATGCAGACTTGGAAAAGAGACCAGTGACATTCAAGAAATTATTCGATTTATCAATGAACCAAAAATACATTTACTTTCATTAATAAGAGGTATAAATCACACATTTACACTGTTAGTTTGGTACTCAGAATCGCCAAATTATTAAAAAATTAAAAACATTATAATGTAACAAGATACATATTATGTCTTATGGTCAAAGGGAAGGTGTATTGTGAAAAAAGATCGCAGAAATTAGTTATTACAATTATTACAAATTACACACCTTTGTTTTAAAGATATATCAGGGTTTTAGTTATAAACCCAAATGCAACCTTACACACGTTTTACAATAAGCTTAAAGCTTATGTCAAGAAAAGGAAGTTTGCCTGCACCTGGAATCGAACCGCGCACCTCATGTACATGAGGCCGAGACTCTCCCTCCAGACTTCCAGACGAACGACGAGCATATTATGATAAAACATTTTTTTTATATTTTATTGGCTTTTCCGCTTTGAATCATTATCGTAAACATATGTAAATATTATCTTAAAAGTATTAAAACCCAAAACAGACTTTTCATACTAAATTTGTTTTCAAGACATTGAATATGATTATTTAGTTTTAAAAGTGCTTATTAGAGTGACTTGAGTTTCGATATTTAACGTGCCTTTTTTATATTATATTTAACGTACGTCGATATTTAAAGAAATAGACATTACATATCGAGTCCGACTAATTAAATACTTGTTGAGCTAAATAATCATATTTTATATTGTGATTAATATGGAGCTTTACAAAATAAATACCAATAAAAAAACAATAAAATTCAATCAAAAGTAAGAACATTAAAAGTTTTCTTAAAACAAATATTACGGAAATATCATTAGCAAGGCTATTGTGAAATATTTTTCAATTATAAAAAGTACTACTATTACTATACCATCACGGCATATCCCACAAGTGGGGTAGCCAGCAGATCAGCTGCATGTAAGAAACATGCAAACTGGCCTCTTCGTGCCAATATAAAATCAAGACATTCAGGATGGGTGGCACGCCTCATCGCTGAATTTAAGAAGTAAAATGTCTTTATTTTTTCGAACACCTGCCTTTTACAGGACACTCGAAAACTTACGCAGAAGAGTGGGAGACCAATTCTTTACCGGGTGCTCCACGGGATAACAAGTAAAAAATAATAATTTAAGATAGCCAAAAGCTTCTTTAAAACATTCACCATTCTAATAATTTTCATTTCCTTTAAAGTCCGTTAACCAACATTATGATTCAATTAAATTCTTTGAACAATTTTAATGCGTCAAAAATGAAGAAAGGAGTTTTCAAAATTACCTTAAATCTTAAAATATGTAGTCTGACGTCTGGTGATGATCCATGTACGATTATGATTAACTACTCGTAATGTGTATTTATGTGTATGTTAGTATATTCAGAGCAGCACAGGACAGGGAGGTTTTCGCCGGAGTGATCGCCAACGTCGGGGGACCTGACATAGCACAGAAAGAAGAAGAAAAATGTGTATATTTGTGCTTTTTAGCTTCGGATTTTTATTAAATATATTTGTGAAGGACTTTTTGTATGAACGACATCGGAATGTACCTATCTGGACAGAACAACTTAAGGAGCAGAGTTTTAAGACCCTAGATAGTTGGATGGTGTAAATAATATCACTGGAAGGACGAAGATTATGACATTCAGGGAAAACTCTTGGCTTTTGTGGCTAAAATCCCTGAAATTAAGATTGGGTGGAATTTGACAAACACTTCATACAAACAAACAAGGCCAAAATATTTATAAAGAAATTGGGATCTTATTTTATTCCAAGAATTCTTCCTAATGCAATGAAATGAAAAATAGCATTTTACTCGTATCGTGAAGTGAGTATCATTAATATAGACAAATTTTAATTTATCGACCGACGGTTCTTGGTGGAAGTTCATATTAATATTTTTTTTAAATTAAACACAATATATAGTTATTCCACTATTGACTTTATTTATTTTTGCGAGCCGACTTTCAAGAGCTTCCGCTCTCATCGTCAGGCAAAAGTAAAGTACCAGTTCTTTACTTTTGCCTGACGATGAGAGCGGAAGCTCTTGAAAGCCGGCTCACAAAAATAAATAAAGTCAATAGTGGAATCACTATATATTGTGTTTCATTTTAAAAAATATTAATATAGACGTTCAAAGGCACATAAACTTGAGCTTCAGGTATCAAATGAGTATTACCATTTAATCCTTTTTCCTATGTTTATATCTACTCCTTCATCCCACCCAGCTCCTTACGGAATAAAATCTATAAATAGCTCGTAGGCTTTGCAATAAGCGACCAAAATATATGCCGTGAAAGGCTTTACGTATGGTTTCATAATGTAAAATCTATGGATAAAATAAATTTGTGGGATAGTATCTTTGTACAAACACATTACTGGAAAATGCTCCATGACCTGGTTCCATTCAACTTTGTCACTATCCTCTTTGCAGCTGAGAATAATGAAGTCATCTCACTCTAACGCAGCGACTAACTCAATGAAATAGTACAATAATACCATTCTATCGTTTGGACTGAAAATTTTGACCAAGTTTTTCAACTGCATTGTGAATATTCACCAATTTGTCCGTTTCATTTTACATCACGCGTTAAAGCGAGATGCACATCTTTGAGTTTGTGTTTTATGAATCATTGTTTACGTGGAGAGGTCTTTGATCTCTGGCTATGACGTCATAACTGCAACAGCCTCCCTACCCTCCTGAGACCTCAGTGTCCTCTCGCTGCACCTCTCTTCACCAGAAAGCCTCGTACCTTTCCCCATACGAGAGAATTATGGATTTTCCGCAACTGGCTGCAAAGTTCCTACGTGTAATATAATATACGTGAGCCGCGAACATACTTCAAATGAAGGCAACTATTCATAAACTATGTACCTACTTAGTATACAATAAATACTCATACATGCAAATCACAATGAGGTATGAAAAACTTTCATAGATTATATATCCTTCTATTGATGACCCTTAATTACATAATATTTTGTGATAATAGTAATGAAATCCTTAATTTCCTTAATAAAGCTCCAATCGTTCCGAACATCGTATACTATTATGCCACATTTTAAAATTATGAAGGTCATTAAAATGTTTGAAAAAATAAATTATTGACATGATAAAATCACATTGTTTCTCGTGAGCTCAAAAAATGTGAAATTGTGAAATATTTTCCATGTTAGACACCTTACTAATAAGTTTTTTGAGACATCTTTAGATAGATAATATTTTGTGTCTTTAGATAGATATTGCAACACATTGAGAATAAAATCATGACGAAAATATGAATCCAAAGTGTTTTTAAATAAGGTTGAATTAGGTTGTAACGGATAATATTAATAAATTCAAACACATTCTAGACAAATCTGCAATATAAAATAATTTTTCGTTTCAAAGGTTCAAAACATCAGGTGCTGTTTATTTTATATTTTATGAATTTGTTTTAAGATCGGAGATATAAGAATCATGATGCTGAAGAAAACGTTATATTTTTCACAATAATGACATAATGTTGTGATAGAAAGTTACATACTTATACTTTTGTTTTAAAAACAAAATACTCGTGTATTGATCTTAAGGAGTGTATCGTAGATACATTGTTATGAATGAACCATGGCGCTTCCCACACTCCATTCATAAGAAGATAAACTATGCAGATTATTATTTTATACCGTTAGTACGATCGCTGTGAGACGAACCAAAGATATCAACGAACTAAGGAATGCATAACTTAGTATTACAACACATTACAACATAGTTGAAAGCTATATGGATTTAAATTACCCTATGATTTGTGGACAAAATGTTACACCATCAATTTCATAGCAAGCTGTAGTTCGTCCTACTCGCCAGTGTCTTCAAACGATAAAATACGTGTTACAGAAGTACTAATTGATGCAAAAAAGTTTTCTTACTTTATCATCAGGAAATAATGACTCTTGCACACTTATAATAATACCAAAAACCTCCCGTTTATCTAGAAGGCCTATTTCTAGGAAAACAAAGACTGCTGTAAGGGCTAAACTTCATGTATTTACGGATCAATATTGCGAGCCGACGGGGTACCTACTGATACCATTACGCAACAGTCAATAGTAAATGTACATAATATATACAGTCGCGTCGGTTTGTAAGGCTACAGATGGACCATTCGTATAAATTATCTTACCAAAGTCATCAAACCCACGCCTCTTAAATTGGAAATATGAAAAAGCGTGTTTTTGTTATTGTCCAAATAACTGAAGCAGAAAATTCTTAGAAAATTTAACAAGCAGCTTGATTGAATACAAACTTTTATGTAGCGTCAAGGCCATACTAGAATAATTATGTAGCGTATATAGTATAACGTATGTTTTTTCGTGAACAAACTTGGCTTGACCTTAGTGAAAGTAAACAGATGATATTTACTACGTTGCTGGCGCACTAAATAATAAAATGATGGAGTATTCATGATAAAGGCAATTATGTTATTTGAAACAAGTGTTTCTTGATTATTGATTCCGAAAGATACGTCTTTTGACTTATCAGCTCATTATCAATCTATAAGTCGAAAGACGTCTCTCTCGGAATCATTAATCTATAGTGGAAAGAAACACTTGTTTCAAATCACATAATTATGGGATTCTACTACGAGTGCACCGACACAATTAATAAATAAAGGTAATTGTAGAAATACGTATGACTTCTACACCTTTTTTGTGTAGGGAAAATCCGTCATGGACACCTAGCCTTTCAGACCAAGTAGTGACGAACTTGAACTGGCTTAAGCCCCCTCTTCTTTGCGATTCGGTTTCTATCTTGCGGTCTACCCAGATTCACAAAAATGTCCTTTTTAATGCATCTGTTTTATCAGCCGCTCATCTTTCTCCTTTTGCAACATTATATGTTGGAAATGGATGATCCAGAACACACCTTGTTCGCATACGACAGATAAAGTCAAAAGCGAGAGTCTCTTAAGGTAGAAATAGGTCGTTTCGGTGGTCTATGGTCGGCTCCATGTTGCACTCTCAGGAGACGTGGACTAAGGTGGCATGCTACTACATGGAGGACATAATGAGTTCTACACCTGGCTGCAAGAAAAAAATAAGTAGTCTAATTTGTTTCTAATAAAAATGGAACAAATAATGTTGAAGCGTTAATTCCACCACAAATAATAGATCTCCTACTCTTTCCAGTAAGAGAGTTCGAGTGTCCTGTAATAGGCAACTATTACTAAGCATCACAAATAAAACATGTGTCATCTTCAATTCCACGATGAGGTATGCCACCCATCCTGAATGCTCAATTTATTATTGAAACAGAGAGGGCAACTTGTATGTTTATTATACGCAAGTATTTCGCTGGCTATCTCACTTTGGGAGATACCGTGATGCTATGAACGAATAAATTTATATACAAGCAACATAATATGTATGTTCTTTTTTTAAATACAACCTCTTGCCTTAAATTACGAACACAAAGAAATAAAATTACGTAAATATATATTTTTTACTTATTTTCAAAAATAGAACAAACAATTTTTTTTTACTTTTTCAGTCATTACTTCTTAATGTCATTCTATATATTTGTACCGTTTAATTTGATAAAAAAAACAATTCTTTTTTTTAATATTTATTGATGTAGGAAAACACCAAATTCTTTATTTTATTAATAATTTTTTTTTTTTTTAACATAACATGTATAGACAATTCACACAGACCGAGCTAGTCCCAAACTAAGATATGAATCTTGTATTATGGGTACTAACACGACGATACACATATATACAATGCACTGAACACATATACATGTAACACCCAGACCCAGGACAATTTGAAAAATGTCATTCTTCATTTTGCCCTGGCCGGGAATCGAACCCGAAATGAGAGCAAAAAAATTTATGGAATAAAGCGTGAATACAGTATATCAACGTTTTGCAGACGATTATAATAATAAATATAGATTCAGATAAACCCCATTACAATCGATATAACCTCACAATTAGCGATTTGATTATGCCGTGAAGTTGAAGTAGGTAGGAAGCGAGTGGAATCGAATCTGGGATCTTCCTATTAAAAGCTCGAGATTTTATCATTAGGCTACCAACCACTTCATATTAGATAGACTTATCCACTCTCGATTGCTATTGGAAAAAATAGACTTCCTAAATTATTATTATTATTCTAAAAATATCACCCTGCACTGAGACCATAACAGCTTTTGGCCAAGGCGATCTCAGCAGAAAAAATGAGAAAAAAAAAGTTCATTCAAAAAACTAAAAAAAATTGACTTCCTAAATTATTATTATTATTCTAAAAATATCACCCTGCACTGAGACCATAACAGCTTTTGGCCAAGGCGATCTCAGCAGAAAAAAAGAGAAAAAAAAAGTTCATTAAAAAAACAAAAAAAAATTGACTTCCTAAATTATTATTATTATTCTAAAAATATCACCCTGCACTGAGACCATAACAGCTTTTGGCCAAGGCGATCTCAGCAGAAAAAATGAGAAAAAAGAGTTCATTCAAAAAACAAAAAAAAATTGACTTCCTAAATTATTATTATTATTCTAAAAATATCACCCTGCACTGAGACCTTCACAGCTTTTGGCCAAGGCGATCTCAGCAGAAAAAATGAGAAAAAAAAAGTTCATTCAAAAAACAAAAAAAAAACCACGAGATAGAAAAAAAACACAAACAAACACAATATTATTAAAAGGACACAGCAGAATCAAAGAAGAATCTCTATCCTGGCGATAAAGTCATTGTGTGTTACGAGTATGTTGAAAATGTCGACATGAACATTCAAATCATTGAATAATTGTATAACCTTGCCGACAGGAGAGGACTGGACTTCCAGAACTTTCGTTCTTGCAGGGTATTATTAGAGTTTTTGGCAGTTTACGCTTTCGAATATATTTAAAAAAAATCTTCTCAGAACAACAAACAACGCAAAACATATTATTTTTTGGAGCGTAAATGAGAAGACCTACTGTAACCCAACGTTTTTACAGTGTTCAGTAATTAAATTTTCGTGGTTAATGAAAGGTTTGATCCTGTGCTATTTTTAGAAATAGCTCGCAAAAGGCAGTGCCCAATTTAAGCATATACCAGGATATATTAGTAGACGCGTTGGTACATTAAAGTTCTTTTTTAACCGTGTTATCCCTGTGTTCGCCCAAAGGTACATTTAGACACCTGGTATAAATTTAGGTACTTTTTTTAATCTAAATTTCTCTTTATTTCTAGTAATATTTTTAAGATGTATGCGGGTTTTTGTTTTATTTTTACTGTGTATACTTTAACCATCATAGGTACTTGCTAAATTATATTTGCCATATACTCTTTTGTAGGTACTTTTGTAATATGTTTCTCATATTTATATTGTTTTTATTATATATTTTTTCATGTCAAAGGCTTGTATAGCCGATCATTGTATAAGTACTACTACTACTACTATACCATCACGGCATATCCCACAAGTGGGGTAGCCAGCAGACCAGCTGCATATAAAACATGCAAGCTGTCTTCTCTGTGCCAATATAAAACATACAGGATGGGTGGCAAACCACATCTTAAATTCGGCGATGAGGTTTGCCACCCATCCTGTATAAGTAAATAAATAAATAAATATGCCATAGTACAACTTTATACACCTTTAACAGTAAGTTAAAAGCTTTTATCGTGAAAGAGGAGTTTGCCAGCACCTGAGATCGAACCACGCACCTCTTGTGCATGAGGTCGAAAGTCTACCTCTAGGCTACCGACAAACTTTTTATGATAAAATATAGAATAACAACCATTTTCGTCCGAGTATTGTTTATGTCATATCAATTAACATTTAACATCGATGAGGTTTGCCACCCATCCTGTATATCATCATTATTTGTTGGCACGAAGAGAACAGCTTGCATGATTATTACATGCAGTTGATCTGCTGGCAACCCCACTTGAGGGATATATCATATAGTAATAGTAGTATATTTTTCATTAATATGTCCGTCCTGGAGTATCTGGTTTATTTTAATTATTATTTTTCATGTGCCGCCAAAATAATAAACAAAAATTTAGTAATATAGATAGTTTCTTTGCCGATGAACTTGTATTTGGATAATACCTACTCGTAGTTTGTATTATTATGTAACTAAATTGAATGAGATGACGTTTATTCTGTAAAACTCAATGTTTATTCATGGAAGAGAATGCACTAATGATTACTTTAGTGCATTATAAGTCGAATTCAGGTCACCAAAAGAATAAATATAAAGTAAAATAGTTGAATGTAAAGACAAGTTGTAAAGCGCCATTTATTCAAAGCATGACCTCAAGAGCGCTGCATCTTGCGTTAATCATCCGAAGATGCCAGCAAAAAGGGTATTAATGTTTTCAGTTTCCTTCTGAAGCTCTCTCCATTCATAAAGTTGTGTATTGGTATAATCAATGAAGATGCATAAATATTCTAAATCTCAAACATTCATACAGATACGAAACCAAATACGAGGATTGAATTTTGTTTTTATCTTTCTGTTCTGAATTTAAAAACCGTTCATTCATAGACTGCTCGTACAATTGTTTATACCATTTTTGAAAAAAATCCCAAATCAATTAATCAATTCTATTCTAGAACGTTTCAGTTGTTTATTTAGGATGTTTGTTGAGAAAAAAGTTGTTTTTCTCCACTGAGAATCTAAAAATAATCTACCACTGTTAATTTAAGATGTTAATTCTGTCCTTTCCATCCCTTTTCGGAAAATAAAGACTACGCAATCGTATTGGTTTACCTTCCCTACAATATTATCGTGAATTTATTTCACATGATCTAATTATTATTTCTAAACAATATTTATGTGACGTTTACGACCTCAATCACTCCAAAAACATTGTACAATTTTGCCAATTGTAGGAAATTGCATACTCTTCACATAAAACAAACTTACAAACAGACAATATTGGATGAAAATCTCGGGTAGATACGTGTAAAAAGTTGTATATTTCGACTCTACAGTTTCACTATTCAACAAGTCGAAATGTCTTATATTTGTTAAATCGCCATTTTCGTAATTTTGGTATATTTATATTATGCTTAAAAAACACAACAGAAAGTGATATATTATACGCCATAATAATCACACTGTTAAAAACATTATGTTGTCTTTATTCAGTTCAATAGTGAAACAATTCGAAATATTTATTTGTGAAATTGAAAAAAGGTGCCTACTAAATATTTAATATATAAATAGAACCGTGTATTTTTTATAGTTATTTGTTTGTGGAATTGACAGAGTGAATTTGATTACATCTATTACCAATTGACAGAGTGAATTTGATTACATCTATTACCAATTGACAGAGTGAATTTGATTACATCTATTACCAATTGACAGAGTGAATTTGATTACATCTATTACCAATTGACAGAGTGAATTTGATTACATCTATTACCAATTAACAGAGTGAATTTGATTACATCTATTACCAATTGAATCAAAATTTTCGAAAATTTTGACTGAGTTGTGGAACTGAACAGTCGATTTGTAATCAGGCGAAACCAAACACAACAGCCACATTAATAATAACAAATTTAAAAGTGGATTACTTTGGTAAATAGAATTTTAATTAACATAATCTTGGGAGTCCGAAATTTCAGCATTTGGCTATAGACTCATTGTATGTATGTATGTATTATGATTAATGTACAGTAAAGTATGAATAAATAAATAAATTTGATTTAACTACGACTTTTTATATTGACATTGTAAATCTTATGTTTTATATCTGTCTTTATATTATGTTATTTATTTCCTAAATGTAACGACGTCATTGTTTTCATTTAGTCACAAAGCAATAAAGTGTAGTTATATTAATTTCGAGCAATAAAATAGTAATAACACTTGATAATGGGTCATTGGGGATATTTAATATTTACAAATGAAAAAATTAAGGTCTTCACATGCGTTATATCAACTAAAAAGTTTTTACCTTAGATTTTTGAGGGTATTCAAAAATGTTACATTGATACCAAACAATTACATAAAAGGTATATATTCAAGTCAATATACTGTGGGCAAGTTTATCGAAAAGGCGCGATCTCTTCCAACTAACCCAAATTTATATTTAAACCACTTTACGTTTATGGTCGATAATTTTTTTGCAATATTTAATATTAAATGAGAAAAAATTATGAAAATAATTTTAAATATTTTGACTTTACTACGATAACTTTTTTACCACTCATCTCGTCGAGGCATCCCCCGAAATTGGGAAATTCTAAGGACTAACTGCAATAAATATTGAACAGAAGACGAATGTTATTATCGTATCAGGAATCATAGACAGTCGAATAGGAAATAATTACTTAATTGAACACAAAGATGTTTGCTATTCATGATCATCATCACCCTCAACCCTACTCTCGGGAGCACAGCGCAAAAACCAGCCTCCTCCATCCAGATCGATATGTGCCAATAGCGTCACCCTTTCCTCTACGACATTCCCTGAAACGGTGTTTTGTGAAAGGGGGATGTTTGGACCGACAAAACCATTGCAGATGAAAGAACAGTGCTCTTTTTGGCCAACTATCATTGGGTATTCTCAGAACATTACCCAGCCAGAACCATTGACTCCCCTGTATCATGATACTCCTGCGAATTAATCCACACAAGGAGAACTAACTGTGAGAAAGATATTCATAATTTGACAGTATCTTTTGTTCAAGCCTTCTAAGAAATATAATACATTATGGTTATCTTATGTCCATTGTTCACATACGTGTAATACTAAACAGAGTTCAAAAAACCAATAAAGTTTTATAGTCACTACTGAAAGATACCGCCGCAAGAAATATTTTGGCAGTCATGCAAAAGTCTGAGATGAACATAATATATAAAGCACATTATGTATTGTTTGATAAGAAATTAATAAGTATACTTTATTTGGATAAGATTTGTTATGTGATTTCAGCGTGTTTATTTCATTGAGTGTATTCAGACAAGTTATTAAAATACGTTTACGAATAAGTAATCAAAATAATAATAATAAAATCATCTCCATATAATGTATTTTTTATTGTGTTAGTCCATAAATAATAATGAAATTACATAATTGGATAAATTGAAATAAGTGTTTCCTTCTACTGAAGATTAAATCTTGCTCTATTTGAAATCTGAATTAGTATCCATGGTCACCGAAAGTGATCACTTTAGCCAGCCTAGAGTTAATTCGTGTGCGTTTGGACGCCTTTCTCACTTCCTCCGATTGAATTTTGCATAATGTTAAATTATGTACATGGTTTTTCAATAGCAGCGTCCACACAACTGGATGAACACGTGAATAATCAATCTTCAATAGGTAATTCAGTGACAATTCGGAGCATTCTCCGAAGAAATATTCGGATGAATGCCTTCGTTACCCGTCCCGTCCCAAGGAAGAATGATTGAAGATTGATGATTGACGTTTTCATCCAGCTGTGTGGATGCTGCTATTCGAGGTGTCTGATTTAAACTTCAAATTATTTCTCAATAGCCACAACCCAATTAATCTTTGCTCAACAAACTAACAAAAAAGTTATTATTTAAAATTTGATACCTTTATATAATAAAGAAACACATACGTACGTTCTTTATTTCACGGCTCAGAAAACTTTTTGCGCATTCATACATTTTTTACACCTGCTGTTGAAATAGCTACGTGAAGAATAGTTGTCTTGAAAAAAGAATAACAGATGGATTCATCTCAGAATATTCTATGAAAAATTTGCTCTTGAATATTTTCTATCACACTTTACATGAATAATATTGTGTAGTATTCAACTTGCGTCATCGTGCATAATATTTGCTCAAATACACAAAAATTGTGAAGTGACAAAATATGTTTTGTCAAACTTACACAATTTCATTAGATGTTTTTTATCCCTGGACGTATTTGTGCGAACCCAAATGTTGTCACCAGAAAAATTGACATAATAACTTTGGTCCCAAAAGGACATTTCCACCATGTATACTCGTACAACAATAACCCTACAATACAATAGCCTTATACTGCGTAACTGGTTATTGGGGTATAATATTAAGACGCATAATATTTATTACCATCGTAATATATTGAATCGTCCGGACAAAAAACATTTCTAACAAAAAAAATTTCTTGTTGTAGATAATAAATATTTTTGACTACCTATCTAAAAGTTTTTTTGAATGATGCAAGGTATAAAATTAAATTAAAGTTACTACATAATTATGCTTATCTTACCCGTGGAGCACCTGGTAAAGAATTGGTCTCCCACTCTTCTGCGTGAGTTTTCGAGTGTCCTGTAAAAGGCAGGTGTTCGAAAAAATTAAGACATTTTAGATCTTAAATTCAGTGATGAGGTTTGCCACCCACCCACTCTTCTGCGTAAGTTTTCGAGTGTCCTGTAAAAGGCAAGTGTTCGAAAAAATTAAGACATTTTACATCTTAAATTCAGTGATGAGGTTTGCCACCCATCCAGAATGTCTTGATTTTATATTGGCACGAAGAGGACAGTTTGCATGTTTCTTACATGCAGCTGATCTGCTGGCTACCCCACTTGTGGGATATGCCGTGATGGTATAGTAGTAGTAGTAGTAGCATAATTATGCGTTAAAAGTACTAAATACAATTAACTATGTGATATTGATCCTAAAAATAGCAAACAGGAGGATTCTGTGAAAATTCTCATCTCTAACGAAAGAAAAAATATTTGCTACTATACTTTAACGAACTAAAATAATATTTTATGCTTCATTTGTTTCTATACAACATTTTAAAAATTGCGGTGATCCGTAGGGATGCATTAATGGATCAAAACATTTAAACTTCACAACTTTATTTTTTTATAAGGACAAGGTGTTTAGCGCCCTCCGAGGATTTTTATCCAAAACTTTTTGTGTTTGACTAATTGAACAAACCATTCCATAGAAGTGAAAATCATGCGAAATGTAACGTAGTGAATTAACATACATATTTAGAATACGTACATTTTGCACTGTGTTTTGGGGCTTAAAATATTATATTATAGTCCAAAATCGTGGAGTCCCCGACGTAAAATAGGTTTCATTCTCGTTTCCAATGTTGTCTTGTACCCTAGGGCTCATTTAAACTTATTTAAAGTAGTCTGTAAAAGGCGGGAATTCATAAAACAGCACAAATAACAGTTTAAATCTTCAGTTTATCAATATGGGATGATACCCATTTGTCTTAGTTTTTACTGGCACAAAGTAGATTACTTACTCCTAAATCAGTTACAAACACTTAAAAAGATGGCCTTAATAAGAATATAATAGTTTTCTTATATGTTTGTCTCATCCAGTAGTGGTAATGCTAAAACTTACTTTGATGGACATGAATGGATTTATATTTTAATTATCTAAATTTGAATTTTCCACAATTCAACGACAAAGCATAAGTTTGTCTATGAAGAAGATTTACTGCAGTTGTGTTACTGTCTTAGTAATCATTATTATATAACTACAATCTAATCCGGACATCATTTCAATGAAAATATTTAATTATTTGTTTTAATTTCTGAGAATAGTTCTTATTGTTTCGGACAGCAGTTTGATAGGTTCATCCATAGAAACGAGAAGCATTGTTCTGAGGAACTTAAGACCCCACGTAATCGAGTGTCTATAAATAACTACAGATAATGAGATCATCATAGAGTAACATAGAAAATCTTTTGAATTCGATAATTATGGCTTTATTGTTATTTTCATAATTGTTGCACAATAATTCATATCTGATAACTTATACATATTTTTACTTATAAATAGAATTAAATTGCTGGAAATAATTATTACATCTGCTGAATAAAATACATTTATGCAATTTTGCCAATGTACGATTATGGTCTGGAGGTGAGTTGCATAGATTTAGACTCAAATATTTGATTTTTAAACATGTAAGCATCTAATGGGGAATTTTCGCAACAAAAAAAATCAGCTCCAAAAATAGTACAGAAAATTAGAAAAGTTATGGTGCTACGAGGCATGCCTTTTAAGTTTTGTCGTTTGAAGAAAAAAACACAACTAGAACCTTATAGTACTTTTTATTGTTTTTCAAAGTATTCACCACGTAGCTTAATACACTTTCCATTCGCTCAAACCAGTTATTATAACATTTATTCCACTCTAAAGTGGGGGTGTTCAAAATGGCTGACTTGAAAGCGTCGACTGCTTCTTCACCGGACTGGAACCTTTGACCACGAAGACTTTTCTTAATTTTAGGAAATGTAAAGAAATCGTTAGGGCTTAGGTCAGGACTGTATGGAGGATGGTCAAGAATTTCTACTTTTTCCTGCTTCAAATACTCAATTGTTTGCCGAGCGCTGTGTGAGCTTGCGTTGTCGTGGTGCAGGATGATGCGTCGCTTTGAGTTAGATTTTCGAATTTCGGCGATGACTTGTGGTAAACAAATTGTGGTATACCACTCTGCGTTAACCGTTCTACGATCTTCAAGTGCAATAGTCGCAATATGGCCGGTTTTTCCAACGAACGTGGCCACCATCTTCTTTGAAGTGCTTCGAGAACGAACAACTTTAGTCGGCTTTGGCTCGTCTTGAAAGACCCAGATTGTAGATTGTTGTTTGGAATCAGGATCGTAGGCATAGATCCAAGATTCGTCACCACTGATGATGTCGTAGACGTGATTTGACTCTCCTCGGTTGAACCTTTCCAGAGTTTTCTTACACCATCTGACGCGGGCCGCCTTGTGATCGTCGGAAAGCAGATGCGGTATCCAACGGCAAATTAGCTTTCTCACACCAAGCGCTTCATGCAAGATCTTCTGAATGGTTGTCCCTGAGATGCCTAATAGAGCCTCTATCTCTCGATACGGCACATGACGATCTTCGAAAATTAGTTGTCTCACAGCAATGATGTTATCTTCAGTGAAGGCGGATTTTGGGCGTCCTTCGCGAGATTTGTCACTAACACTAGTATGTCCACGCTGGAATTCTAAATACCAGCGTTCGACAGTCCGCAGACATGGGGCTTCATCACTGAACACAGATGTTACCTCTGCAAAACACTGAAGCCGTGTCAGGCCTCTTCTAAAGTTGTAGAAAATTATTGCACGAACATTTTCCTTAGAAAGATTCATTTTCGTACGTAACCTGACAGATTCCAGTCGACGCTGTGACTAAACAATAGCATTTATCCTAATACTTTTAACTGTTTTGAGATTCAAAATTTAAACACATTCGAATATAGAACAGTTCCAAATTCAAAATTGCCGGGAAATATGGAAACGACAGAACTTAAAAGGCATGCCTCGTATTTATATTTTTAAATGTGAATTTTTAAGGCTTTTATTACCATTTAAAAAAGCAATTTTCGCATTTCGCCGCAAAAAGGTCCACCCGTGGCGGAGCACTGTGTGACGTCATCAACCGCTACAAAGAGTACTAAGAGTGAAATGTGTGCCAATACAAAATAGCGCCTAGCGACGTCACAACGGGCAAATTCAATAACAGAAAATTTAGATTTTAAAAATGAAAATAATGAATGAGATTTTTTTTTTATTTTATCGTTTCTTATTAGGATATTCATGATCAGCGTATATTTATTAATATGAATTGATAACATTCATTCATATTCCTCACGCATGCATGTTTCCCATTGCACCAGTGGGTGAGATTTGATTGTGTTATTGTGTAATTTGTATCATAAGCATCATTTTGTAATATAGCTTGTCATAGGTATATTTTAATTATGTTATACGTTTTTTCTTCTCGTATTTATATAATAAAGTGTATAGAGTATAGAGAAATGATATGTATTTATGTAAATTGTAATATCCCAGATAAACAAATTTTATTTCAGAATGATATAACATTAAAAACCAGTAGAAAAATACTTATGACAATTAACTCGATTGTTAGAATTTTACAATAAAAATAACAAAGAAGAAAAATATTCTTTTCTTATGAATACCATCCACTCGTTTGCCAGTAATTTAGAGAAAAACGTATACGTCCAACTGGAAGACCAAATTGACACAATGTACATATTTTTTATGCTTGTACCAATTTCTTAAAAAAGGCATTTCCCAAAATATCTAAATGTGTTTGGTATAAGACCAATGCTTTCAAAAGTTACGAGTAAATCAGGTTTCAAAAATTTGTGAGTCAAAAATAGTTATTTTAAACCAATTTTCATTTGAAAATATAAAATGAAAATGAAGTTGGTAATGGTAACAAATTGATAGAAGTATAAAATATTAAGCCTAGTATTTGAAATATTATAAATAGATTTTATATGACCATAAATTAATCAAATGAAATCTTGATGCCAACGGTTTCAATAATAAAACTGTCAAATGATATTACGACCCCTGTCTTACATTTTGATAATTTAATTCCCGCTGAACATTCACGTTACGATATATGAAAATAGAAATGTGGACTTTCTCTTTTTAAAATATGATAACTGAATGAACATAAAGATTTTTGTTCAACCCACTCAAATTTCTTAGTACTTTTATGCGACTGAAATGATATGATCATTTACTTTTAATATTTTTATGCATAATTCAATGGAACGATTAAGGTGATGTATAAAGTTTGTATTTCCTTCAGATAACACATGATATTTGTGATAATGCATTGTATTTTATTAAGTATATTCCCTATTATAAGAATGTCAACGAGTAAAGGTACGCGTCGATATAAAAAAGCGGTCTGTATTTTTTACTAACTGTTCGGAAGTTTTGAATATCGAAAAAACGAACAATGTAACAGTATGGTAAATATGTCATGTGATGATTATCCTGTGAATTGAACAGTTTTTCCCATACTGTTTAAATTATTTAATCAATAAATTTAGTATTTTTGACTAATACTGACTTTTACTGACTTATATTTTGGAAAAAAGACTGAAAATAATATAATGATAGGTAGCGAGTGGAATGTTGTAGGTAGAATGCGTGTAAATAAGTTACAATGGTGTGGACGTGTATAACGAACGAATAAGGGAAGGATGACAAAGAGAATATACCAATCTGGAAAATGGAACGTGAGGAAGCGTGGGTATCCGAAAAACTCATGACTTGATCACGTGGATCAAATTATCAAGAACGGACTGTGTTAAGTAAGGGAAATCGACGTGCATGTACGAGAAATTGTATGAATGTAGAAGAAGTATGTTAGGATAGATGTTGCTTTCTTCTCTCTGGGATACCTCACTTGGGATACGACACAACGGTAAAGATAAATAAAGATAAATTGACTTGCTTAAAATGTATCAAATTTGAAACAATACTTTTTGTAATCCGTTGAATCACTTATGACAAAATGATGTATCTTAATTTATTTTAAGGTAAAAGGGAACAAGTGATGGTTAAAAACTATTATTATAATATTCCTTTGCCTGGTACAAAAGATAAAAAAAGTAATTTCCAACTTATGAGTAAACCGGCAAATTACCTTTTCACGACACAAGCTTTTAGTAGCTTACTGTGTTAAAGGTGTATAAAGTTGTATTTGGGTTTATAACAAACAAAACCCAGATAGGTATATATTTAAAAAAAAAATATAATCACCCGTTTTGTAATGTGTTATAATAAATCAACACATACACACAGCAAATTAAATTGGTAAATCTGATACTAAGCTTGTCCAAAAGGGAACACAATACCTATTAATAAAATGTGTGCCAAAAAACCATTTTAAGTATTATTAATTATATAAAACAGGTTATTATCCCGATAACCTACATGAAGGTGATAATAACAGTATTATTACTATTACAAACGCTGGGCTTGATTCTAATTAGGGCGCAAAATAAGCAATGATTCCCCAGAGTCACAAAAAGTAGACAAACAAAATCCTAACATTACCTCACATTTCCCAGACTAAGCCAACGTCCCATAATACATTTATTAGTTACCAGAGACGGTCCATAAAGTTGAGAGGCCCCTGATGAAAATACGTAAAAGAGATTTTTCCTCTCCAAAAGGCAGTGACATACATCGTTATTACCGAGAATCATGTATTCAGGGCTACAACCTTCCTACGTCAGAAATTACATAACTTGATGGCCGTCATTCGAAATCGCGTCACATTAGCGTTTTACGTCCTCTACCGGCAGATCTCCCTATTTGGTAATTGAACTCCAGAAAAGTGTAACGGATGGATCCATATGAACCTTTTTATAAAATGGGATACAGCCCGGCAGAGTAAAATTACTCAGCTCTTTCGAATAGCAATTTTGTTATGTAAGAATCCATTAACCAATCTTTGTAAATTAAAAGCAAGAAGAAATACAAATCATTCGATGTTCGACCATTTTACCATCCTTAATATGATGACTAATCTTTAAATTTGTTGTTAGTACCATGATAATATTATGTCACTGTTGGTTTTAATATTATTTTCAATTTTTTCATAAAATACCCAAAATCATCATGACAAAGAATCATGAAATAGTCAGCAATATTATTGCCCCTCAATCAATCTTCCCCATCAGTATCAGCTGGAGCAAACTATACTTATCGCCTCGCAGAACGTGACCCAGATATGAAATCTTACGGACCTTAACGTCCTTCAGCAGCTGTCTACTGCAATTGGCTCTCCTCAAAACCTCCGAGTTGCTGACCAACTAATACTAACTAATAACGTGAAATAATAATAAATAGTTTTGTCGCCACTGGCCGATAGTGTAACAAACAGTAAACGGTATGCCACATGTATTGAGTTGTTCTCACTATCTATCTATCAACTATCTCCGACAAAGTAACTAATAATGGTGATGGTGATAATGAAATACGTGATGATCTATTTTATTTTGGTGTATGTATTGTCTCATGACCTCTCGAGGGTCACAACAGAGAATGGAAAAATGAGACCGATATAAGAAAAACGTTGTACTGTCAATCAATATTATACTCGTATATTACCTATTATTAATTTGAAATCTATTAGTAGGATTTTTTCTTGATCCTCGAGAATACAACTTAGAGACAAACTTCTTAATTCATGTAATTTTTTTCAGCTCGGTTTATTTCTAAAGCTTGGTTTTTTTTATAGATTTTTAAAAATAAATATATATTAAATAATTTAAAATATAAAATAAACACTTTTCTTTGTTTTACAAAAGTGTATGCAACGTTTACTACAAACACTTATTATTTATTATTACCCAGGACCAGGCTCCGAGAACCACAGGACATAGTCCTAACTGAAGCAAAAGAAGAAGAAGACTTATTATTAACACATTAATTTCGAGTGTTCAGTCAATTTTTTATTGTACATTGGCTAAAATATAAATAATTTAAAGAATCAAATATTATCAGTTACATATAAATTCAATACACGGAGAATGTGTTTATCATTATATTGCAATATCTTTCAACTAAACATTGAAGAGGGACAAGATTTGTGAACTCCTTTTTTCCTGCTGAGATTGCCTTGGCCTAAAGCTGTTATGAACTCAGTGCAGGGTGATATTTTTAAAATAATAACAATAATATTCTTCAAACTAAATTTGTCCTCACGGGCGGGCCATTGAGCAGGCCTGAAGGTTCAACTGGCCAAAACCAACTAAACAGTCAATGAATGGAAGTAAGTAAAGAGGCTATGTTTTTTTTTATTAGTTGTCTGGTAGACATGCCATTAGCGGATTTATAAACAAACGTACAATTAGATTAATATATCAATTCGGGCATTATAACAAATTAATTAAAAATTCCTACAGCTGTAGATAGAAGTTAGAAGTTGTAGATAGAAATAGCATTCACAAGTTAGTTGTTATTATTCTGAAGTACCCGGTAAACATCATAGAGATTGTGAATGTGAAAACATTTTGAATAAATAAATATCATGAATGGTAATTATGATCATATAAGTATGTCTTTTGGGAATTATCTAATCAAATCAAAAGAGCAATAATTTTGCGTGTGCGTTGTGGAAAAACACTTTCCAATTATCATTTAAATCACGTTTCATAAATTATATCACGTGTTGATTAGATTTTGATTGATCTTAATAACAGAAGTCATAATATTGCGTCATCGAATAAATGGTATGTATTTGAATTAATATCGTTTTCATACTGTTCACCTGTGGGAATGGCTGTGGTTTTATGTATGAACTACCCACAACCCACAATAAAGTATGGTACCTACATACCTATCTTTTTTCATGAATGGATGTGTAATAAGAATAGGGCTCGTAAAAATTTGTGATATTTTGAACACGTGAAATAAATAGACGGTGGAAGGGAGATGAAAAAAGTAAGTTTTTGGACCCCTGCCAAATCCAGAGTCATTTCTGGCATAAACAGAGGTTTCCACTCCATGTTTTCATAAACTTCTTTCACTATTGTCTTTTCTATCTTTATTTTTCTTTCATTCTTCGTGCACTTATAGCTGTTGATCATAATTATCGTTATGATATTGGATGTTTTGTTAAACTGTCTGTTTTCCAAACATTCCGAAATAAAAATACCTTCGTTCTCTCTGCCTACTCCACTTGGGCTAACGGTATAGTATAATTTTAATTTTTGATAAACAAATTTTATGTAAAGATTAAAATTTATGGTTCAGTGACAAACAATGAATTTGACATAAAATCGTCATAAATTTGAAAGATTTGGTTCCCTCTCTTCATTCTCATTAAGAACGTAACAAGTAAAAAACAAAGAAGTTTAAAAAAAATACTTCAAATTTCATATTTAGTAATTCGGTTCTACTGCAGTATTTCTTTCCTTTTGAGAAGAAATAATACAAATTCGTATTAATGCATTAAGTAACTGTAAAAATGGTAAAATATAAACGAACATTTTGAACTAAACAGAATAATTTAAATCTACATGTGGTGAATACCTAATCTGATCTGAATCTAAGAATTAAGTTTCAGTGATCCCGGAAACGAAAACAATAGATTCCAAACTGGGGTGGCAATTGTCAATTATATTGGAAAGGAATAAGATGAAAATTGAAATTTAAATTATAATCTTGAATATTCATATTATTAATTTGAGTTCGTTCGATATTTTTTATATACCTACATATTGTATGTAATTGTACTTAAGATAAATAAATATACATATGTTTGTGCTTTATCCGTCGAGTTCCCAGCAAAAAAAAGGTCTCAAATCCTTTTGCGTAAGTTAAAGAGTGTCCTGTAAATGGCAAGAGTTCGTAAAACATCAAGAGTTAGACATTTATTATTGTAAACTGTGCCTGTTTACAATATTGTAGGTTCTTTTGAATAACGACGCGGATATTTAATTAACAGAAATATATATTCAAATAATCGTCCTAATTACAATGTCGACCACAAACAGTCAAACACGCAGCGTAGCAGTGCAACTCAAGGTCACAACTATAATGAGCCCCGTTCCACATAAGAAGCTAACCTATATAGTAAAATAGAGTATTGCTACTCAATCAATATTACATACTTGCTTATTTTGTAAACAAGAACAAAGTTCAATTCACAAAGTGCAGAGTCCAAAGTACAAAGGACGATACACTGCATTTATCATCAACAATTATTCAACGATAAGGTATATTCTCTGTGCCAATTGCGTCACCTCTTTCCACGACATTCCTTGCGCTCTGATATCGTTGTCATAGGAACGGTGTATTGTGAAAGAGGGACGCCCGGGCCGACGGAACTCTTGCGGACGGAAGAACAGTGCTCTTTTTGGCCAACTATCATTAGGCATTCTCAATTGGCACAAAGACACTCTGAATGGAGGAGGCTGGTTTCTGCCCTGTGCTCCCGAGAGGAGCGTTGAGGGCGATGATGATGATGATGAAGATATATTACCCATTCTGAATCCCTTTATTATTCACTGGTACATAGAAGATAACCTACATCATTATAACATAAATAGTAAATCCAGTGGTAGCCCTACTTACAAAAGGCGCCTTGATAGTATAGATATTTTTTTTGTTCATTTGATATAGCATGGGAACGAAAAATAACAGTTTCAGTTAAAGTCCTCTAAAAATTAATTATTGGAAACATTTTCGCTCAATCTAATGCAATTATTTTATCTAAGAGGCTCGAGGTTCATACAAAAGACCCCTCAAAAAAACTACCACTACATAATTGCCGCACATTAGAATCACACTAGATACGCAAAATAGTGTTGAAATATAATATGTATATGTACCTATATGTTACTCAAAATCTTCTGAATTATTAAATATTGGAATTTTATATTCCCACTCTTCTAATTGCAATTTTCGTCATGTTCATTACTTAACTAATTGCAGTCGATTTAAAAAGCTAGTAAATATATGACTTGAAAATGTGAAATGATTGATTGCATTGTTCCTGAAATCGAATCGAAGTCCCTGCAAAACAATTGAATGTAGATGTGCTAGATTGTAATTAACGATAATATTTCAGAGGAAATGAAATAAAAATTCAATAGCAGAGCATCTTGTTGAAACGTGCTTCTGTTATCACGTGTAAAAATAACGGTACTGGAAGTTGATGGTGAGATTGTTACCGCGATACATGACACTGTTTGCTTGTTATAAGACAAGTTGCATCTACCAAACAAGCACGTTGTTTAAAAAGAAAAAAGGGATTTTCATGCAATATTGTGAAAATCGTAACGAAATACCCGTATCTATGTAGTTCATAGAATATGATGTGGTCGAGTGTCCCGTTATACTTACCACTTGAAGATGATGTGATAGTAAAGATTGATGGAAAAACCAAAAAAAAGTTTTATTTCCCACTCTATTTGCAATAGTTTGTATCGTTATGGTAAAATAGGTTAGCAGCGCGAGGATTCGAACCCTCCAGGGTCCATCCGAAATATATTTTTCGACCGTAAGTCTAATGCAGAATACTTCATATTCATTCATTCATACATATGTACATACAATCCTGGCGTTTCACACTCGTGGGGTAGTCAGCACATGATCCAGTATGTAATAAAAATGTACTTGTCCTTTTCATGCCAATAAATTCAGGATGAGCGACTGAATTGTAAATATTAATACTCTATATTGAATTTGATAATTAAATTAAATGTGTAAGAATTCATTATCACATTCCCTTGGTGAAAATTACTTACATATATACTCTCCAATAGAATATATGGTATCGAGACTTGAGAAAACAATATACAGTGCAGGTTCAGGGAGACATAGACATCTTAGACTGAAAAACAATTTATATTTAACACAATATTGTATTGCTTCCATAGGCTTAGTGACCTCTCATTTAATTGCGTCTGGTGTATTTCGTTTTAACCTTCCATCAGTCAATAAACAAAAATCCCATTTAATCGAAAAAAGGTAGGTGTAGTTAATCTCCGATAGACAGTGATAAATAAACATTTTACTGAGATGCTCATCAGTTGAGACCCAATTATATGCAAAAAGCATATATTTGCATTATTTATTGACATAATATACTTTCTCCATTTTATATAAATTTTATATCTCCAGACTTTATATCCATTTGAGACGATGAAAATCTACAATTTAGCGATGAGACAAGCCATCCATCTTATTTTTTTAATTTTTATGACACGGGGAGGACAATGCGAGTTTTGCATGTGCAGATACTGGTAGAGGGTATCTTTTCCCGGATTATATTTGTTCCCGGGAAACGGGAAATTTTAAAATGAATTTCCCGGGATTCCCGGAAATCCCGGGAAATTCATTATTATATTTATAAATATTCAATTTTCAGCAAATTTGGTATAAAAACTCTCATAACTTGTTGACCCTTGCAAACATTTTGATTTGATAAAAAAAAAAATCAAATTTTTGTTACCAATATAAGTAATTTGCTTAAAAAAAACTAAATAGCTGACTGACGAGATTTATTTAGGTACTCTATGTTATATCAAAATAAAAATTGCTTACAAAATATATAAACTTTTAATTTTTGATCATCCTATCAAGCAAAAAAATGTTATGGATTTTGGCAAAGCTTTTTAAAGATTTTTGACTTTAAAAAATGAGAAATTTCGACAAAAAAAGATTTTTTATATTGATTAATATCCATGAATAAAACAAAAAAATGACAGTTGGCTGCAATAATATTTTTAAGAACTATCTAACTTTTCGAAATATGTAAAAAAAAACATGAAAAATTGAAGGATTCTTATACATTGTCGGCCAAACACACCTCCGATTTCGAATTATATTTAGAATAATTATGCTTCTTTCAAACGAATACATTGAAGCTATAATTAAGTTTTTTTTTAAAGTATAACACTTATATTGGTAATTAATATTATTTTTCATATTTTCATATCAAAATATTCAGCAGCTTCTACAAGTTTATCACGACTATTACAGTTAACTAAAAAAAGATTTCGGTATCGGTATGGCAATCTGCATGACTAATAATTTGTATTTTTTCCCGGGAAAGGATTCGTTTTTTTCCCGGGAAACGGGAAATAAAAATAAGAGGGTTTTCCCGGGAATTCCCGGGAGTAACCCTCTAGATACTGGTATAATAATAGTAGTGGTTTACCTGAAAAATTCGGTCAATTTTCTGGTTCCTTAACATAATCCTTAGAATCCTTTGCATTTTTTTTTTGTTTTTCTTGTATAACTGATGATGCCTAAAAAAATGAAAATTTACATGGAACATGATTTCAAATATATGCCCCCATCGCAATATATTCATGATAAACATACTCAAGATAAAACGCATTTTATCCTCTATGGACAGATTATTTTTTATTGTTCAAACAATATAATGGCAAGAGCTATTAACTTGATTAGGTAGTGAATTTCGAATTAAGAATTTACTGTTAAAGTATACGCAGGAATTGACGGTATTGTATTGAACTAATTCTAATTTTGCATATAATCTGACATCAACCAACCAGTCATTGAACTCCTATGATATAACAAAATAAAAAAAATGTGCGAGGACTTATTTGTTAGTACATCAATATAAAGAATGAGTAGACAGTTACTTCATAAATTAACTGTTAGGTATTTTTCAGTTTAAATGATATATTTCTACCTTTTTACATGTTTACTGTCAGTCCAAAGTGATAACACACATACCTATATAATGTATAAATAAATGTGTATATTTGGGATTTTATTAATTTTTTCAACGTTTCTTAGATTTCAAATTATATTCCCATACAAGTTCATGGTAGGTACCTATTCTTGACGTTACACAATCTACATAGTATCTATATAGTACCGCCGCCGGGCGTCGCGTCGTCGAGCACTGCTTTGCTGTGCTGCCTGACGCATCGCGAGGCACGAAAATGCACCCATAGAGATGTAGAATTAAGGGCCCCGTTTAGCAAAAACGGTAAAATATTCCATTTTCAACAAATTTGATAGAAAAACTGCCAAAACTTGTTGACCCTTGCGAACATACTGATTTGATAAAATAAAAAAAAAAACAAATATTTATTACCAATATTAGTTTTTTACTAAAAAAAATAGGTGGTGATTTTTTGTTTCAAAATATGAGAAATTTTATCAAAAAAATATTTTTTAAATCGGTCAATATCCATGAAAAAAAAACAAATAAAAATAGATTTAATTTGTTCTATAATTGTAATAACTATCTAAGTATTCGTAATATAAAAAAAATGTATGAAAATTTGTAGGTTTCTCGTGCATTTATGTACCAAACACACCCCCGAATTCGATTTTTAGAAATATGTTTTTTTATAAACGAATACTATGGAGCTAAACTCAAGTTTTTTTTTTTAAAGTTAAAGTTTGATATTGGTAATTAATATTTGTTTTCTCCTTTAATCAAATCAAAATGTTCGTAGGGTTAACAAGTTTTGAGAGTTTGTGTACCAAACTTGTTGAAAATTGAATGTTTTATCGTTTTTGCTAAATGGGCCTCTTAATATATTTTACTTCAAATTAACTGCGATATTGATTTATTTGACCAAGGGCCTTCATGTTGTGTATAATGACAAATTAAATTATTGTTTTGGTTGACTAATACGATATCAATCATTGATCAGTATCATTATTTAGTGGTGACAATTTGTCCATTTTATTCCTAGTCGGTAATCTGTGGGACCTTCATTGGTTTGTTTTTTATCACATTATGCTCTGTATTTGTTACTTGTATACGATTATTTGTGTTTTTTTTGTTTTCTTGATAAAATATTACGACTTCTACAATTAAAAGTCTTGTTTCATTACAAAATATAAATTGTTTTTTTGAATACATGCCAATTAGAACAGGTTAGTTGTGGATTAAATGAAATTCAATCATACCAATCTAACATAATTTTTAGACGTTCGTATTTTTTATCTTATTTATTTAAATAAAATCAAAAAACTATTAAAAACTAATGCTATAAAAAAACATCAAATGGGATTATTTTCCCCCCAAAACAGGTTTGAAAATAAACCGGGAAGGAAAGATCTCAATTCTTTAATCTCAATCAATTAAAAATTAGGATATATACAAAAATAGATCCTGAGCGAGAAAACAAATAATAAATTTATTTTTATTAACATTTTTTTTTTTCAAAAAGATACCCTATATCTGCGTTTTTGTTATAAACCCAAATACAATCTTATACACTTTTCGCAGCAAGCTAAAAGCTTGTGTCGTGAAAGGGTAGCTTGCCGGTACCTGGGATCAAACCACGCACCTCATGTGCAGAGGCCAAGACTCTACCTCCAGGCTCGATTATCTTATTTTGATTAGTATTTTTTCTACTAATATTCATGAAACATATCGTGGAAAATTATTTCTATCGAAAAATTTTATGAGTACCGACTCTGTACATTTCTTACTTAGTTGCAATGTCGATATTGCAATGTTATAAGGGATAAAATTACATTATCAATCTACTTCGATTACTTGCGTCATCTAGCAAGCTACCGTTTAATAGAAATCTAGTGTAAAAAGAATATGTAGAAAACGAAACACGTGGCTTTCTACATTTATGTACAATCATAATTATGTTCGGTTTGTAATCAGGAATATGCAAATTCTAACAAATTTCCTCCATTAGTGAATTGGATTTTATTCAGATTTTTTTAGCAACACCCACCCTTGTTTAAATTTTCCAGAATCTGCATACTCTTTTTGTTATATAAACAGTTTTTAATTGAGACTAAAAATAGTCGTTGAAAAGGTTAACAAAATTACTGAATACATAAATGTTTTATTGTAGAACTGAATGTGAAAAAATATGATGCTCACCCAACACGTCATCCACAAAAATGATACTCACATTATTTACCAAAAGATTATAATATTATCCACTGAGAATCCTGGAATGGAGACAATGGAAGAATATTAGAAGTGTAGGAAACTCTGCGAAAATGGGTGGAAGATGTTGTTCAGCAGTGAAAAGACAAGTGCTAAAAGTAACATAAATAAAATACATGACTTTAAACCAAAACATTTTTATTATAGAAGTAAAACCAATCAAATATGTAGACTGAAAAACCATGTTTACACAATGTAACGTTGTGAAAAATAAAAGCGGTAGAAGTTAGATTAAATAAAAATGATTTAATAATAATAAAGTTCCTGTAAATTATAATAATCATATTTTATTTCTTGATTAATATGGATTTTTACAAAATAATTACCAATAAAATACAAATATATAAATGTTAAACCCAGACCCAGAATAATTTTAAAAAGGTTATTCTTTAATCGGCGTTTTTAAGAGTCCTATAAGATGTTTGAATAAGCAACTGGTCAAAATAATTATAATAATTATTGTACTTACATGGCATAAAATATAATTTAATATGTTCCTTTATTTACAATATATAAAATTAACTCTCACAAACGTATGTGAGTAGTTTGGTGATCAGATTGATAATACAATAATATTTGAAGTAATTGTCTGCTACAGATTTCCAAAAAAAAATCTAATTAGTTTAATGATTGTCTACTTATTGTACTTCAGTTCTTCCGGTATTAGCCAAAATAGAGGGTAGGATATTATAATCCTCGTAACAAAAGCAATATGTGTTATATTAAACCGCAAATGAACTGATTCCGAGAAGGTTTAATAAGGATCTTACTTAAGGATTAAACTGTAGGTGATTAATTTAACTTATATGAATTTGTTGTTTTATTCGATAGTCCTTTCCTACTATTACAGTTTCAAAGGAAATCTTAATATCTATCTATTAATAGGCACTAACACCGCATTTCCCTTAAGATAAGTGTTGAAATAACCTCTTTTGCCGGATATTTCAGGAGTCCAAAGACTTTTATTTATCCATTTGAGTTAATGACAAGTGACAATTTTTCATTTTTTCTCTCTCAAGTCTGTAACACCAAGTCAGTATTGGCATCTCCGGCCCTACCACGTCAGTGGACGGTGGATCCGCAGATCCTACCTTGAAACTCACACATCCACAAATACCTTAAAGTATGCAACGTTCATAGCATTTATAAATATTTCCCCAAACCAGATGGGTCGAGGGGTGTCGACAGTCATACTCAGAATAATTTCCTCTCTTGCATCTAACATCAAAGGATATTCCTAAAAGATATGTATGTTCCGCACTTTAAGCTCCTAAAGTAGGTAGGCCAGCTAATAAACGATCTCAAATCATCCAATCTGTGCCAGAAAATAACATAAATCTCATTTTCATCATATTCAATTTAATACAGAATTTGCTGTTT
Source organism: Athripsodes cinereus (assembly GCA_947579605.1). NCBI lineage: Eukaryota > Metazoa > Arthropoda > Insecta > Trichoptera > Leptoceridae > Athripsodes > Athripsodes cinereus. The sequence continues at coordinate 8,787,595 of OX388314.1, read as the reverse complement.
TTCTGTAGGAAATTTCAAGCATTTTATTGAATTATGAATATACTAAAATTTTATAAAAATGTTGACTGAATAATGTTACTTTTAACCGCTTTTAAAAGGGCAAAGTGCACGCACTCTTCATTAAATTTTGAAAACTTTTATACAGTAGAGTTTCCTAAATCGTAACAAAGGATATTTATATGGATTAATTTTATTTTGAACTTTATTTCAATGCCATGAAACTTACTCACATTTACATCACTAATAAATTAATCCAAATTTATTCATTAAACCAAGGATTAAACATTTTAAATTTGTATTTTCTCACAATGGGTGATGAACGTATATGTAGGTAACTACTTATACTTTTAAAGTACTGAAAGAGCTTTCAACTAATTAAGTACGCCTACTAATTGTCTACTGTGATTGTGTATAAAATAAATTAAAAACATACTACAAACATTCATTCATTATTCTATCATATAAAAAAACATATAATCATTAAGAAAATTAATAAACTATAAAATGACAAGTCTTTTTTATACCAATAATATAAACAATTTTGTATTACTATCTTCTCAAAATAATAATGCAGAGAGGAAGCATACATATATCATTATGATTAATATTGAAATTAATGTAAGCCATCACGACATCTCCATTAATGGGACTGCCAGAAAGCTAATTGCGTGAAAATAATAAACGTAGGTATCGTTCTCTTTATGTTAAAAAAATCAACTTCGAATAATAGTTTATGAAGAAATTCACAATGGGTGGCATATCAAGGGTGAACAATTCTTTGTCAGAGACTCAATGGAACATTGAAATTAATCCATAAATCTATTGTGTGGAGTGACTACGAAAAAAAGTGATTGGTCACATAAAGGACAACGTATTGATGCGAAGTGTATTGTAATTCAATATTTAATTAATAGCAAACAACAATATAAGGTAACAAATTATATATCTACCTAAGTACCACGGTGGTTATAAGGTTATCAAACCTATCAAATTACAAATATAGCTTACAGGTATTTTTCTATGATTTATTCACCTATTCACCCCGATGTCGTAAAAATTCCCATAAATTTTTATTGCAATAATACCAATTTTATTATAAATATTTTGATTATTAGGTACATCGCAAAACGAGAAATATAAAAAATATCAAGGTCTGTAAAACGAGTATAAACGTTGACATATTAAGGGTTATTTTGCTACCCTCAATAACTCAACAATAGCGAAAAAAGTACGGGAAAGATCCGTTCTATCTACAATACTTGGAACACGGCGTGAGGGTAAAGCATAGTAATATTCAGGGTAAAATCTTCGACAGAATATCAACTTGTTTATCAATTTATTGCTTAAAATATCAATGAATAACAATTTTGTGTTTTTCAAAATTGAAAAGAAGTAGAGAGAGAATAGTTTTCCCTCTCCTATGCATCCCGAAATCTAGTAAAAAGTAGGTAGATACTTGAAAAACACTACGTCTCAAATTTTACTGGCACGGAGAGAATAACTTGTAGACTTTAATATGCAGTTAATCTGCAAGCTACTTGAGGGAAATGCCGTGATGTTATGAACGAACAAATAAATAAAATAAAAAGATGAATTTAGAAATAAACAACGATAGTTCAATTTGAGTGATCACTCAGGAAGAATCACGCGATTACCATCCGATACATTATTGGTGAAAACTCCTTTCACTTAGATGATCATTAACAAGTTTTTGCCCCCATAATAATTATGTCCTTTTTATTTATGAATAAGTTTCGAATGTCAGAAACATAAACAAAACATATTGAAATTTAGAATACGTTAATTTGATAAATAAATAGTATCAAAAAATACTTATAAATGTAAGATTTTAACTCCCAATATAATCAAAATTATTTGAGAAATACGCTTCATTTAGTTTTAAAGCTTTTATCTGTATGTAGTAGTTAGTATTCTATGAAATAGATTAGGTGTAGACCTAGTTAAAAAATAATTACTTAACACTTTTTTGTCACTTCAGTTGTTCGTGGTATTCTATTGAATAAAATTAATTGAATTCCACAATGAAATAAGTTTCAGCATTGTATTATTTTAAAGGTCATGAAAGTTGTCAACTGTGTCGCTTATTCTCGTCCAATATGAACTTTCACCTTTTTGAATATGTCGAAAAATTATTATGAAAGTTTATTCACATAAATGCTTCGTTGAAATAACCTGCCCTTTCGATAACTAATTATTTTGGAAAATTTATTTCCTTCATTTTCCTATTGATTTAATTTAATTTTGCACTGATTTAAATTTTTAAGAAGAATACCAAAGTTAATATTTTCTTTTTATACGAGGATAATTGATGAAATAAATAAGCCATGAATAATGTAATCATGAATGGGAAAATTAAATGTTCATGTCGAGTAATAATTTGAATTCGTTTAAATGTCACTTATTCCTGAATTTTTACGTTGACGATACATTTCAATCCAATGTAGTTTTTTTTTAAATATTTCTAGTCTATGATGTATACATAAGCAATACAGTACAGTTTATTTTTCATGATTTTTTTTAATAGCACGCTACTTAATGAGCTCCGTACTAGGAGTACACATAGAAATAGTGATTTTGTAAGCAACGAGAGATATTCTATAAGTTACAAGATCCAACAGAATGAGAGTATTTGTATATTTTTTGGTCTACGGTTTGTAAGTGTACATTATGAAAATAGATTTTTAACATAATATTTGATATTAACTCAAAACACCGTGTCCATTTCACCATTGATTTTATTACTCGAGTACTTTCATCATAGCTTGACATTTTCAATAGAACCGTTATTTTTTATATATATATATATATATATATATATATATATATATATATATATATATATATAAGTAATAAAATATGGATTGAACAGTTTCCTGACCTCATTAAAGTACTATTTAAATTCAAAAGCATTCGTTTTACATAATAATATATAATCACTCGTTTTGAATTCAATGACCGATTCGCGAACTCGCGACACATTTCGCGAGAAATGACGCAAACTCTTTAGGCTTTTCCCAAAGGAAATAATAAATTTAATGTTGCTATATGATTTTCGATCATCTGTACAGTTTATGTTGTTATCTCTTACGTCACACTTCGACATATATTCGATATTCGATATGTATACAGTTCTATTAAATATATCACTATTTACGACCATCTCAGTCTCGATTTCGCTCATTATCACTTTACTATACTCCCGAGAGGAATGTGAAGTAACAAAAAAGGAGAAGAATCATCATTATTGGTTTAATTAATATGTGTTTTTTTGTAAAATAAACAAGTAATTTAACACTTAACACTAAAAGAAACACGTGGTTAGATGGAAGAAATCACAATGATAATCAATCACAAAGAAAATACAATGATAATCTCGCCACAGTATATCATCACATTTTTTCTTATGACAACTGATTTGATGATTTCATTATGTAAATGATGATGTGCAAGAAGAATAAAGTTAATAAATAAATAAAATAATCCACTACAGGAAACATAGTCACTTGATCAATTGCATGTAATGAATATTCAAGTCATCCTCTTTTTACCATGTATTTCAAATTATTTTTATCTGAAAATATTCTTTATTCAACAAACAATCACCTGTTAAACTGTATCTGTGATTATACTTTACAGTAAATAAGAGTCTGTATTTATTTACTTATCATTTTTCTAATCAAATGTAGTCAAGATGTTATATTTCGAATTCTAAGTTCATTATCAATCAATTGATTGTGACCTAGGAATTCAAAAGACTTCTTTCTCGCGTTTATTTAATCTATACAAGAACCAAACGCTTATTTCAATTCAACCAACCAGTTAATAATTCACATTCAGGTAATTTTTTCATCAATCTGTTTTATAATAATACCTCTCAAAGTATGTTCTGTTCCCCGTAGAGTAAAATAGGTACCCCACCACTTTTTGTAAGTTCACCAGTGCCGTATAAATAAATAGCAAGTATTCAAAGAACATCCCGTATAATACATATTTTCACACAACGATAGCTTATATTGTCATCTATTTAGACCATGTCTTATCTATTGAAGAGAAATTCACCATACCCCAGAAGTCTCAAATTCCTATTTATCCACACGTTCAAAACAAAACTCTCTTTTCGGGCAGAAGTCGTGGCATTTCTTACATCTAAGGTAGCTTTTGAACCAACTGTATGTAGAAAACATATATGTTCTCCTCTCTGTACATTGAAAAAGGAAATAAGATTCTCCAAATGAGTGTTACATTTAACCGCTGAATCAATTCAACCATTTTATTATAATCTAAAGAAAATAAGTACAATCGACCCAATTTTACAAACAAATGTAATAATTTATGATATTCTACCGGGTGACAATAATAGGCTTTAAAATAACTATTAACAACCAATGAATCCTTATTTGTCAATAAGGAAGTTCATGGAATAGTTTTTCTATGTATAATTTACAGAATCGTGTAGTAAAATAACCGTTTCTAATGTAAATTATTCATAGAGTCCCTGTTTTTTATCACCACTCCGCCCTACAAATTATTTAGATCAAGACGTTTTTATTGAAGAGGCTGGAACAAATAAGGAAATGGAAATTACTCTGACCCTAAAATAGAACACATTTATATATGGAATTTCGGACAATTTAACATATTTGATCATAATTTTACTTTTACTACCTGCCTGATTTTTTCTTGGATAAATTACATTATTTGTTATTTGGAAGAAATCACGCATCTGCGATAAACTCGTCATCTGCATATTTAATGTATGTATGTGTAAAATTGCTCGTAATCAACGTAGTTAAGAATAAATAAATAAATTGTTATTGAGTTATAACAAAATAATTTAAAAACATACAGATTGGAGAACCAAGTTTACACAACGCAACGGGAGATCTTGATCTTTTTCGAAATAGGAGTTTCCTACGTATTGAAATGCGTAAGACCTAATAAAAAAATATTACGCAAATTACAAAAAAAAATATGTTTCTGAACGCGAAGGAATTACAGATAATATTGTAGTTCGTATGAACAGGTCCCAAGTATTTTAACAAAAGTATATTTTACATTACTTTATCAGAAAATTGTTTGAAATAAATGCTATTTTTATAGTTCTTATTGAATTTTTCATTAAAATTTCTATAAATAAATCGTATTTTTAGCATTGATAATTTTAAAAAGACTTTCATTTAACCGCAGGTAATGAAAATTCTGACAACAAAGTAAAGCCTTTCGTTAGAAAAAAGTTTACACTTCTCAACAATTTTTATTAAACCGTGCGTAAAATAAAAGGAACTTTCATAATTAATAACTAAAGCTATAAAAAATAATAAAATAATTTTCACAGCTTCACTAAGAACTTCGTTCCGAAGTAAGGAATAATTATGACAGGAAAATTTAATTAAAGACAAATTCATTATGACACTTCAGAGTATATTTATGTATGTTTGTACATTTAGCCTTAGGCAAAGACAATTAAATTTTCAAAGGATTAAAATAGCATCGTTTTACTTACACTGAGTAGGTATGCAGTTATATTTATACACTACAAGTATATTTGTTACTGTGCAGATATATGTATTTTTATATCACAACATCGATATATTCATTAAATCGACGTCATTCGCTTCTATTTCATTTAACTTTATATTTCTTGAATAGATAATTGATTGATAAACAGATATCTATCGTTATATTCATTTTCTTCCTTTTGATCCTTGCATTCTTCCGTTTATTTATAAATTTGTTTCATTTTAATAAACAATAGTTCATACACAAGCACAGGCACCCAGAAACATATACAGCAAAATATATATGTTTGATGGGATCTTTCCAGTCCAGGAAAAGAGGGAGACCCAATGACATAGAAAATTTAATCGAAATAAAGCGACATAAGGAACCAGCAGCCAGTACCTACACCACCAATGAACATCAGAGTCGACGAATTATCACATTGGCCAAGTCACGTAAATCCAAGGCAAAGGTGCAAGTTGCCTGGATGCAAAGGATTTAGCTTCATAAAGTGTTCCAAGTGTGGAGTTTATTTATGTCTAAATAAAGCAAAAAATTGCTCCACCAAATTTCATACTAAATAGATTGGTTCAATTACTTCAGTACTACATGTCCATATTGTAGCAGATTTGCTACACACCCTTTTTTTATAATAAAAATGGTAAATAACGAAAAATTTTTTTTTACTATTTTTCCCAGATTCTACTCAGTTACAGCATTCATTAGGTATTTTTTAAAGACTCAAATAAAAAATCATGAAATGAAGGGTTAAGTACAAAATAAAACATTTAGTTCCAACACAGTTTAATTTGTTTTATTTTATCGATATTTACTTACCGATATTTCTTAAACCACATTTATGTTGAAAAACTATGTGGATTCCGTTGATTCTGCGATAAGGTATACCACTTATCCTAAGATTTTGACTTTTTTTGACACGGACAAGACGATTTATATTTGTATTATTTGTAATTGGTCTATTTGCTACAATACCCATGGGATAAGGCATAATTGTATGAATAAATAAATTTTATTTTTAATTCAATAAAAATTACATTAATCATTTGAGTGAAATAGGGTTAATAAATAAATAAAAAAGGTCCATGTTAAATTTCAATTTCAAACTGTTATTAATTCATATTCGTCTCACCCATTTACTGCACAGAAAGAAGAAAGGAAAAGTAAAAAAGGAAAAAAACATCAAATTTTTGTAATTCAGGAAACCATTGGGGATCTCAGAAATCTGTTGATGTTTCTCAAGATGTCTTTTGCGCTTCAATAAAGATTTGGTAAGTGTCGCAAATCAAAAAATTATTTATTTTAATATGCACAGTTTAAACAATTAAGTATATTATAAGTCTACTGTTATCCTAGTTGTGGGATACATACCTATATATTTTACAAAATTCGTAAGTATAAATATATAATTAGGTATAATAATGTATTCCATCTTTTCAAACATTACCTACAGGATTTTGTATGTTTAATTTTTTTTCTATCTTTTATTAATAGTTTTTCTTTTCAATAATTATGTTTTTCAAACGTTACTAGTTTTGTATGTTTTCTCTTCTTTTCTATCTTTTATTAATAGTTTTTATTTGTACTTAAAATATGTTTCAAACTATGTTTTAGTGTGTTAGCGATGACAGTTTGTGCGATATATTAGTGAAAACAGATGAATGAAAGGAATGTTCGATACTTAAATGATTGACTTAACTGTGGTACATGTTTGTGGATGACAGCTGAGTTTTAAACGACTTATTTTTATTTTTGTAAATTTTATTTATAGTTATTGTCTGTTTTGTACTTTTTATCAACAAATAAAATTAAATAGTTTACTTTCAAATCAGAATTGAACATTATGAATCAATCAATATAGCAAAAACAAGAAAAACTAATCTACAGTATGAAATATGAATTTCAGCATGACAACGGCTGTGATACAACTCTTTTCGTTGTGAAGCGTGTAAAGCAAGCTGTTGAGTATAATACTTTTCGAGAGCAGCGCCCTTGAGACGTTCGAATGAGTGTCAAACGGCGCCAACATAATTCATAAACTTTCATGAAAATACAGACAGTGTACATGTCACCGTCAAATAGTTGAAGCAGGCAGTTAACTAAATGGCTAGGCAGTTAGTTAAATGCCGTACCTAACATTATTGCATAGCGTCTTCATGCAACTGTACTAAAGATAACTCAAGGAAAGAATTAAGCTATAGCATTTTGTCTTGTTTTTATTTGTTGTTGCTAACGGGACTTTTTTCTGTTATATTTCTATCTCGCTCATCATAGCACTGATATGATATAATTTAATGCACTCTTACATTATAGAACAGATTTTTCGCTTTTTGGATAAAGCAAATGTTCTTTTTCATCAAAACATAATGTTTATAAACGATGCTCATTAAAAAATTTGAGAAGAATTTAGAATTTAGAGATAAATTTAAATGAGCGTAGAATAATAGAAACAATCAAATAAAAATAACATTTAATTTCCATTAGAGTTCGATGTGCCTGAACATAAGTATTTTTATATTCGGTTACGAATAAAACAAAAAAAAAAACAGAACAAAAAAACGAGTAAGTACAAACTAAAAAAATCCCCACACAGATTAAGAAACACGCAAAGTGATTCTATAACAATAAGAAGAAATTGTATTTTTAGAGGATTGAAGGAGTGTAAGAAAATTTATGGTTTGAGAAAACATTATCGGAATTACGTTAACGTTTCAGACAACTTCCGGATGTTGGGAACTAGTATTCTACTAGCGACGACGGCCAAATCTTGAACTTACAGGTCCAGACGCGGCTGGTGAAATATTAGACTAGTGGGATTGTGATGGAAGAATTACAAAAAAATAAATTTGGAAGTAAAGCTAGACAATTGAAAATAGAATTATGCAAACATAATACCTATATATCTTTGGATGGTCCTGACTGGATCATGTTCTGAGAATTCCCAATAATAGTTGGCCATAAAGAGCACTGTTCTTCTGTCCGCAAGGAACAGCCCGAGCGTCCTTCTTTCACAATACACCGTTCCTACGACAACAACCAACATTAGAGCGCTGGGAATGTCGTGGGAGGAGGTGACGCGATTGGCACAGAGACGCTTTGAATGGAGGCGGCTGATTTCTACCCTGTGCTAACGAAAGAAGCGCTGAGAGCAATGTTGATGATCTTTTGAAAATTTTGAGATTATTTTTGATAATCAAGGCACCAAAAGAGCATATTTTTCAAAATAATTTGAGTCTAATACAATTATGATTTCTTAATCCTGCTTCATACCATTGATTCATTGAAGGAGACTTACCAATCACCCGCATGGCTAAGAGGTCTGAGGACATTATTAATTTCAATATTGAGGGTGTATGCTCCTACTGAGGAGCCGCCGCTGTTTATAACAGCGATAAGCTAATTTAAATAGTTTACACAAAAAAAATGATTTTTTAAATTTTATTGATCATTTAATTAAATAAAACTACCCTAATATTTTAGAAGTAAATTTAATTTTAGTACTTTTCCTGAGGGTGCTTACTGTTATGGATTTTATTACCTATAGACGATTTTTTTTACTATTACATTATTTACACCTAGCGTTGTTCTCGGTATCGCTAAGATAGTAATACTCTTCGCCATACATTTTTTCAATAAAATTAAGGAAGAATTCTAACCAATTATTATACTCTAAGTGACATGGCTTGTGAAAATAGAGATGTGCAGACGGTGAGACACATAGTACAGGATTGCCATCTCAAAAAAATCAGCGGGGATCTGCAGTACACCCATGAAACAGGAGCGGAGGTGGTGAACTGGCTCCAAGCACTAGAGCCAAAACTGTAGAGGATATGACGCAACCCACATGGGTTAAGATTTATCAACACCGAGCCAAACGAAAAGTAAAGTAAGTATAATCTTCTTGTAGTCACCTCTCCTCTCTCAGGCTTCACTTATTCTAAAGTTCTGTCTAAGACTAAATTTAGCCTACATAAGTCTCTCATTACCCAAGGGTTGTGGAATAATAATTACGATAGGTACTGACTCACTTTATTATTATTGGCAACTAGTTTTACGCCTGATTTCGCTTGAGGAAAATCGTCAAATTGATTAAAGTTATAATTGTTAATTGGAGTGGCGCAGAAATAACCTTCTTGTGTTAAGTCATGAGGTCTCGGGTTCAATTCCGAGCCGAAGAAAAATGAAGAATGTGGTTTCTCAAACTGTTCTAGATCTGGGGTTTACATTTAAACTTGTTAAGTACATTGTATATGTATGTATCATTACATTTTGAACAGTATTTAGAACATTGTATACGTCGCGTTGGTACCCATAATTGAGGAATCCAAAACAAAAGCGGACTAGCTACATGATGACCAATATTGAGTTAACTATAAAAATGTATGTAAAACTTGTAATTCGTCGATTTAAAAGTAAACTAAGCTTCCGATAACAATGTAAGATCAAGTTTAATCCACTATTTAATTAAAAAAACACAATTTTTACATGAATTTTAAATTTCATGCATTTTCATACAAACGCCAGTAATAATAATCTTTGTCTATCGAGAAAATACGCATGAATATTATTGATTGCTCTAAACGTGCCTGAAGGATGAGATTTTGTATAACGCGTATTATTTTCCTGCCTTGTCTAATAAAGGCACCCTAATGAATTGATGAACTTTACTTCAGCTGCTCCGAAACATGGGGTTCAGACACTAATATTGAAGGATCCAACGACCGCTCGGATACTTATAGGACATAATTATGAATAAACATACGTACATAATTACGAACACGCTCTAATATTTATGTTGTGATTTACGTAGGTAACCACTGACGACAGTTTATATATTATGTATGTATCTATATAACGCGTTGTTGCTAAGAGCTTCAGTATATTTATAGCTGATAAGGTTAATAGTCTTTGTGAGATTATTCGATGATAAAAATATGCGGCTAGTGTGGCACAGAGACAGCGCTCTTGCCTTAAAGCCACGAGGTTTCAGGTTCAATTGCCGGCCAGGGCAAAATTAATAATGTAATTTTTTTAAATTATTATTGGACTGGGTGTTGCGTGAATATGTATTTTGTGCATTGTATACCTATACGTATATCATCACGTTAGTACCCATAATACAAAATTCATATCTTAATTTGGGACTAGCTCCATCTGTACGAATTGTCTATGTATTATGTTATATCGTTAGATCTAAATTATTAAGCACCATTTCATATATTGTTTTTATGAAACTTGTAAAACATTTCCCATCCAAGAACCACGTGGCTTAATCACGTGGATCAAATTCTAAAGGACGACCGCGTGTTGAGTAAGAGAAATCGGCATGCATGTATGAGAAACTGGATGACTGAGGAGGAAGCGACAGAATTTTATAAGGATAGATCTATAATATGGCATTCCATTCTCTCTGCCTACCCCTCCTGGGACACGTCGTGAGGGTATAGTATAATAGTAAAGTAAAACATTTTTTTATAAAACATCAAGACATATCCTATAAGTGGGTAGCCAACAGATCAACTGAATGTAATAAACGTGTATGCTGTCTTTCCCATATAAAAAACAAATGACATTCAGGATAGGTCTACCATATCGCTGAATTTATGATGTATATTACCTATCTTATCACTGAATTTATGATGTATATTATCATGTAATTTATGATGTATATTATAACACTGAATTTATGATGTATATGATGTATATTACCTATCTTATCACTGAATTTATGATGTATATTATCATGTAATTTATGATGTATATTATAACACTGAATTTATGATGTATATGATGTATATTACCTATCTTATCACTGAATTTATGAAGTATATTATCATGTAATTTATGATGTATATTATAACACTGAATTTATGATGTATATGATGTATATTACCTATCTTATCACTGAATTTATGATGTATATTATCATGTAATTTATGATGTATATTATAACACTGAATTTATGATGTATATGATGTATATTACCTATCTTATCACTGAATTTATGATGTATATTATCATGTAATTTATGATGTATATTATAACACTGAATTTATGATGTATATGATGTATATTACCTATCTTATCACTGAATTTATGATGTATATTATCATGTAATTTATGATGTATATTATAACACTGAATTTATGATGTATATGATGTATATTACCTATCTTATCACTGAATTTATGATGTATATTACCTATCTTATCTATTTATTAACACCAGCTTTTTATAGGACTATCAAAAACTTACGGTGTGAAAAGAGTAGGGGACCAACTCCAGGGTGCAACTTTTTGCAGGGTGCTCCAAGAAACAAAACATGAAATGTTTTAGCCATAATTGAAAGCCTCAGCGTAAGTTTGATGTTCATTGCGGTTTTATTTTTAGAAAAGCCATGAAAGATATCTTGTGACAGAATAAATCACATTCTAAATATTTTGGGAATATTAATTTTAAAGTTTGCAACATTTGATGTGCCGGAAATATAATAAAAAATAATTCACGCGCACTTTCTCTGATATGCATTTTTTTGCAACTATTTCAATCAAGGCGACGTTATAAAAAGGCCGACACGTACCGCATCGTTCTCTTACGGTGCGACAACAGACATATAATTTTAAAATAGTTTCTTTTTTGTATAATAAGAAAAAGTGTTAATAATTTTTATAATGAATAATGATTTGTTCACTAATTTTTATATTGAACTTGATAAGATAAACAATTTAGTATCCGCATATAAGATGCGGTTCAAATTCAAGTTATCATTCGAGTTTTAGTTCAAGTTTTGATTCAAGTTTTGTTTCAAATTTTGATTCAAGCTTTAAAAGATGTTCTAGTATTATTTCAAGTATGTATTATGTACTTCAACAAAAATAAAATAAAGTAGGTACCTACCTACGTTCAAATTTCAAAAAAATGATATCGAATTAATGGGAGTCATTCCGAGGTCCTGATCAAATACTGACCATCCAAATTGTTACCTACTGGATGATGAATGAGGAGGATTTGCTACCCTTTTAATATTAGAATAATTTGGAGAAATTCCTTGAGAAGGTTCCCCACAGAAGAGCATTGCTGGATATGATCAAGGTCGTATTAAATATTTAATTGTAATATTTTTTAGTATGCGACATTCCATTGGTAGAAATAGATTTTATTTATTTAATTGATTGCTATTATGCATAGCTCATAATTGTTATAAAGCCCTGTTATGATCATATTTAAGTCAAATAAATGTATATGAAAATATTTAAAAATTGATAGTTAAGAGTTTGATCCATATAGAGTTTTTTTTTAATCTCATATAATGAATTGTATTTTTTTATAATTGAAGGAGTTTCAACCCAGACCCTGGGATGTTTTAAATTCTGTATGGAATATTCTCTATTCTTTTAGTCTTATGCTCTACCTCAAACATAACGCCACAATCTATACCTAAAAGTGGAACAAACTCAATGTCTACCTACACAAATCTTCTTTACGTCACTTTTAGAATCACGGAACTATTAACATAACTGGAATAATCACTATGGAAACTTTTACGTCACACATTAACTTTACACATTAAATCATTATTACTATCAAATATTTATATTTTACAATAAAAAACACTGTATTTTTCACATTTTAATGAGATTAACGTTTTCTTAACTTGCTTTTTCCATCATACTGTTTCATCTTCGGAAATTAACGTTAGGTGAAAGTAATTAAAATGGAAGTGGGAGTAACAGTGCTTCATTTATAATTTATAAATATTTAACAATTAAAATGGAGTTCCACAATATAAATCACACAATATTTCAAAAGTTACCATAATAACTGTTTTGCAATAAAACAATTTTCAGCTTAGCTAAAAAATATGGGTGTAAACATGTTTGTTCCACTCACAAAATTGACATTATAAGATATTAGTGTTTTTATTTTTATATATTTATAATTACCTATTTATCATATTAATACTAAATTGTTGGCAGACTGTCATGAGATTTGAAAGAATCAAGACACTAGATAAATACTAGGCAAAAGTTAAGTCGTTTTCCCATCCTTGATTTACTCAAAATTCTAGATGAGTCAAGAAGAATAAAAAAAAGAACTAGAACAGTCACGTTGAGTTGGATGATACACGTACAAAACGCTCCTATCTAATGAAATGAGTAAATGTTTTGCTGTGAACCCTCCAGTTATCTCACAGCCTCCATGTTTACAACATTATGAATTTGTAATTGATATCAATTTCATACTGGAATCATTATCATTAACTTAACTGCAGAATTAATGATCACCTGACTTTATTTATAATGTTCTCCCACAATATAGAGGAAGTTGGCTTCATTGGTAACGTTATACGTCTTTGCGTAACAATAAGTATGAAAGATAATGTTTCAAAAGTCAAATACGTAACTTTGATAGATATAAATTGATCATACCCGGTAGCTAATTCGACAAAGCGAATCTTGCAAAAAGATGGGTTACGGGTTCAAGTCCCATCCGAAGCACTACCTATGTAATAGGATGACGTTGTCTTTTCTTACCCTTTTTTTTCTTTCTTCCATCCAAAGACCTTGCCCACCTCAACTTCTAGATGTAGTCCATTGTGGGATTTAGTTTTATATGGTTGTTACGTTTGTTAAATTTATGTACCCATATAATATCAAACAATGGTTACTTTTCATCGGTTGCTCCACAAGTGAGGTACTCTTCAAGTAGGTACACTAAAGAGCTCTTAGAATCAATATAATTTTCTAGCAGTGTAGTTTCGTTCGTTTTGCGTATAAGAATCAAGAACCTACATTAAAATACTTTGTAAAACATCTGTGTCGGATAAAATCTGACTTTGTGTATTCCAAATCGGAAATAGTGCTTCAATTGGAAAAAACCCAGATGTTCTGCGTGGTAAAAGAAAAACTTAATTTTATATAATATTTTGTTAAATAATATCCTTGCGGAGAAGGAACTCTTTGGAGGATTCGCGAACAACGAATGAGAGTATTTACATCCTTAAAAGCAAATAACATCATATTTGCTTCACATCTAGGCTACCTATGAACTCATTTGCTACAAAAAGAATAGTTACGGGTTTTTACAAACTGAATTAAAAATATATTTCGTAAAACAGCAAATACAAGAGATTTTATTTTCGATTTGGCGATGAGATTTGTTATATTTAATGTACGTAGGGAACAGTATTATGAATTCATTAGTTAGTTAGATAAATAATAAAACTCTCTGATCGCATTAGAAACACGAAGATACGTAGGAGATCGGAATTTACGGATGTTGACGAAAGAGTAGCAAGGTTGAAGTTGTCATGGGCAGGGCATGTTGCTAGACTTAAAGATCAAAGATGGACAAAAAGGGTAGTGGAGTGGAAGCTTCGTGAAGATGTAGAGGAAGACCTCCAACACGTTGGTCAGACGACATTAGAAGAATCGCTGGTGACTGGTTTTAGAAAGTTTAGGACAGAGATGCCTGGAGACATATAGGGGAGGCTTATGTTCAACAGTGGACAGGAATAGCTACATAAGTAAGTAAGTTAGTTAGATCTAGTTCGGTATATCGGTCCACTATTTACTTTCCTAATTCGTGAAATATACCTAAAGATATTGAGAACCTGAAATTTATCTATGAATTTATTTTTCATGTTACAAAAAGACCTAAACACAACATTAAGATTGTTTCTCTTTGATTGTTTTTAGGCTAAATTGTAACAGGAAAATAACTGCATTATAGCAGTTAGTGGAGTTAAATAAACTGGGTTAAATAAAATAAACAGTTGGGTGCATTTTTTGTGGTAGTATTAAGCCATCAATTCAGATATCAATAAATTTATCTTTTCTTCAAAGCAAATATGTGAAAACAGTCTAAAGATTGAAACAACCAAATCCTTTTTCAATACTAAAAACAAAAAGACAATAAAAGTAAAAGTGTATTGTGAAATTAAAAGTTTTATCAAATCTTGATATACAGAATCTCATAAGTATATTATTTCTAAGACAATATGTTTCAAATTGATTGAACACCTACGATACTAAGAAGAGTTGACATTTACCAAACAAATTTAAAAGTATTGTGGACACGAGCGGTAGAGTATCTCACCCAATACAGCATTATAAATCCTAGCTGTATACCAATCTATCATGGGCGCAACCAGGAGTGGACAAAGTGAAAGAATTGCCTTTCTAGAATCTCGAAAGTAGTAAGATTCAACTTAAATTATCATTTAAGTATGGGAAAAGAAAATGGGCTAAAAGTAAAATCGAACATATGGCGGTTGAAACATTTCTTTACAAAAATGATTAGATCGAGAAATATTTTCAATTCCTAAACTAAAATTAAATACCTACTTCCAATGGGTCTAAGTGGTTTAAATTTAAAAAAAATATATATATAACGCTTGTTTTATTTATTTCGATAAATATCACATTATGAAAGGTGAGAGTTAGAGGTAACAGATTCACTTATAGAGGAAATATTTTTTTTCTAAGAAGCTGCCTTCCACTCCCTCCCTCGAAGAAAATATTCTAGGTACGCCCTTGCCATAGCTGAATGACGTCCTTCAGAAGTTTCTAGACTCATCATTATACATATTTCAATATTACAATCTGCTTAGCGACATTCTCATTTGGTTCAGCATTATATTAAACAAAAACATCATTGTTTTACTTTGTCGCTACTTGACGAACTATTGTTACCGTACAATATCATAACTTAATTCAAATCCTTCTGTACATATGTGCGTATATATTTATTTTAATCGTTTATTGTATATTAAGTGTTATGGCATTAAAAAAATGTTGGTGCAATAAACCGAGGACAGAGATACCTGAAAAAATATGATGAGGCATATGTTCAGTTATTTCTTTCTTTGTCTTATTTTAATAAAAAAGTATTCAGAAATAGGTAGGTATGTACTATTTTGTAAAAGTACATTTTGGTATCGTGAATAAAAAATAATGAAGTAAACAGATACTTTTATTATTGTTTTTTTCGGATTTGGGCACATTTTTTTTTAAAAGGTGTATCTGGGTTTTGTTGTAAACCCAAATATAACCACATACACCTTTCACAGTAAGCTAAAAGCTTATATCGTGAAAGGGGAGTTTGCCGGCACCTGGGGTCGTACCACGGACCCCTGTTCACGAGGCCGAGATTCTACCTCCAGGCTACCAATGAACATGCTGATGACAAAACTAATGTTGCTTCTACAATTTTTACAAAATGTTTCTTAATTGGCGGACCTTACAGTGTGACAGTGAGAATCGTGGAACTGGTGAACATTGTCCATGGACACCGAAAGTGATCACTGAAGCCAGTCTAGAGTCAATTCGTAAGCATTGAGACGTCTTTATCACTTCTTCCGATTAGATTTTGCACAATGTTACATTGTGTAAACATAGTTCTCCAATCGAGATGGCTGGTTGGTAGGTAATTTCGGGTAAAAGTTCTAGTATAAAGGATAAGTAAGATATAATAGCGTTGTAACATACTTAATCATCCAGAATAAATAGGAAATAATATACTACTGCTTAAATTACGTCAACCAGCGGGATTTGGTAATATAATAATAAAATGTTTACATTTGAACGCAGCATATATAATAAATATATGTAATATGTAATATATCAAATCCACTATGATCCAATAAGATGGGAATTAGCCAGCCAGACTCTATTGTAATACTATAAAACAATAACTACCTTATCATTTTATTTAAGACTAGACGAGTTGCATCAGAAATAATTTTTATTAACGCGTGTCACCAAATGTTACCCAATTATATAATTCTATTAACTATTACTGCGTTACCTCACAATTGGGATAGCCAGTGGATTAATTTCGATAATAATAAACATATACCTAGATTGCCAATTAAAAATGAAACTTTTCAGGAGGGATGACATGTGTCATAGCTAAATTGTATGTGTTAATTTTCTTATACTTACACGAGGTTTTGTGAACACCTAACATTTACAGGACACTCAAAAGCTTACGGAAAAGAGTGGGAGATCTAATATTTAGCGGAGACAACACGTAGAATCTGCAGAATGTCTTCTGTATAATAAAATGGACTTACATTTATCTGCGAAAAAAATAATTTATTTTGAAATATAAATGATATAATACGAATACTTACCTGTCTTTTATACGTTACTCGAAAACTTATTGAAAAAGAGTAGGAGACCCATTCCATATTGAGAACTCCATACTATCCAATAGTGATGTAACGAATATTCGTATTCGCATTCGCATTCGCGAATATTCGCATATTTCAAAGTATTCGCATTCGCATCCGCATTCGCTAAAAAATATGCGAATATCTAATATATAAAAGGAAGTCGTGTGTGTTACAACACTTATAACTCAAGAATGGCTGTACCGATTTGAATGATCTCTGATTTGTTGGATTCTTCTCCGCCCGGAATAAACTATAGGCTATTAAAACATCTTACAAATTCACGGGAAGAAAAAATATGAAGAAAATTATTTACGCCATACATTTTTGATTTCAAAAATAAAAACAATATGGAGAGTTATTGCGCTGTTAGCGCCCCCACGTCGCCTGTTGAATTGTGCTAAAATAATCCGTAGGTTCTGCTATATTAAGAACCAAATTACTATAACTAATATGAACGAAATGTGTACTAATATTTGTTTACTATAATTCGGTAGTTACATGGCAATAGGTTGTATCTCACTAAAACATAATTTTACAGGAGAGCAAAAACAAAGTTTGCAAAAGAGATATTTCAGCCAAATTTCGAGCATTATATATCAAAATGAAGGTAATTATTATTTCTACAAGATAGATGTAACATTCTCTTAATAATTTCTTATACAAGATGTATGTAACATTCACTAAATAATTTCTTGCAGTTTAAAAATATTTGAGTTTTTTTGCCATGTTGATGAAAACAATCTTTCAACATGTCAATAAGTTACGTCTTTTCTCTCTTTATTCTGACTATAAAGAGACATATCCTTTTGTCACATCAAATATAACACTATTTTGAGCATTTTATGGAACAAACTTGAAAACGCAAAAAATGCGAGATACAACCTATTGCCGTGTAACTACCGAATTATTCGACTAATATTTATGTATCGATAGATCTTCTATCACATAAATGTGGACGTGCACAGATTATATTTGAAATTGTATTTTATTTTTGCAGATGGAAAATTATTATTGAACCAAAAATTGTGCTATTAAAGATGAAAATAAGAATGTGTTCATGTACGTAGTTCTGATGCAAGATTGTGTAGTGAAATTTGCAGACAGAGAAGAAAAATTACGAAGAAAATTATTTGCGCCATACATTTTTAATTTCAATAAAAAATGCAATATGGAGAATTATACAAAATCAACAATGAAGGTTTTTTTATAGATTGGCCTATTTATATGATAATTTTTCTATACATTCTCAAATTAGAATCGTTATCCATACAATTTAACATCTGTAGTTCTGATATTTCAATTTTTAAAAAATCATGGAAAGAATTTTTATAAATTTCAAATGAATAGGTAAAATCTACCTGAAAAAAAAATTAGTAAATTATATTACGTACTGCAGATAATTTATAAACAAATCTGAGTTAAGTATAATATTTCAACATAAATTGTTCATGTCGGCCGGTGTGGCGCGGAGCTCTTTCCTTTGAGTTACGAGGTCCCGGGTTCGATTCCCGGACAGGGCAAAGTGAAGAATGACCTTTTTCAAATTGTCCTGGGTCTGGGTGTTACATATATATATGTATATAGTGCATTGTATATGTGTGTATCGTCGCGTTAGTACCCATAATCAAGATTCATCTAAGTTTGGGACTAGCTCGATGTGTGTGAATTGTCTTATGTAAAAAAAATGAATGTAACTTTCGCAGTTTAGCGGCCCCACCCGTTGTCGAGTACTTTTTTTCCATAGAAAAGGTAATATTTTTGAAACTTGAGGAAATTGTTGCCATATGTAGAATTATTTTAATTTGCCGGCAAAAAAAATCCACTTCGAAAATTAATTTCCTAAAATTCCGTACATATTACTCGACAACGGGTGGGGCCG